>JAWIIS010000021.1:7577613-8112208 GCA_033682625.1 Helicoverpa zea x Helicoverpa armigera | reverse complement strand
GCGATTAGTCCCTCAAATATAAAAGATCCCATTAGTACTGAATTCTCATCACCTAAAATAAAATAAGCTCCAACACAAGGTTACGTTATAAATTGTAAATGAGTCCCATAACTATATCTGATCTTTGCTATCGATCCCACAATGGCAGTCAAACCTATCTATGTGGAAAGTCTTCGCCAATATGAATAAAATAAGCCCAAACACGTGGTAGTTGCAACATACCGTTCAGCAGTTCCCTCGACTCTCTGTAGTCTCCATAATCAAATCAGCTCCAAACCTTCACTGTTTACCAGTACCCTCAAAAATACACTCACATGTCTAGTTTTGACTCGATGCGTGCCTACAATATTCAAGAGTTGCCCTCGATTTCTCAGGGTTTCCAGATCCTCATCAGATCCTGGTCATCCGAATTGGCATCTTCCTTCTTTATGAAAAGTCTTTAACAATAAAAACTAGCATTGCAACCTGTACAATCCTCTGAAACTGCTTGTCTTTTATATTTTTCAAACGATCCTGGCTATTCGTCTCCATGGTATTTAAATAAAATATCTATATTCAAAGAAACGTCATACCATTCTCCACGATTTAAAACTAAGTTGATTCATGTCCGCCACTTTTTACAAAGCGGGTCAGATATGCCCAATGACTTTGAAGACATAATTAGCTATTTTCAATCAGATTTCTGAATGATGACTACAAAATGTTGTATATAAATAACTTTAATAAAATAACTTTTACAAGGTACTGGCCTACTATTTTAGTTATATTATAAAATAAAAAATATTAACTATTTTGATCTCACAAAATAACCATAACTATGATTGTTCTAAACTGAACGGTTGGCGCGAGACTCACTTTTTATCTATACAGGATTTGTACGGAACCCTCGGTGCGCGAGTCCGACTCGCACTTGACCGGTTTTTTTATATATTTCATCGTCCTCTGTTTACAGGAAAAATATCAAAATACATAAAAGGTATAAAATACTGCTTTTGTATCGCAGAAATATTTTAATTATGCTGTTGAAAAATCAATATTTTTAAATGCCTGTACTCCGTAGGTGTTTACGGAAAATTGGTAGCTTTTCGAAATATTAGTCTGTGTTGAAATAATTTGACACGTGTAATTCTAGTGTCAGACATTCTAGTGTCTTAAGCGGTGTAAGCTAGGAAATCCCAACAAATGGCCACCCTAAGCTGATGGAATGCGCGCGAGTGTTATGCAACGCGACAGCACACCTGCGCATGAGCCGCCAAGCGGTCTTCTGACGGCAATTAATCTCATGTCAAGAATTTTCCTACGATCTAACACGTACCTAGTGACATAATAATAAAATGTTTAGTATATCGTTGCCACATAAACTTGCAAGCAACTATTTACAGCTGCGAGGAGCGGCATCAATTTATTTTTGATGCAAAAAATATTCATTACATTCTGAGAAAATTACAGATATTCAACATACACACACATCAACACAGATCCATACAAAATGAACTGCGAAGTTTTACAAAAAATGTGTCTCTTTGTAATTAACCTCAATCAAATTCTAATTCAATTGTATCATTGACATCCTTTTACAAATAAGTGAATATTTTTTGTAGTTGAAAACGTTTTTTTTATATAAACATTAAACTTTATTTTGTTTTTTTTTTTTTTTTTTTGTTTTCTGCATATTTCGAAAACAATTAATGAAAATTAAGGCAAGTTAACTATTACAGGAAATATGAAGTTAGTACATTATAACCTAATTAACTTTATCATCTCGGCCACTTAACTTAATGAGGAATAAATGTAACATTTATATGTACAGTAATATTCTTTACAAATGAACAATTAAATAGCAACACTGATTACAGTACAACTAATTAATAAACTGCACAGGCTTTTAAAGTCCTATTAGCATTGTTTCTACAAAACAGTTATTTAATACCTTATGGTTAATTAAACATAAATACTCAACAAATAACATTGAGCATTAGAAGACATTTATCAATGAATAATTATTTATTAAATAGTTTGTCTTATTAATAATGGAATTCTAAGCTCTACAATGCATCATTGAATACCTACGTACATAATTGATAACTAAATTGTGCACAGAATTTATTCGGAGTAAGTACCTATAATTTATTAATGAGAAAAACATTAATTATATTGAGACTACCCAATGAGTGAGAATTCTTATCTAAGTGGACAATAATTAATAAATTAGAAACTATGGCTGAAACAGACGCGGAGGTTGCGGACTCTTCATATGATATAACAAATGATAAAATTTAACAATCTTATAAAGTCTCAGTTTAGCTTAGTGTGTAGCCCTAAGCACGATTATACGCTCATGATACTTGCCTACTTAATCCTCATAATATAAATCTATACGTACTTTACTTGCACTGCATTATCGTTGACAATCATAAAGTCAATAGCAGATAATGTAAATACGAGCCACAACATAACCGTTGCCGTCATCACACAATATGTGCACAAAACTTTGATCTTTATCTCAGTCACGATAAAGTCAAAAATAGCGTGTGATTATTTTACAGATGGTTATAATTCACCATCTCGACTGTGCAGATACGGCCTATAGCAGGCGCATTAAGCATTATCGAGTATCGATATCGAGTGATTTACTAATGCTTGCCTGTGCGCACGCGGCACGACCACGGCTATTTAACATCGTCAGTGACCAAGCCAGATACAGTTTCAATTCAATCGAGAGCCATCAAAGCAACAATCGAACAGATTGGGGAAGCAACATATTATTACGCTGTGGTGTACACATAGAATGCCCATTGATCTTGAATACCGTTCTGAATAATAATAGACGATTTCATCTCAATTGTGGCAAAACATACCACACATAACTTCGCGCCTCTATTCTACGAAGGGGTACGCAGTGTTGCTGTTACACTACGCACCGTATCCCAAGTTATGTTAAATCCTTTGTGATACGAGGTTGACCCAGACCCAACCGGGCATAAATCCAGACGTGGGCCTGCTACAGAGAAATTCCTCATTGAAAACCCAATTTTGAATTATGATGAAAGCAAATATACATTTGTATGTAGAGACGGGGAGTGCGATAGGCTTTATGCAAATATAAGTACACTTACTGCATTTAGCACTGAATACAAATAAAGTAGCTGTTGCGTTAACAATTTATGTAATTACCAACACAACCCGGCTCGTATCTTTCAAGAGTTCTTCAGTTACAAGAATCCGTTCTATCGTTTGAAGTTTCCTAGAAAATTCCATTTAAACTTTGTTCGCACATTGTATTTGTTATTCCACTTTAAACATAAAGCATTGGTGTAAATAACTAGATACACGAGTACTGTAGGTATGTGTATGAGTAAACCTGGCAAGCGCTAAGAACAACACGAGTTCGCAGAAAATACATTAACACGGTTAACACAGTTAAATCACTAATAAATGTTATGATTTAGTGTGTAAATTTGAAAATGACGTGTGTTACAACTATGTGCTTCCTAGAACATAGTTGCAAGTCTCTAAAATCTACGATTACTTACATATCTACCATAGGATTTACCTTACGCAAAAGGCAATTCAAGGGAATCGTAATCGTGAAAAACAAACGATCCCGCCTCACAGTGACTGTTCCCAGTGGATGGTCGAGAGTCGAGATCATTAATCAACTTGTTTGTTTCCTATTACGATGCTTCCGTGTTATTATATCATGTAGGTAAGGATTTTTTTTATTGATAACGTACCTAAAAATTGAACCATAAAATAAATAATTAATTAATTGTTCTAAGAACAAAAACTGTTGTCAGAACCGAGATAATAATAATAACTCTTTATTGAAACAACAATATGAGATATAAGGTAACTTTGCGAATTCTGTTTTAATATTACGAGATGAATTAATGCTAAACGTAGTATTCGCCAGTTTACAAAATTAGAAATAAGCTATTATGCACATAAAAACAATATAGAATAACTTGTATGAAAAGCTCCGTTCCTTTTTACTGCTGATTGTGCGGCGAAAACACCTGAGCAACAACGTAGGATGAACAATACCGCGATTGCTGCCAGATAGCCGTCTCTTAATACATATAACTACAAGCAGGCCAGATGGGGAGCTCACAAACAGGCCGACGGGACCATTGTTATCTACTCATACACTCAACGAGTTATTACTCAGTTTTAATAATGACAGGAATGGAGATCATAAGATTGATCTTCTAAGTCATTCGAAAGACCATCTAAAACTCCAGTTGAGATGTAAAACCGGCGTTAAACTTAATTACTCCGAATAAAAGTCGGTGGAACTCTGACCAGACTGAGAAGTAATTACATTTCTACAAGCTTTGAATTTTAATCGTTTGCGAGGCTGCAGGCGCCCCAGCCCCCGGCCGCCGCGCACACATGCCCGGATCGCTTCTTACATTCAATTTATACGTGGCGAGTAAGTAAATTATTAAATTCATTGAAAGGAACTGGAGAACTCCATTAAGAAATACGCTGAATTAGAGCCCTCCTCGTTTAGATTTTGAATTATCCATCATATCGTGACAATATATTTCATTAATAGATTCGAAGATTCAATTACTTTCTCAGAATATGTAGCTTGCTATATTAAAATCCGTAATGCGTCTAAGAATTAAATGGCTTGACTGTCGATTTATAACAATCTAACAGATCTAAGATATTAGGAAAGAATAAGTGCTAGTTACAATTATAAAGTGTGTGTCACACTATGAGAGATTCGCGTCGAGATGCACGGGGCTTCATTAGAGCTTCCTCCCGCGGCAGGTGCACTTGACGGCGTGTTAGCGACGCGGCTCACCATTGGCCGATGCGCCGGCGCTGATTTACGAGAGCCGGCTTCTCGCAGCTGCCTCCATACAGTTGCAACTACACCACATTTATAGGAAGCCGATGTTTAGATACGATGCACCAAAAAGGAAGTCGCGAAACCAGATCTCCTCAGGCAATATGAAACACCTTGTCATATATGCGCATTTCTTTTATGGGCCGGACGCGTTTTTATGTACCTGCTCGATATGTCTAAGTACACACATGAAATAAATTGTAGTTGTATACCTCTTGAATATAGCAATACATAATTATACAAATACCGTGAAGTTTTATGTAAGTATTTGTGTAGCAATGTATTTTATATTCAACCAAAATCTGAGAAGAGCAATGCACAAATTTCCTAATTATCCAATATTTCCCTCATAGTTTTTTAGCCAGGCAATAATCTAGTACATACCTTCCGCATAGCGGCGCAGTGGTGGAAGTGGGCTGGCGTGACCAGAGACATGACAGCGGCGACGGCGAGCGCGCCGGGACACCGGCAGAGCCAGGCACGGTGCGAGGTTCCGTCACGCGATGTCAGCACAATAAATTGAACTGAAAAAATACGGAAATTATCGTAACGAAACTACGGAAATATTAGTCACTCTTTACCACAGGCGATGTTACTCAAGGATCGGTAATCATGATCAATCAAGATGTCTTATAGCTCGAACAGGCTGGGTAGCCTGGCAGGGTTAATTAGACGTGAAGATAAAAGACTAGCGCTGCAGCCACTCTGTGCTAAACAGTGCGCGACTATTAGTCAGCGTCATCCACAGCGCGTTTCTTTTGTCACAGCCTCATTCATAACCGGCGTTCGTACATCAGTCCACACGGCCGGCCCGCACCGACTGATGCTCACAATTAGTCCTCGGAGCCCACATCTCTATGATTAATGTTAATTACACCTCGATTTTCCCGCGGATAGCGATTAAGACAGCCATTAGACTATATCCCAAGGCGATCATTACTCGTACTTTTCAAAGATTTTGAACGTTTCCTCTGATATTCAAAAAATAAGAGCAATTTGCTAGAAAATGTATTATAAAGTTATTTGCAACAAATAATGTTTCATAATCACCGAAGCATTACAATATTGACCAACAAGGTGTAAATAAGAAAATATTGCGAATGCGTTATTTACCACAAAGATAACTGCATTCTTTGGATCTTTACAAACAGGCGTGATATTTGTTCAGTAATTGAACCGTCAGCTCTCGATACTGAGCCATCACTTTGTGTAAATGAAGATTTCATGTCATATCATCAGATTATCCATTTATGCTATGTATATGTTATGGACCAAGTGATAAATTGGGCAGTATACATAATGCCCGGTCATTATGAAAAATGCCCAATATGAGAGTGCAATTTGATAATAATTATTCAAATAATCAAATTGACCCGGCACTATAGATATTGCCCGTGACCTTTTGGGCAAAGTAATACAAACATATTTAATTTCATTTCTTTATTGTTATTTACGTTTAACTTAAAATAAACTAAATATTAAACCACTTAAACAATCAGCCTCATGATTTGGATTAATTATGAAGGACTTCTGCCTTAAATGACATCATAAAATATATTTATTTAGCTTCTAATTTTTTTACACAGTACGTTTAAAATATAACACATCCCATATCAATTGACCCAGCATGGAAGTAAGCATGCAACATGCAGCAAGCATGGCTTCTGTCACGGCTCCGGCGCTACGGGGCTCCGGCGGTCCCATGCGAGCTTATCGTCGCAGATGGTTTTCACGCTCACCACCGCAGCTTCGGCTTGCTGGCCGGCTCGCCCCTCCGCGCCTACGCGGTTTTAAATTGCACTCTAGGGGTAGGGCAGACAAGACTACGTGGAGTCGGTTTTGCAGCGATTCGTTTTCGTTACTAAGTTCAATTTTTAATACAATGTTTTGAATCCAAATTAAATTCTACCATAAAAAGAAACGAGCCAAGAAAAATGAGATCAAGAAAAACGAGGCGGAGTTAGTAAATTAGATGACAATTGTCCAATTAATAATTTTGTGGCTAGACTTATAATTTCCCATTAAAATAGAACATATAATTTAAAACAATAATCATAAAATATGTAGCAAGTAACAGGATTTATTTACCTATTAGAACAACTGCCACCCTCGCACCTCATAAAATATAGCTTTATTATCAAATTGCCCAACTATCATGTAGCAATATAATAATGCCCGTACAATGTGATAAATAATGAAGTTAAGATAGTTATTAATCACTCGGCCCGATAAAGCTAGACATTATTCATAATGCTCGGGCATTATAAATAATGCCCGAATTAATCACATGGTCCATAACATATATTTGACCAGTTAAGGCACTCGCTCGTGCAATCATTGCTTTGTATCCACACCTTCACTTTTTTATCTCCCACACATGAAGTATAAAATAGACTTCGCTTTTTATCGCCATATAATGATATCGTATAGTATTTACAAATATTTTATGAGGTGCGATATTTATTGCGACTAGAATATTTCATTTCACAAAGTGTGCTCACCTCAGCTTTGCTTGAGCAAGATTGGTTAAGGCTGAGTTCACACTGACTAATAGAAAACTTATCAATGTAGTCGCTCGTCCACGTCGGACAATTACATAAAGTAAATTATTAGAAAATATAATAATGAGTCCGGTCGTCCTGCCACGGTTCACCAAACCGTCACAATTCGCTGCGAACTTTTTTATCCGCTTCAATAACCGTTAAATTTGATTACGACGTGTATCGAGATGAAAACGACAGTTGCCTAACGAGATATTGCAGTTGTGTTCTGTGTGAGTACCTCCGGGTACAATACCTTTAGCTGATCGTAGTAACAACAACAATAGTTACGCAATTATTTGTCAGTTAGTAATCATTTTCTTTTTATCGGCCATTGTGACAGCGGTTAGCACGCGCCTCATAGAATAATAAGATAATTAACTGTAGCTAATTACAGCGATGGATAGCTTCATCGGATCATCGCAGTCTTGTAAAGTAGGTAATCAGCAATCTAAGATTAATCTACCATAATGGTTATGTTAACCATAATAATCACGCCAGTCCACAAAGAGGTCGTACATTCCATTCATTCGTTCGTTACGAAAAACGTGAAAGAAAATTTGTAAGTAACGGTAAAAACAGGTTTTCAATTTGTATAAAAATATATTGGTTGGAAGAGACAAAACAAATAAAACAATTAATCACTTTGGCCGACCATCACGATTTCAAGATTTATGCGGGTTAACTAACTTGTAACTGGGATTTTGACCGGGGCCATATGTGTGTATTTATTTAATTTGTAAAGCAATATTATTGAGCAACACCACTTCACAATGAAAATCGTTGATTGACATTATTCTACAAAAGGCATACACATATTCGTGTCATGTAAGTAATATGTTATATTCAATATTTGGTGCCGCTACTATTTCAAAATCAATCTCAAATGAAAAGCGCATATGACACGCTCAATACAACTTTCTGACATAGACGTATAGTTGTTTTAGTTGAGGCACAGTTCGTGCTATATGGTGAAGAAGAGGCCCCGCGCCGGCCAGCGCTGACATTACTTGCGTAATTGATTGCACAATAGCAGGAGTGTGAAGTCATCGCTGACCCCTCGACATATCATCATTAGGGCGCCCACGATTAGCGAATCATTCCTTCTCATAAATATACAACACTAATCTGAAACAACTTACGAAAACTGCGACCTCCATTGATAAATTTAAATATTGTGTAATAACAATTACATAATTTCAATTTTTTCAACAAAGTTCTGAAAAGCGTGCGAGTCAATTTTCAACGGAGTTTCGACATGCTTGTCGCATCAGTTTGTCAATGTCGGTCGACAAGCGGCACAGACGGCCATATTGCGACCAGCACTAACTACAATGCTGGCTTTACGTCATGTGACATCTTGTACGGCAACATATAGGTACTTGCAGCTTACTTATTATTTCATACATCATTGCTTACTTATTTCAAAGTCATTTTAACCCGTAGGCAGCACAGATAGAGCGTAATAAATACATTACAGTCATTATAGTAATGCAGTAGTCACGATACCCGATTGTTGAATGGGCCCACGCTAATAGGTTCTTGGTCAAACTAATTAACGTACACGGGCCCACAATAATTTTAGTTTTCTCATTTGTTACAGGACCTAAAAGCAGTGCAATATCGGACAATAAATGCCACAACACCAATACTCTGTTCACAAGTAATGGGTAAGTTAAGTACTTGAATATCTGGTACACTAATTCTAGTGGCCTCATTTACTTGGATTTCATGTTTTAACTAAGTAATTTAAATGTTAATATTAATGCTACTTAAGTGCGACTAAACCCGCTACAATGATTTGTTTTGTCGGGACAAATAGTGGACTAATTGTGTCCTTCTCAGTGGCTTGACCTCCTTTTCTGTAGGGTTTCAAAGTAAAAGATTGCTTCGTCATGATTGAGCAACAAAGAAAAATAATATTTCTTTTCTCTATGTCAGGGGAATTCCCAAACCTCGTGCTATCGCAAATATGTAGTTTATGTTGTCCTTGTAATGTTATCTTGGATATTCTACACTTCCTGTGATATGGCAAATTAAATATAGGAACTGGTAGCGATTTTTATACGTATACTTGCATGCACATATTTTTTAAGATATTGAGGATAATAAAAAACAAATATCGAAAATAACATAAATCTAGAAATAGAATACTTTGTCACACAACTAAAACATCTGTCGCGGTAACAGATTACAACATTAAAATATATACCTATTTTTTACAAATGTATTACATAGATATAAATGAGGTAATATCGATAAGAATTGCCGATAAACGAGTAAGTGTGAGTGGGCGTAGTACCTGTTCATTCATGAGTCCGCGGGAGGTAATCCGAGGGTCCGAGGCTCGCCCACGCGCCGCTAATCCATACCGAGCCCAAAAAATAACACCTTCAAGGTCTATCCTATTCCTCCACTTACGCTTGATAACTAAGCAGATTATACGGATCGTCCAATCGTATAGCCCTCTTACGGGACTTATTTACGTCATCCGTCGATAATCACACGAAAATACTTTCAGGCTCGAGATGGTCCAGTTCCTATGAATTAGCGTGATATTCACACTACCTGAAGGTTAAATAAATCTCCTTGGAGTGACTGACATTATTTCTGTGAATCAAGCGTGTATCTTATTCACTTGAGCATTGTTTAAAGTATAAAAGTCGTATGTTATATCTGAGAAACGAGCTCCACTCTACGATATGACGTCACATTAATAAGTTCACCGCCAAGTGACAAGTGTAAACAACAAAGGAGATAAAACTGTATGCGTTGAAAGGAAAACGGCGTTATCTTAACTCAAGCTTCGCAGAATTTAAATTAATTCTAACTTCTCAGAACTGGTCCTTAACTCTAGTTTAGTATGCCTATTCCACTTACCTAAGTGTGACGTAAACAAATCGATTTTGAATTGCTGAAAAGCAATTCTTATTTAGAATCCGTACCAGGAAGTATAACAATTTTAAATTTAGCAATTTATGCGATAGATGTAGCAACAAAAATTGAATAATGAACCAATGAACATTTTACTACTTTAATAGAGCAAAGCGCTGTCGTGGTTTCGCGCTCACTATTAAAGTTGATTGACGCATACGTTCAATTGCAGCAAATGTATAATTACACAGGTTTCCACGTGCACTGCGGAATGTAGGCTCAAGGCGAACTGCTGACATCATTACCTAAGAAAATACCTAAGTTGAGGAAAATTATTTATTATCACATAAGTACCCATACTGGCAGACAACCCGGCGACACAATTTAAGCATGGTTTACTGCTTATAAATTATTTATCAAAATAATTTAGGATTAACTACAGATTTATGCGTAAAATTATGTCAATCTGAATAATTTAATATTGTAGATCAAATTGCGAAATGGTGTCGCGCCACGTAACTTTGATTTCGAACAAGAAATCAAAAATAGAGGTCACGTCAAATGTCGGGATTAGCATACTCATTGTTATAGGCACTAGGCACTTCGATACAACTTATTAAAGAGAATGGAGTACTTAAACTTACCATATGCCTATTACTTTTACATTCGAATGGGTTTAATACTAAGAAATAGTTCCTAATCTAAGTAGGCATCTATTGTACCTAGATTAGACAATATAGGAAGTCGTGCATGGTGCTTTCATGGCTCGAACATTCGCTGAATGAATCTTAAAGACTCGGTATAAGCACGCATTGGGTTAGTAGAATTGGCATCATTATACATATTATATTCTCTTACACTTAGTGTCAACACTATATTTATATAAACTGGTCGCATTCTTGGAACTTATAAAAAGCTATTCTAGTTACATATTAGAAGTTTAATACATAAAAGGCAACTAGCGTGTACGTCAATTTACACAATAGGTCGGTTTTAACCCTACAGCTTGGCATTTTAACGCCCTTTAATTAAAATTGAATTTATGATTACATAGCTGTTATAGATTTTCCGGCTACGCCTTTGTTTGCTACGAAAAGTGCTCTAACTTCGGTAATTGATAAAAAGTATTTAATTTCGTAAGACACTTTTATCAATTCAATTATATGTTTCAGAAATAACATTTCTGTATAACGAGATTAATCTTTCTTTACATATTTCAAATCTTGTTATACTTCTTAGAAATTGTAACGTCTTTTCAATAGGCACACAAAATTCAAATAAAGACGTTGTAAGTAGGGAAGAAACTTTGTCAACAACATTTTATAGCTAAGATAGATTAATGTTGGGGTAAATAACGCGAAGGGCCATAAATCGGGGATTAGCATGTTATGTACCAACGTTATACTTTTCTTAGCATCGCGAGTTTTGTGAAGCACTCGAGCACTCGAGTTGCTCAGATGATTGATGACCTAAGACGAGTGCTGTACCGATGTACCACTACAGATTATTCTGCAAATGACGTTCCGAGTGGAGGAATACGGAGGAAATACAGATGTAAGATTAATATAATACAGTCATAAACCGGAAAATTATCATACTTGTGTTTAGTAGTCATAACCATACGTACTGCATACTTATCTTTTAAAGGGCACATTACTGAGCTTCGAGTCGCAGTCAAGCAATGAAAAATATTGATAAAGCACGTTTCAAGCACGAATCAAAGCCATTATGATTTTAATGACTATAATCAACGAATGATACATCTTCATCTCTACAGTTACCGCGAAAACCCCTCACAAAATCTATTTTGCACACAAAAGCGAGCTAAAATCTGTTTTTAACCGCCGTCTTTTCTTCGCCTTAGGAACAGGTAATTTAATTTGTTTCCCGTAATCCGATTGTTCGTCCTTAATTATACATCGATAATACGCTTACTGTGCGGATTCATAATTTTTCTTTACAGTGTCACTAAGTAATGGCGCTGAAGTGTGACATAAAAGAGCACTTTCATTCAATATTTCTTTAACGGATCTTCTCTGGTCGCAGAATTGAGATATAATCTTATTGAAAGCATCAAATGCAAATGAAATAATCCCTGGCACCATTACTGAATTAAATCCTGATTCTTGATATTTAGGTCAATGTTCGGTTAACAGCTGGTATTACTGAAAATTCAGTTTGCAATACAGTTGTAAATAGACGAAACTGTACAATACACTCAGTTCAACAGTACAACAAAACAAACTTATCAGGCCAGCACATATTTTTATCAGTCACATAATATTTAATATGAATTATTTGTGCATCATGTACAATGGTGTCTAATTATCGCGTTTGCAGCTGGCAGGCACCTGCAAACTTATCGCCGGGACACTGACCCCCACTGACCTTTTATATGGTTCTGTTTTACTCTGCACACACCTGACTTGTTCCATTTAAAATGCGATAAGAAATGGCAGATGCTGGTACAAATAAGCTAAGGTAGCTGCTGACCAGTAAGATAAAGTTGCAGTATGACTCTATTAAATGAAAGGTACTTTGAGATATGCATGCACCTTTATATACACTATGTTAGTAATTGATGACTCTTCGAAGATCATCTCTATGTAAATATTCATCTTGATGATCAAGAAAATTAAATTAAAACTGTTTATTCATATGTTTTATACATGACATAACATGCTGTTACTGCAATCAACAGTGATTCATATCCGTCACTAACAGGTATGTGCACAAGGAAATAACAGTGTAAACCTATTATTTGTTGCAAGATGTCAACTGACGTTATGAATGCTCGGGTAATGTTAATGGCAGCAGTTGGTGTCCCGTTACACGCCAAGCTTTACGTAATGCAGGATCATTAAGGGGGTTTTTCTAAATGTGCAATTAGTCGGCGCGATTAGGGGGGCAGGGAACGGCAGGGACGGCCCGCTCCGGCATCGTCGCCGTCGCGCCGTCCGGAGGGTGTCGTGACCGTTACAAGGCAGCAAGGCAGCGGCCCGCCACAACTGTGTCGCCGTAATTAACCGCAACCAGATCTCCTACCTTACTAGTTACTGTGATTTCTAGCTCTAACTTCGACAAAATGAAGGAGCCAAAATGAGCGATTTAGCGGTTTCGTGAATGTACTGTAATGAGGTGAAAACAGACCGCAGACGTTACCAGAACATTGTTGGATGGACCCATAAAGCATGGGTATTCCTTTCTCTTCATGGTAATGTGCTTTGGTTCTACGTATGTGCGAATTATCCCATTACTATATAGTCTCTCTCTATCGCCTCTTTACGTAACCAAGTAAATCGCCACTTGATTATAAAATCTTAAACTGCACTTAACACGGTTGTTTCGTGGATGGGTCCCACAACGAGTTCTTCCGTGCGAAGCAAGTGAAGGCGACAGATTTTTTCCTGTAGTAGAAAGGAGCTCATCAGTGTAGAGAAGTGAAGTAGGTTTAAGCGGTAAACACTAACATTTTTGTTATTAAATATGAACAGACCTACACAAGTGGAGCAGCTAAGACGTGTACCAAACATCAGGAGTAAAACATGTAAACATGGCAAAATGTCTGAGAAAACTTACCAAACATCTCCAAACAATATACAAATACGAAATATATTATTAGAAATTATATTTATAGGTATATAATGTATATTTAGCCATGTAAATAAAGAAAAAATATATGCCGTACAAGTTTGAAATCAACACAATCTAATTTCGTGCCCTGCGTCAGACGTAAGTCGGCACGTATACAAAAGCTGTATAAAAGCCATATCGTTTTATGACAGAATCGATTACGTCAAACAAATACATTCTAGATCAGGAATAACTATGCAGTTATAAATTTCAAGGGCATCAGAATTGGTCGCCGTCTGCCGCCCGCCTTCGCCCGCCCGCCTACCGCGCGCCTGATTTAGAACTCGCTAAAACAACGCCAACTATACTATTTAGTATATAGTCGCCAATGTATTTTAATGTGAACTTTTACATCGTCTCTTTGGCATTTCACTTTAATACCAGAATACAAAGCATCTACCCCAGTGACTTAGCTAAATGTGAATACAAATGCTTTAAGCTTATAAGAATTTCGTTTGCTCTTTCTCATCCATTTAATTTAAATTGTTAAAAAGATCCCACTAAGTTAGTTGGTTAGTGTGTAGCGACCATAATTTGAAAGGACATTTTACTATAAGTAGATCAAAAGTTCTACTTCACTTATGGAATCCGTTGGGATTATCCTTAGAAGATAAGTGACCCAAAACCTTCAAAAGTGTTTAAGTTGAAAGTCGATATTTTAATGACGTGTATTATGACATAAAGACACTTTTAACTCATATGTTTTGGCTTAAATAAATATCCCAGGCGGCTACTAATCCTCACACTATCGACTTGTCTGTAAGATGTGACTTTTTATGTTTGCTGTAAGAGTAAATATCCATTAGGGGGAGCCAAGTAATGGCCCCAGCTACATTAGGCGGCGGAGGTCGTCTTGCCTTATTAAAGCTATACTTTTCTTGTAGATGATAACGGAACGACAATCGTCCTGCTCGCCTCTTAGCTTGTTGTTATTTAGAAAGTCTGGAATACTTTAATTTTCCGACTCAAGGAACAGCCGAGCCGAGGGCACTAGAGACAAAAGCTTTTCATAAAAAAACAATTAAGCGCCCTCCTTTTTGAAAGTAACAAAAAGGCGTGCGTGAATGTCATTAACCTACCGGTCTTAGAATAATCAATGCATAGGGCCTGAAAGTGTTCTTTTGTTAGGAGCTGTAGGCACTTGGTTAGCTAGTGAAGTACAGGGTTCGTGCGAACACAAGTAGAATGTAAATGGAGCAGCAAGCGCCGAGCGGTGTCACCGCGCCGCGCTGCGTACGTCTCGCACGATAAATCGTCGCGCGCGACAGCGACTCGGGCGCCTGACTGCGCTCTTTATTCCGCCTATATTTAGTGACTAACTATGGGTGCTTTTTACAATGACCATTCATATCATGTAACAGTATCTGTTGAACAAATTTCCATCAATAGCTAAGTTTCAGATAGGCTGTACGATATGAACACATTAAATAAAAAGCTTCATTAGACACATTGAATTGAGAAATGCTGAAAAATGTATTTGTCATACTCATGTCAGTGCTCATAATTAGAAAGCATAAACACAAATCTATGGACTGATTGTTTTGAAAGCTGTGAAACCCGTCAGAAATATAAATAAGCGTAATGCATCAACTGGATCGTTTCGAACTAAAACTACT
Organism: Helicoverpa zea x Helicoverpa armigera; assembly: GCA_033682625.1. Classification (NCBI taxonomy): domain Eukaryota; kingdom Metazoa; phylum Arthropoda; class Insecta; order Lepidoptera; family Noctuidae; genus Helicoverpa; species Helicoverpa zea x Helicoverpa armigera. Next base: position 8,096,687 of record JAWIIS010000021.1, on the reverse strand, counting down.
GTTACGGCTATTTCTCACTGTTAGCTCGGACTGGATGGCGGGGCATCGAACCGAGTGAAAGCTTCGTGAGCGATACAAACGTAGTGCTTGAACAAACACAACTTCGCCATGCGGTCGAAGCCGCCGTCTTGACTTCAAGTTGTAAGCATGTATAGCAAGAGTTTATTGTTTACCCGCTATATACAAGTAGCGTGGACGACGCGCATCGCCGTCGCTCCGCGCCCGCCTGCGTCTGATTCGGTTTTATTTGCCGCGCCTCGGCTATAAAAAGCTCCTGCATGCACTGAATATGCGTCTGCCAGACTGTCTCTTAATAGACTCGATCATATTTTACTTAAGTATCTAGTAAAATAGTTTGAAGACGTCATCCTACCTAAACAGTCTCAGAAAATGGGCAACAATGTAGTTTGAAAATACCACTCATTTCTGAAAATATGCAGTATAAGTAGGTAATGGAAAAGTAAAACCTACTCTGAGGAATATTATCTACCTCTAGTAATGCAATACAGCAACAATATTTGCAACAACAACTGAGGTGTTCCTTAGAGACGTCAGTGTTATCTAGTGCTTGAGACATGGCGGGGCTCCCAGTGGCCGCGGCGAGCGAGCAGCGTCAGCCCCGCCGCCGGTATGACGGGCTGCGTCTTGCGTCGAGTGCCAAACCACGGGATGGCTGCCGCTGTATCGTGTAACATTATCCCAAAGTGTGGTCACAGCCGGCTCTCGGCCCCCGACTGCTGCTTGTTCCAAACTCTAACTGAAATAAAATATTTTAAATCGTAGTTAGTCCGTATGGAAAGCTGCACAAACAATTCAAACTGTCATTATTGGGGTTTGTTCTGCGTCTATTCTAAACGCTGTTTTATGTCGTATTAGTATCCCTATCTTTACATAATAGATATTTGATTGGAAAACAAAGAGTTGTTTGAGTAGGTAATATATTCAACATACAGAGATAGAAACTATTCCTGGTTTAACGAGCCTAATTAAATATTTCACCTTCCGATTTATGAACCCCTTTATATGCTAAATAGACTTCCGCCGGCGAAAATAATAATTCAGCCAAGTTATTGCATCGGTAGTACAATTTTAAAGCGAGGAGGGGTGGGCAAGACAGTGCGTGGCGGGGCCTGGCGCCGTCTGGTCGCTCGAGCTGACTCACTGGGCTCTCCGTGCTTCGTCCTGCACTCCCCTTTCATTTCGCTCACGTTTTACCCCATAATTGATGTGCACGACCAATGGCAAGGAACGTTTTAAATGGCTATGTTCTATTACCCACATATAAAGTGATAATGAGTCGTGAATACGCTAATTTATACAAGTTTTACTTATAGTCCAAAATAAAATCGCTCTTTACGATGCGGTCTGCAAATCTAAAAAGAGATGGCAGAATTTAATCCTTAATGTTCGCATGAAAACAAAAATTGTAATGGACGGCACGTCTACGCGTATTTTTAACAATTAGCAGAACTGGCCTGGTTCGTGATTACTGTAAATGATAAATGATGGTAGGTAATGTAATTCCGAGTATTAATATGCATTGGTTGGGGCTGTCCGTCGCGTGACTTGCACCCCTGCTCGATCCCCGCACGCACCAAATTGGCCTGTCTGAGGCCCGTTTATGGACTCGTCAGAACCCACTCGGGCCCGGACGCTTTTTGATTTAATTATACTTTATATGATATCGCGTCGCCTTAATGTTTTAATTACGAAATTGGGGAGATCCGGAAGAGATAAAGTGCGTAATGAAAAACCAGATTACAGGATTATCATCTGCTGATAATTCTCTGTTAATGCACTTTAATGCTAGCTACATTTATAAATAGGTGCTATGATTATATATTTATAATGAAATCGCATAATTTTTGCTAAAAGTAATGTGTTTGTAAAAGGATAACAATACATCCATTTGAACACTTCTAAAGTATTTTTCAGCAGTTTTGGAAGATTTATTTCAAGTGAGTCACAACTAACGGAAGCGTTTTCCTGTCCGTGATATTTCCTTGGAGATGCAAAGCAATTTTCTGCAAGAGATAACCTTTCTAAACGAGTTTCCTCACACACAATATTTGTTTGAAAAAACCTCGTCGTATGTGAAATCTATATTCCAAGTTATGTTCCCTTTCCAAATAAATAAAATTAGAACGATATTACACTAGTTTAGTGATGATAAAAATAAATTCATTTCAGCAATGATTAATGTAAACAGAGTTTCCACTGCTTATAAAACCGAGATCTGGCAGTAACCATCTGGCCCAATAAAAAAGTAATCGATTCATTTAAACTTTTGAGTGGCGGCTTTTACACAAGCCATTTATGCGGCGCGTGGGCTTCTGCAAACATTTCAAATGGTTAAATCAGGCTTTCAGAGAACAACAAATAAAACTGTCCTACTGAAATGGTTATCGTGAGAAATGGACAGGCGTTAAATGTGTGAGCACCGCAATAAAGACCAATGCAACCACACTTCGTTTAGATAGACATTTCGTTTTACTATTCCTAAGAGAAGCGAAAAATCGAAGCACGTACATAGTCAATATGGTAATGATGCAGAACGAACCATCAATAGTTCAATACAGCCACGGCCTTATTTGTACGTCGTATTCCCGCGTAGAGTTACTATTTGATGAAATAGGAAAGACCGCGTTGTTTGCTTTGGTACATAATGAGTGTCATTAAACTATAGCTTGGTCTGTTGTTCTATAGACTTCACTTACCTGTTCCGTATAAGGAGACGCCACTACGGACGGCGCCAGAGAAAGTACGGTGCATGCCGGGTCTGCGCTACTCTCAAATGAGTCAATGCTAGTTTATTCACGAAATATAATAATAAAACCTCAGTGAAGCTATTTACAAAGCTTCCTAATTGCTCTTTGTCAGAGTCTCTTTGTATAAAAGATTAGGTCTGGAGATATTCCGCTTTACATTCCAGACAGAATTCGTGAAAAGCTACTTTTTGAGATAAAAATCTTTAGATACAATTTATTCATTGCACAAGCTAACTAGTTACCTAGTTTTTTGCAGAAACATGGAATATTACCTACACTGCTCACTTTGTAAGTCAGTTTTTCTTGAAACTACTTTTAGAAGTACGGCAGGCGAGTGTCGTGATGGAGATTTGCATGTCGATGTAAACTCGCGATAAAAAAGCTGTCCGCACACAACCGCGATACCTGCTGTGCTTCTGGACATGGTGCACCGGTTCATTTATACTTGTAGGTATACACTTTAGCACAATTTATTGTCTACAAAAAATAACAGTAGCCGTTTATTTAGAGCTACTTTAAGGTGTTTATAAAAGTCTGACTGCAATAAATGTTTTTTTACAGCCACTCTCTGACTTGACTATATTATCTGGATAGTTCGGAACTATCCTGATTATACATATAGCTCTTGATACAAATTCCCACTTCAAGACATTTAAGTAAAAGCTTGATTAATAAGGAGGAACTGACAGCGGTGATCTAACAAGACGTTAGTGAATCGCGTTTGTGTGAGGATCAGGCGCGAAGCCGGCCGACCGCAGGGCTCCAGTCGAAAACGAGATTAGTCGAATTAAGGTATTACACCCGCATCGGCAGCGACGGCCGCTCCAAGGTATTTCCCAGAAGACGGGTAAATCACACATTTCATGGCTACGCCTCGAACGAACAACTCGCTTGTTGTCCGAATGTTTCGTTGTTATTATACGGCGTACTCGCGGAACCACACACGCTCAAAAATGTAATTCACAATTTTGGATCCATTGGCTTTTTTTTGCTTTTGACATTTATTGCTCTCCTAATTCATGGCTGGTGTACAAAACCAATTTGAACAACTTTTTACCCCAAATGGTTTAAGCATGTAATTACTGCGTTTATTTGTTTCAAATAACTAACCAACAAGTCTTATTGTCAATAAGTTATCTAAACGCGACATGTTCTGAAATTATGTTTGTTTTCGTGCATGAACTAAAACGGGGTTCGCTTAACCGTCCTAACGTCTGACATAACAAAATCACACACCTGTGTTCTAGTACAATTTTGACCCCGAGCTATAAAATACCCAGCGTGGGTCTGATGAAGGACGAATCCGAACATTCAAGGGTCATTCCCTAGGGGCTACAGAGCTTCTAAAATCTTGTATTACGTGCCACATCAGCGACTACTAACAGAATTACGAGCGCACTGCTTTCTCTTGAGTTATGAGCTCATTTACGATTATTAGAACCTAAAGAAGGAACAAACTATTTGACAAGAAACTACTATATGATTCCTCGAAGAGCAAAGGAAGAGCAGAAGTAGTTAAAGTATTAAATATTAACTTTCAAATCTGCTCCTCATTTATTTAGTAACTAACTACAGCTATCCAATCTTCTCGCCGGAATAGTTATTTTACATTGCGCAATAACAACAATTTACTAATATATTTTTGATTGCTCGGTATCACAATTAAAATCGTAACAATCCAAATAACAGGTTCCATTCATTAAGGCATGTAAATTAATACCGTAGTATGGCTAAAGCCGTTTATTAAAATTAAACTCGGCCTGGCGTGGAACTAGGAAGATTAATGATCCCTTGAATACTGAGTTATGTAAAGAGCAAATGGAGTGGGGCTCCACGGGCCACGTCCTGGCATCATTCCAAAATCACTTATCTATATACACTGTTAACATCATACCTATAGCTAACGTTTTCAATTACATCTATCACTTTGAACTTCATACTTTACACTTTTATTGCATATTGTTTGACCCGACTTTATTACATCTTTTAAGTTTTATTTTCAGCGAGTAATAAAGTTCATTTAATAAATATAGAAGCCCTATTTGAACTTGGACGCAAATGATCAATGATCATGAATATAAAAGTAATTTAATCTCTGGCTGTAAAGAAGGAAAAGATTATGCGAAAGAGTTTAATGTTCCGCGAAGTTGTAAAAGTCATTAAAGGATTACTTTACAGAGCTGAATATTTATGTGAATAGATCCACAAGTAATAAACTCGAATTCTAATAAATATGCGAGTAGTCTCGCGTACAAATACTAAGATACAGAAGGTAAGTTATTGCTCCACATACGTTACGGGTGTATAACGAGTCAGTGCCGCTGGAATTAATAGCATTACATACAAGTATTCCACATGAATAAAGACACCTACAATACGCTGAAACACAATAGGTTTCGATGAACAAAGTGTACAGCAGGTTATACCTCCGTACTACGCGGAATGTTTCTCACGGGGCCCAAACAACAAAGTTAAAGAAAACATATTTAACGTCGTCACGGACGCGTGCAGGAGTCGGCGACGCGACGTGCAATTCACAATACACTTGTTCAGAGACAAGTTGGTTAGAGTTCGCGAGCTTCAAGTTATATTGTTCCCGATGGAGTACAGAAAATAGGAAACAAGCAATAAAAATAGTTCCCAGCATCCGTCGGCCGGGGACAAATTCCGACCAAAATTACGTGAGCAAATTAGACATTCCGGGACAATGCTGGCGGAATAATTGAGGGCCCACAGTCGCTCGTTTGTCGAACGAAGAATGTGGCTCGTTGCGCCGCACTCGCTCCTATGCGCATCCCGCCGACATATAATATATTCCGATTATGAATTGAATATGGATTATATTCTGCGCCGAGAATAGTTATTCCGGATTGGGACAGAATAAACGCGGCTCCCTGATTTTCCTCTATTTGCATTATTATCATAGGCTACGGAAAACAGACGCTACTACGAGCGTTGCTACGCCCTTTTCGTAGTCGTAAAATCATAACAATTTATAAAATGAATAGATATGTTTTTACAGATAACTTAGTATCGCTCGTTATCACTCGAAATACGTTAATTATATCCTACCATTTAGCAACATAAAACCCAACAATTATTAAACTCATTGAAAAGTCCACAATACATTTACTCAAATAACGTACATTGAGGTCTGATGTTATGGTTTTATACGGAATACACAGAAATAATAACAAAAACCGATGATACTGGGTAACCACATTATAACGCATTCTACCCTTCTTATTTCGTATTAAAATTATTATAATGTAGTTAAATTTTAACGTAAATTGCGTATTCGCCTACAGTAAAAACTTTATTATTAAAACATATGATTTTTCCGTAGAATCACAATGTCATGTATAAAACTAATATCAAAATTAATAAACCTGATCTATGGTTTATATATCAACTAAGTATAAGTACCCAGAGAATAGCTTCAAACGGACTTGCCCGAGTTACAAAATGATACATAAAATCACTGGCTAACATAGGCCATAGGATCGTTCGCTTTGCCAAGCGAGCAAAGCTAATCAACTGTAAACTTAAACTCAGAGTAACGGTGGTCCCTGACTGCACTATTGTTTTTATTCAAAGCTTCTTCTGCAATTCAATATGGCCGTCAAGTCCAAACAGTGCAACGGTAAACGCATGCGTGTCAAGCCGGTTTACACACATAATGCGTAGACGCACGTGACACTTCACTAACATAAACTTTATTATTACAGAAAACCGTTCGTTTTACCATTTAAATAAACAAAGTATGGTTTTATGTCTACTAAATCCAAACACCTCATCATTCGTATATTATGTGCAATTTTTCAAGTGAAGGATAATATTTTAGCTTCTTATTACTATGACGAGCACAAAATATATTAATCATTCAGGCCTGTTAGGCATTCATGCTTCGCATAGACACAATTTATTAGGTACGTACTGAAAAATGTACCAACTGGGATTTGATCGTAACAAATACGCACTACGTAAAAAGGTAATTTATTATACTCGCTGAATACATACAACTTGAAATTTATACGATTTAAGCGAAGATTTTAACTCAGCTGTCGCTCAAAAGATTTTTATAACTAGGCACTATATCAATCTTTGCCAAACATTATTAAAGAGCTGAGACATACATATTGGAAAAAACATATTCATACATTTTCGCAGTAGCAAGTTATTAATATTTGGGTACTCCCAATCCATTTGTTATAATCGCCTTATAACAGGTAGGCGAAGGGTAGTCTGTATAAGCTCCTTGAGCAATACACGCAAGAAGACATAATACCCATAGTGTTGACTGTACATATTTATATACGAATTAATATGATACATACTGATATTACATATTGTTATTTATAGCAGTCTATAAGCTTAGTTTGTACGTCAATTCCAATATGTTCGTCCTACTTTTCATATAATAGTCCATGAATTTCTTTAAACTTTATTATACGACGCGTCGTTAGCCACGCAAGAGAGCTCACGATCCACGCAGTTAGCTCTTACACAAATATCGTTAAATAACACCACGACTAAAACGTAGTGCATCAAAATATTCATACTCAACAACTTACATAACAGAACATACCGTACGGGTATTAGCTATTTCTTCTTTATTTTTATAACAATCGTAAACGTAAATTCGGCGAATCCATTCTTAACTTTATCGATTCTCAAAGCAACAGGAAATATCTGTGCTTTGATTCACGCTTCGATGCGGTTACGCAGTGAAGGTATTTCGGGATGAAATGTAATAGACGAGGATTTGTGGCAATTCATACGCGTTAAGTGTGACGTCCGCGGCTATATTTCACGATTTTTCCGGTTTTCCGCTGTGTATCCGGCACGCATGATCGCTCGTAATGAAGACTATCAGATAGCGCGGCTGCGGCGACGCTCCTCACATCAATAACAATCCTCACAGATCCTCTGCAGTCCGCAAAAGCCACGGCGACAATTTGTCCGGGACTTTACTCAACTGGATATACTAGCTGAAATTTTCTTCCCGCGTCGCCGCTTTTGGAACGTTTTTGTAATAAATAGCGGCGCCTCGGTTTTGTACTCCCTTTCTTTGTATGCAAATTACAATCTAGAAACGTTTCGTGTATTAAGTGCTAAAAGTGAGGCAAACCTTTTTCGCTTAGTTAATTGTGGATGAATAATAATAACTCTATTAAAACGGAGCGCAGTGGGTGGGGCAGGAAGTCGACGTTCTTACACCTCATGCTGGCGTATACTAATTACTAGTTGTTGCACGTGGCTTCATTCACATCCTAAGGGAGCTTCAAGTATCCGGGTTAAAAGCTTCTACATCCCTCTGCAGATACAAACTGTTTAACCTGTGTACATGAACCCTGCCAGGATGGACACATATAACTGTAAAGGAAATTTTAAGCTAACTTATAAAACTTAATCATAATATAATTATCCCATCCACTCACAGCTACATGACAATTGATTGTCTAATAAATATACATATTTTCTATCTGTAACTTGAACCAATATTTTTACATGTTCACTCGCTAGGGTTGAAACTAAAAAGTTTAAGCCTACCGTGTAATATTTAAAAACTTGTTCAGTATACGCCTCTATTGCGTCTAACTGGCGTGGATACGGCGTCACCGTGTGGCCGAACCCTGCGGAAGCCTGTGAGCCTCACGCGCTCAGGTCACGACTACACTCCAAATCTAAAATTGATTACGTACAAAAAAGAACACTCAACGCGACCGGTCTCCGGTAAAAAAACAAACCCACTCGCCATTAAACATAATTTATTCAACATTATTATTCCGTTCAGATCTAAAAATGATTTTCCAAGGTTAGACCCTAAAAAATGTTATGGGATTCTGCAAAAAATCTACGAATGTCTAATTGATAATTGGAGAAACACTGCGAATAATATGACTAAAACTAGTTTGGAATACGAAGACGGATAACTTATCTATTAAAGCGATGTATTAACAACCAAGTTTCCTTAATTAAATATCACATTAATGAAGTCATAATAAAAGCGAACGATTATTATCTTTGGAAACACGTAATGTCAGAAAAAAAACTATTAATTAATTGCGATTATCTGTTACCAGCCTTCAACATTTAAATTGGCATGACTTTTTAGTCGTACCTCGTAATATCCTGATGGCGATGGTACCTTCGATACTTGTTAATGTAGTCTGATGTATGATCATAAATATTTGCACATAGACACGCACCATTCCATGCACGTTCATAGCTGAACATTGACCTTCTCGGTCCCCATAGACTGCTGCAACGTGCGATCTAGATGCGATGATAATACTGCAATAACTACGCTCTGCATGCTCATCAGGGATCGCAATAATATAACTTTAGCTTCCAATGAAATAATAAGAACTTATTTTAATACAGTTACAGCAACCACCGATGGAAAAGAACTGGAATATTTCCTTGGTTCATTTTAAAAAGGAACAAAAAGCCGGACTCTAATCCAAAATCCGGGATGCAACAAAAAATGTCCTAATGGAAAACCTAAAGACATTCCAGCCGAGTTGGGATTGATATCATGCTTATCAGCGAACAAAAACGAATACATTTTGTAATTCATATTTGGAAGTTCTTGTCATAACGAATGTTATGCTTTTTATCTCGATTTAATGTTCTGTAATGCGGTGGGGCGATATGCGAACATTGCGTTTGAAGACCTTTGACAGGCAGGGTTGCGGGCGTGCGGTCTCACACAGGCTGCAGCCACAAGAACGTCTACTCCTGAACTGAGCCTAACGGAGCCCACACCGACGATGCCTTCCGCGTCTTGCGGTGGAGACAGCGTTCCACACTCAATGAACCGAGACCAACCGACACCAAGCACAAATTCAACATAATTACTGTTAAATTACCGATAGCAATTATACTCCAAAATTACAAAAATCTATCATCATATTTCCATTCTTGTCGATTTTAATTACATAAAAGTGACATCATCTTTAGATACGATGGAAGATAATTCTGAAACCGCAATAGTGTATTTAAATTAATTGGTTCGCGTTAATAACAGAATGACTCAAGACAATTATACAATTTTTCGATTGGTTATAATCGGGGTCAAAAATCACTGAATTGCAACAACGAAATCGTACAACCATGTACCTACCCACTTTAACATCTTTAGGAAAGTTTTCCTGTTTATGTATATCACAGTAGCTGAACATGCACAAACACGGAGTAATTAGGTCATTAATTTATACCCGTTTGCTGTTCGGAAAATGCAGCCTTTAGTTTTCCTTCATTGAAATTTCAAGTAGAACAAGAATGACCCAAAATAATTCCATATTGCCTCTACTCAATGTTTAATGCAGTGTTGTTAGTTTTTTGTGTAATTCGAAGTGATTGTTAGAGCGCCATCATCATTATTCTCCGAGCGTCACGCGGCTAATAGTCGGTCGGTTTAGCCATTTCAGGCGCATCTCTTGCGACCATCCCTAGACTAATGTAATTAGTTCATTACTTTGTTCGGAGACGCTCCCCGCTCACTTTGTATGTCTCTGCAGATTTATGTGAGCCTCTCTGTTTTGCTGCGGTCGTGAATGCGAAATTGCCTTTTTCCCTCTTTGCAAATTGCTAAATGTGTTCCCATTAAAAGTCCCGAAAAAATAAGGATTTGAGACATTTGAAATCGAAAACATAATCCATTAATTTCCATTTGGCCAAAACATTCACTCTTGTAAATGGTTTAATTGAAATCTGCGGTTTGAATGGGAGCCTTAATAAATACAACCCACCTTGGCAAGTCATGCGAGCAACCGACGAAGAAGCGTTTTTGTCGTTCTATGCGATTCGTTAACTAAACCTTGGCAAATGGACGCAGTGAACCTTGAAGATTGTTATAGTAAACAATTACGAAATTAACGATAAAAAGAACCAACAAAAAGAACTGTTATATTTTTTGGGTCAAATATTAAACAAACAAACAACATACAATTTTGAACCTAGGTACTAATAGATTGTCTATTCGAATTATACGGGATTTGGTAACTAGTTACCTACATGCTGTGAGTTCAAGTTTATTGGTCAAATACTGGTTTGGAGCGCGTTTAAGAGCCGGACTGTCCCGTTAATAAGTTTAGAATGCTAATGAAGGTTCCACCTGACCGAGACGAGCGCACGGGGGGCAAGCGGCTCGACAACGTGCATCCGCCGTTCTAAATTCATCTCTAATATTATTTCATTTAACCAACGTATCGACGTAATAATATTTTCTCTACTAAATATTTTGATGATAATCATACATGAAATAAAAATAAACAAGTAGGTAGGTACCGCCCACGTAAATCTGAAACTCTCAAGCAACAATATACATAAGAACGCTCGCCTTGTATTCAGCTGATACAAACCCATAATTCTAATTAAAGTTGCTGTAGAAAACAAACCTCTAAAAGAGTTGAGGAAAAAAGTGTTAAGGACAGTGGCTCAGTAAACGTCACCGTGAGCGATGTCTCCATTAACATTTCGGCTCACGTATCCTACGCGTTTTCAAACTTTTTGTTTATGTAGGTACACATATATTTTATGCAGGATCTAACCCCACAATACACGCACTTTGCAAATTTTAACTCTGTCACAACTGCGTAGTGACAGCTTGTGACACTAAATCACTTGTAACATCCGCCAGTTTTGGCACTTATTGCATTACAATGAGATAATTATATTAAATACAACTTCGAACACAATTTTATAGCCACCGATCTATTTTTATCGACAGCTGAAAATTATGTAAAAATACAGCAACTAGCGTAACAATAAGCGGGAGCTACCTCCGAGACTGATGAAACAGGTATTTAATAAAATTTACCTCCAGAGCTAATCTAATTACCACGGTGCAAATTCCTGCTAAAGTGTCAGCTCCTGTTTTATCATATAATAAGATAGGATATATAATTGAGCTATATCCTAACCAATCCAATCAGGCATCATTGTTTTGTTTCGGGCGCATGTCACCAGGCCTGGGGCGTCAGCAAACCGTCTGTGCCACTCAGCGCGCAATGAGAGCCGTGTACAACCGGACTCATAGCTGACAGCCAATTAGCCCTATGGCCCCGTGCTCCCGTGCCCCTGCACCCTCATGTTCCCCACACCCTCCTAGCCCGCACTCACAGACCCATTTATCTTTATTCGATGGAATCGAACAACTGACGCATTCGATCCCCGCTAGTAGCGATACGATACCGATCCCGATTGTGACCCGCACTATTCGCTAAATTTTCGTGGTTATATCTGAGATTGGCCGTGACACGTACAATGGACCAGATTTATGTCTTTTGAAATAAGATATCCTATAAGATTTATTAAAGTGGCCAATAATATCAATCTTAGATGTAAGAGATGTTTGTTTACATACCTTATTAGTGTTTAACGTTGTTGTTCAAAGCCACTTGAATGAGTTAATATCTAGTTGTGCCAGCAGTACCTATTCACCAGAACCTATAATTAAGGTTAGTATTTTGCATATTAGGCCAGCTCAAACTGGTACTTTACACCTAAGCACAACCCAAACAGTGTCTTGGAATTTATTTCCAATTATTCATCGGGTACTGTCAAGTCTGACTTGGCTATGCAAAATTAGAGTATATTCATATGGTGGTCGATTCATGCATCGCATTGTGGAGACAGGGGCCGGTGAACAATCTACTTGCGATTGTCAAGGCTATTTGCTATTCCCAGAATATCTGTTAGCGCCGTCCATGAGTCAGTGGCAGGCTCGTGAGTCACCGACACTACATCACTCCACGATTGTTTCCCGATAATTTGCTCTTTTACTGATCCATTTAAATCTATCTCACACAGCAACACTTCATTGTTTTATCTGGCACAATGGTTTTGCAATGACGTTTAAAATGTAGGTATAGGGTCTTTTTGACAATTTTGTTTCAATCGGAAATAGACAAAAGGTCAGGAAATAAATGTTTAACTTCATTTCAATTCATGAATGGCAGAATGATATGTTGAGTAGTGATAATATCTAGCAAGACTTTATTAATACTGGCTGCTCGGCTTAAAGGTTAGGTGTCAGCTCGCGGCTAACAACTGGCCGGCTGCGTTCCGAGGGACATTATTATTTTAAAATACCATCGAACGCTATATTATTGTGCTTGCAATTAACTTGTCGCTAAAGTCACGTGTCGTTAAAAAAGATTATTTATTGAATGTCATACTACTACGTGCAATTCAAAGGTCTAAAACGTCTAGTCATTTCAATACTAAAAAATATAGAAGAACTCTTTCAAACTTCTAGATTGTGCTCAAATTATAAATGTCAAAATAAAAAGTGAATGTCAAAATACTGAAGATGATTTAATACAAGGTTGAATAATAAGTGTTGATTCAAGAATACTCTACCATTTCAATATCATGCGTAATTAATACAACATTTCGTAATGTGCATAACACACGCTTTAATAGAAAATTAAACAGCTTTGAGCCCAACACGGAGCTATTATTTGTCGTATTTACATCTGGTTTATTTGCGCAGTCCATTGTTTATCTACCCTACCACCCCATACATGTAAACATCAATCTCTAGATACTCGAGCTTGAAGGCCCAAAACTGTGATGTAAGTCACAATATTGACTTAAACAAACGAAGCGAACAATAAGGAAAACACAATGAAACTTGAATAAAGCGTTTATGAGAATTCTCTTGTTTTGTAAGCTATTAGAAATATGCAAATGTGAACCAAATAATCCATGGTCAATTAAAATATTTACATAAAAACTTTCCGAGTTATATAAATTAATGTCACGTTTTGTTGTAGCTAAATAATTTCCAAGCGAAGGGGACGATATCGATATATTATGAAACCCCGGCTTGTGTAGAGGGCGGCCCCGCTAGCATGCCTAGTGCAAATAAATTTTGTATAAACATATATCAGAGGGATTGGGCGTACCGTTTGACATTCAGCGCAGTTGCAATAAAGCGAGTATTATGCAAAAATGGCAGTGATGCAAGTATGCAAGCGGAATGGATGGGAGCGTCTTCATTCGCGAGTCGCGGCCCGTGGCGCGGCTCCTCACGCCATTCACGTCCGGAACAGAGCCTCGGGCACACGTTCGCTAATACCAGGATAGGGCTGGAGAATTTCTGCAAACATACCTACACTTTGTAATTTAATGCCAGCTTACAAAAAAAAGACTGTCTCCAGTATTTTGCCCTTACCCATTTTGCTTAGATGAATGGTGTACTTAGCCTGCGTTTCTTAAGATTAATTTTTCACGGTCAGTAATAGAGACAACGCTCTTATAACAAGTCCTTTAATTGCCCTTTTTGTTCGCCGCACCATGTCTTTTTCGATGCCATTCTGTCCGACGAGAAAGACTCAATTGTGAGTTTCATCTCAATCAGTCAACAATTGAGTCTCTCTAGCCATCTTTATGGTGGTCTATATTCACTTAAAATTATAAATTGAAAACCAAAAACAATTAACCCTTTATCGACATAATGTTCAGCAATCAGACATCGTCTGTTGATCACGGCTTTCGTAAAGTTTCGCAAGAAATTTCTTGGGGAATGGATAGGAGAAACTGAGAGCCAGTATTTCAATAGATGAACGAAAGTAAGAAGGTAATGCACAATCATTAAAGTATTGAGTAATAACTTTTCAAAATATTTATCTGAGCGAATCAATTAGATAAGGCTTTTGAAACAGGTTGAGGTGTAAGAAAGCAATACGATCAGTTGACAACCCTAGAAAGGGTTAAGCCCGCGTACCGGAGATTAGGTAAACGAAAATAGACCGGCTTGTTTACGTTTGATGAACACACTTTGCGCTTCTTTGACTTTCTGAATTTTAGATAAAGCCGCCTTTAGAAATACCTTGAGATCGTATCGATACGACCGTGCAATACGGTCGAATACCTTATTCATATTTATACTAAAATCTACATATTTTTTTGAATGTCACATCTGGGCTAGTCTGCTTCTGATTTACTTACCTATCAATTTTGTAGAAGTTCGTCGCCTTTTTTAACCTTCCTCAACATGGGCTATTTAACACTGAAACATTTTTTCAAATCGGACCAGTAGTTCCTAAGAATACCGTGTTCAAGCAAGCAAACAAACAAACTTCAGCTTTATAACATTAAGTATTGTCTATCTAATAATAAATCAATCACGAGATTTCGGACAAGGATAAATCAATGACATACAGGCATTCTGCGGACGTGGAGTGTGACAGCAGCTCTCGCTGGCACAGCGCGAGCGGGCAGCATGGCGGGGCAGGGAGCGGGGCGTGAGCGGGAGCGGGGTAACAAATGGAGCAAGTCCCGCGGGAGCGACCGATACCCGCGTCACGGCTTCTAGTTTGGCCCATCATTAATTTAATGGATTATTTTCGTCAATTTTTATCTCGAAAGGTGAATGTTATCTTTAGGGTAACGTTTTCCAAACTTATAAATAATTATTTTATTAGAAACTTTTCCAACATAGCTCGCATAGGTACTTTCTGGTTACTGAAGTTATATTGATAAAAATCTGTTACAAAAATGCTTGTATGTATTCTATGCTCGGTTCAACCCTGGGGGAAAAGATGTGATAATACTTGCTCGACCGTGGCAGTTCATTTATCCACCACTGTCCGTTAAGGCCACATACCTACCACTTATCTAAATTGCACCGTGTGCCGTTGTGTGTGTCTGTATGTGTGTTATTATTATGTATTCTGATCACATTTCTCACTTGCAATAGCACACAACACAAATGCAGGTCGTGTTGCGAACTATCACGTCGCTCCGACTGCGTGTATGATAAATACGACACTAATACTTCCACGCTCACTGTCAATAATTACATAAGTACATAACCTTCACCGATTCTTGTAACACCCGCTAATTAATGAACTTACTTTTAGTACAAATACTTATTTACATGTTGACATAGGAGTATAGGAGTGGCCTTTTTTGCCTTCGATGAGTTTCACAATGTCGTACTCACAGTTATCGAACAGTTGGCATTATACACGTGTTGCGATATGCTCAGTAGTAGGTGAAGCGCTTTGGAATGTTATGGACGAGAATTTTAATAGTGATGACTCGAGAAGTTCAACATAATTAATACCCACTCATGCTTCGTTAATAAACAGTTCACAAGAATTTCATAAGAATAACTAAGCTTTTACATTTAATAAAGAGCACATAAAAATGGGGATCATAAGCCTGATATTGTCAGATGTAATCTCTCGTTTGATTTCATTTGTCTTCGTAACATCTCAGTCATACTTATTTCAATTGCCCATGTCGACGCCAAAGAAAAAATATTCCATTTTTTATAAAGTTTGCTCGAGATGTTGTCTCCCGATGAGAATTCCTTCTTTTTGTATCGCTTGATTGATGACTTTTCTTAGAACGTGACGCTTCTTTGAAACTTTTTCGACTAAGCTTGTCCTCTTAAATCCATCAAAAAGAGTCAATTACACTTAACAAGGTTTTAGTATTGATAGGGACCTAATAGATACAAACAAGATGCTTAAAGCAGTTTTATTGTGAAATATGTGAAAGTTGAGTAGCAGAATTGAAATAACTAGACTCTACGTCAAACTTCGTCTTGAATTCACAATTTGACTTATCAACAACATTTTTGGTAGGGACCTATAGAACGGATGCCTAATATTAGGGTAGGCTGCGGGCATAAGGCCGTAAGGCGTACTACCTGGATGGATGAAATTTTGACATGTCCACGACAATACACTGTGGTCGTGCGCCTCGTGACCTCACGCATCTCACAAAATTCCGACTCCATTTACTGGCTACGTGCGTGAAAAAGCCGCCATGTCCACATTAATATTATTTCCCCCGGGATTTGGTTGAATAATCGACTTATGTCAGGATTGATCTGTACACTATGGGTAGTTTTCACCCAATGTTTCATTTAACCAGCATGGCCGTTGTTCGTAAGCACAACGTAACATAAATTATATAGATCGCTGATATATTCTATGTAGGTACCTATATGTTGGTTACGTTAAATCTAACGAAGTGCATGTAAGTTTAATGCAATTGACCCCACACAAAGTTCAATTCTGTCAGGATACTAAGTCAACGGACGATCCTGCGCACTGATCCGGAGAGGAGGGAAGTGCCACCAGACACGCTCTCTGCTCACTGTCCAGACACTATGTACGTAGCTAGCTTATACAAAAACGTTAGAATATGAACGTTAGAACAGTAAAAACCATAATAACCTTTGATGTCGGACAGCATAGAACGTAAACAGATCCTTGACATTTTAGAATTAGACGTAAACATCAAAGGTGTGAATCATTGAAAGCGCGCTTCTTCAAATGCATTGCACAAACAAAGGTTAGGTACAAGTACACCAAGTTAATAAGCTCGTGGAACTTTTATCGCTCACTCGTTTGCATATACCTATCAAATGCTTATACTTATAGACCTACATCGTTTTTTTTAACTATGATTTACCTATGCGGTAAGTATGAGTATAGTTTGAGCCATCACTGTTCTAATTACTATTTTATATTTTGTCAAGTAAAGCGAAGAATCTCACATGATTAATTATCTCAAATGCATGTTATTCATTTTAGGTGCCTACCCTTAAAAACTTCTACGCAAAGCATTTCCTAAAATCCCCAAAGTCAGTAAATGTGTGCAGAAATCTACAGACAAGGATAATCAATTTATTGCCCCACTAACAGCACAAAATCTGCAAGGGCAGCATTCTTTCACGCACCCACAAACCGTAAGTCATCAATTAACCTTACAAGGGAGATTATGTTATAGGAATTCTCATAGTGCGGTAGGTAAGTATAGTACCTTTTCAAAGCGCCCCGTTAGAAGAAACCTTTTTAACCAGAACACTTTTTTTACTCCTGGTCACTCTAGTGGACACTTGCAAGTAGATAGATACTTTGATAAAAACCTCATCAACATGAAGAAGAGGAAAAAGCTTATTGAGCTTTTTGCACACCTAATTATGTTTTCCAATCGTTAGCCAAGATTCTATATAGTAATTAGAGTCAGGTCTACAAATCATGTCAGACTTATTTTATTCCCATAAATAATTTATAAAGAAATTAATTTAAGAAATAAAGCATCTCAAACTGTCTTCGCTGTTTGACGCAGGCACTGCTATATTTTTGTGTTAATGACAAAATGTAAATCAAAGCAAGAAGTGATTGATATACTGCTCGGTTGTGGCACAGATTGACTATTAAATATAAAACGTTTTTGAACTTGACTGGGGCTATTAAAGCGTTATTAACTCTGGTTGTATGGTGGTACGAGGCTGTTATGGTGTCGGCGCGGGAGGGAGAGTGTCGGAACGCGTTTGATGCATAAGTGATCAAATGGACTTCAGTCCGGGCGCGGGTCGATGTTCCATTGCGCAACAAACCGTTACCTATCCATTTAAATTAGGTTCGGATATATTTGATGTAGTATCACAAGCCTACATCGCTGCGGCGGCGGCCCCTTGGGCTACGACGTGTTGACTCGACTTAAATTCAAGCACAATTACGTACAAATTACACAGCGGTACGTGACTCGGGAACACTTCTTGCAATCATGTCAACCGTTTCGACGACTGCGCGATGCTATCGTTGCCTGCACGTTAGCCTCTCGTACCTGTACAAGTGCAATACTCAGGTAGCTGTGTAGTTATTCCGAGTTCCAAGGATATTTTACTACGTATTTTTTTCAATTGCATTTCTGTCACCAATCAACATTACTGCGCTAAAACTCACTATTTACTTTCATTAATACTTAATTATATTTATGTCATGAACTATTTAAAAATTGCATGATAGTTGTACATAAATAATTATCACAAAAGCATATTATGTTTAACTTAGGTGGTTATTTTTTATTAACCATGCACGATACTGTCACAGACTCTAACATCATTTAAATAAATTAGTAGTTTGATAATAAAAATATGACCTTTATGGTCAAATAAGTAGTAAAACATGTTTTGTCTATAATTTTATTGTTATCTATAAAGTTAACAAACAAATTATATACTTAGTTAACATTATTAGTCTGTAGCAATATTTTATTTTTGCAGGTCGCTTCCAACAAGTTTTTTAGAAGAATTATGGTGATACTCGAATGGTGAAAGAATTTTAAAAGTCGGTTGCAAGATTGGTTCCCACAATAACTTCTCAAACCACACTGTCACAAAGTTTGCTTCTTCATATTATTAGTATAAACAAGCACTAATACCCAATTAAGTTAATACGCACTAGTACACTTGTTGCTAACGGTCAGCCCAGGAAACCAATAAACATACACATATTTTCAGCCAATATTCAAGTACCTACTTACCTTATGTGTACACGGGCCTTTGTAACAGGATCGCTATCACGTTACTCCATCGGTTGTGCCCTATTAGAAGACGAGCTACACGTATAATTATCAACTTTGTGCTACATCGCAGATGATGTGATATTCAATATTAATGTACCGTGAAATAATTTAAAGCGTTTTCCAGGGCTATCAATCTGGCTCGTTAATGAGATTCGTCCGGTCGTTGGCGACTGCGTCGACCAATTTGTGCCACGTTGCACCTCACTAATGAAATACATAGGCACAAACTTGCACATAAAATAATCCCATCTCCAGCAGTCGCATCCGTTCCGTAAATGCATTTCCATAACATGCATTTGCTCGAACAAATATTTAACATTTTGGAGAAGTAACGTTGATAGAAATCAAAACAAAACGTAAACGTCATACCTACCTAACATTCGTGGCCGCTATGAATATTTATGGTAATGCTTACAATATCTTAATTTTGTTTTGTTTGTGTCGAAGAATGGAATCTATTTTTATGTCGTACATGTGAATGATTGTGTTTATTTTGTGAATCTTATGGTATTGGCTTCTAACATTATATTTTGATAGCTAATGATGACGCAGCGTTCATAATATTGTTAATTTATTTCACAATAAAGTCTCGCGGTATCATCTCGTTGTTTAGCGCGGGTGACAGGGCCCCGCGGCCGCGCCGCGACCTCCGACCGCGCTTTCTCTCATCTGCCCACAGCAACTACCACTCGACGCTTTCCAATCTTCTATAAAATAAGTTTCACATTAGATACCCACCCTGTAACTGTTGCACCATAGCTACGGATGATATAACGTGAATTATAAAACATGTCACGTTGTTACAGTGTAATTTGCAATTAAACTGCCATGCCGCTGCCACTGGAAATTCAATGTACCGCCACTTAGTTATTGTTAGCTGTTACTTTCTCTAGTTGAGACTATTATTTGGATATCATCGTCAAGAAAATATTCAGTAATAGCGACGTATTATCCGGTGAAATAATGTCTGTAACAACGCTGCATTATTTGCTCTGTAAAGTTATTTATAACGAGCTGGTTCTTAAACAATCTACTTATAAACTAGATGAGTAGTGATTGGCCGAGTTGCAATGCAGACATAAGTTTCAATCTGTTCGCTTCCTGCGTCTCTGACGTCTCAATTGCTGCTCTTTTGTAATCAACAATTTGTGCCGCCAGTCGGCGCGATGCTACCGTCGCTCTCATTCAATAACAACGTGAACGAATTCCAGACAATTTTAGTTCCCTCGTTATGATTATGTCACTTCTATATCTATTGTGACACCGTCTTGTCGCAAGAACAACTAAGTACTCTTACTCTTAAATCTCGCGATCAGACACGCGCATCAACGCATTACGTTTACCTAATACAGTAGGTAGTTATGTGGGAAAAATTTTGAGCATGTCTTAATTATAGCATTCTTAATTTACTATGTCAGTACAATTACGTCATCCTAGTGAGACTCCAGTCTTGATAAAAAAGAACTTGAATATCTAGTTGTGATATAATTGTCAGTAATAACAACTAAACATAACTAATTTGAGGGATGATTGATGTAGGAAAATTGTCTCCATAGACGAGATAATTTCACGAAATAATTGGCTGTGTTTATATTTTCACTAGAATCTCTAAAATATCTCATTTCAAAACCAAGCAGTTATAAGACTGACTATAAACAAAGAGATACTTATTTACAGCTCTCAACTTCACAAAAGTAGATAAGACAGGCTTGCCTAAGATTTAAACATGCTATTAAACTATAATCAGGGTTTAGTAATCTGTTCGTCCTACATAAAAATTGGCTTTAGATTGAAGATCTTTTTGCTTGTTTAATGCCGGGGGCCATTCCATTGTCTCTGCAAACAACAATTTATATATCGCAATGCAAGCATCACGCGACGCTAGTGTGTATGGGTTCAAGCTAATCGGCTTCCCGCTTCACACCAAACATTAAAACTGCATTAAATTCTATTTAACGGTGGATGGAGCATGCCTAGTTAAGTAATTGAAAAATATGTTCGTGCTTCATGCAATGCAAAAAAATCTTCAACTACTAATCAGTAGAAATTGTATGGTCTAGATCAGAGATATGAAAAACACAAAAGTGGAAGTTGGTAATCAGACATTTTGCTCCGAATAATTATGAATGTCACGGTGAGGAAACAAAGGCGGCGGATAGGTCACGCAACAATAAATTGATCACGCGCACACGTGTGCAGTCTCAGCCGACATCAGATATAGATCGAATGGAATCTTACTTCATTGTATTGTGTCTTTTCGTACAGCCACGATCCGCTGTGGCATATCGGAGCTTGATAAATTTATAATTGATTTAATAGTGGTATCCGCATCAAACTACACGGTTCAATAAAAAGGATACGCTCATACTATGCATGAATGAAATTGTAACCGTAACATTAACTGACACACATTTAAGCACGCCATGGCCAGTTGATCTGAAAGACTGTGAGGAATGCCCGCAGCCAGGCGGCACTTCCGATGGCGACGCGCCGCGCCCGCTCGAGATCTCTCCATGCCGCAGTAAATCCCGCGCGTGAACCTTGCCGAGCGGACTCCGACATGCCAAGCGTTCCATTAACTATTTTGCAAATAACTCCTGAATGTTTTGAATAACTTTCGAAGCGAAGTTATTGTTACGTCAAAGACTCAAAGCAATGTTTATAAAAAATGACACCGGCTTTATTATGAATTTTAAACTCACTCGCTTCTGTAAAACATACCTGAAACAAAACATAACGATGTAAAACAGTATGGTATTTTTAAATTGCGGCTCGTTGCTCCGTGCATCGTCATAATAACATGAGGCATGGTAGTCGGCACCAATACTCACCGTTCAATAACGGATGCCGTCGATTGTGAATTATTTTGGTCTCGGGAAGCATAACCTAGCGTACGCAGAGCAACAGGCCGCGCCGTTCGCCGCCCACTGGACTTCACGTTCATAAGGAAACGTTACGATGCAGCTTCATCGGCCAATTTTAGATATTCCGCGAACAAGTGCAATGCTTGTTTGGTTAGTAGTCTTTCCACAAGCACGTGGAATATCTATGATAGCCTACAGGGCGTAATCAAACGAAACGTGTTGAACTGCAAAACATAGGTGCCTATGAATTGCGCACAACAATGTGTATGTACCTATGTACAAAACGAGAGCACCGATGCGTGTAGGCATAATTGTGTGTAATTTACGTCGAGTTGTCATGTTAGGAGGACGTCATTAAATAATGACCGGGCGACATCGTTCGCCGAATTTGCTTATGCAAATAACTTCTCCGTTTGAGTGCAGAACTTGACTCGAGGCGAAGTAGACATGTTTTATGTTATTGTTCTCCGAATATTAAACATAAGAACCAATCACGATGCTAATAAATTACGAGATATATGTTAAGTACGGATAAATGTCATTTTGAAGAATTCCATTGGATTTGCTTGTATTGTATCTAAACCTAACAATAAATTACAAGAAGACGCGGGGATTATCAGGATAAATCTGGGAAAGGTCCTTTTTCCTGCTGCTGGTCAGTCAAAGTGATGAAGGTCTTATTACTTACAATAATATGTTATTGTGCTTGTTCTTGGATTGCTATTTGGAAATCATCGTAAGTATCTAATTACACTAATTGTAGCGAAATAGGTTTCGCAAGCGCTAATTGTACCGGTCTAATAGTATAACATTCCTATGTAGAGCGGTATCGAGTATCTACAATCGATAAGGTATGTGCTGGCTACTACGCAATATTTGGCCGAACAGTGACCGAGTACTCAGGCTCAGCAAGGGTCCTGAGTGCTGAGACATCGGCGCAGTTGCCGTGGCCCGCGGGACTCGACTCATAGCCAATCAAACAATTAAGGTTAAACGTGCTCTGCGACTCTGCTCCATCTAGAAGCCACAAGCGGTTTATAGCCAACACCTTGAATAATGTGTGTTACCTCATCGCATGTAGTAGGAGTAACAAACCTTTTACAAGCGATCTGGGTGTTGTATTCTCATGAGACCAAAAATGATCCCATAATATTAAAAATTGCAAGAAAAATTATCGAATCAAGATGAGGCTTAGTTTTTTTCACATCTTTCACGCATTTTGTTATATGTAGGTGTAGGTCCTGATTAAGTAGAGAAAACCTACTGTACTATTGTAAAAACATAATTGTTCTCAAGATTCTTAAATGAAGTTATTCTCGGCGATCTTCACAATATTTGGACTAATCGTCTGCATCAGTTGGTGTTATGACATGGAACACCTACATATACATTCCGAGTGCTCGCAAACTTACCGGTCCATTGCGATACACATTTACCTATCAACATAATTACACGACTACACCTAATGCCTTAATTACCTCACCACTCGTTTGGTAGCATTGTCAAGCAATTTCACAAGAAAATTCAATTAACACAAAATAAACTGACTTCTTACTAACACTTTCTACTTTTAATACTTATATAGAGTTAATAATTTTGACTGTAAGGCGAGAAAGCTCTAGTAAAATCTAGAGTAGCGTGATATTGTCTTGTTAAATAATAAATGCGAATAATGTAGGTACAACTTAAAGCAGACGAAGCGAACCGAGTGAAAATCACTATTGTAGGCACTTTCTCAGATACTGTTACACAATCCTGTTACTGGAACAACGGATTTAATGGCCCCGTATTTATACTGCTGCATCATTTTGTGGGTTTCTGCAAATCTTATCTTGTTCTCTTTGAAAATAAATAGTATCTGCTTATAGGTTTATTGTGAAAATAGTTTTTTATAAATCCTTATCCACATATACATGAGTTGCCTGACAATATTAAGAACAGAAAATAAACGCAGAAACTATAAATACTCTTCAGTAGGTACAACCCGCGTGCACAACAATGTCTCGAACAAAAGTACATAGGGTCATTGAGTTGTTTACTGCGATGTGACCATGTGAACAAGCTAACTTGTTGATGAATGAAACACAAACACATTGCGAAATTACTGCCTTTTGTTGTTTAGAAAATTTTAAAATAGCCGATGGTTACCTACTTGACGTCATGCGTTTATCAACACATGTTCAAAGTACCAAAAGCATGGAAACCTAGTTGTGAAAACTAAACAACTAGTGGAAGTTATTGTTTGAATACAGCACTGTAAGTATCTATGTAGATACTGAAATATAATCCACATTTTTACGCTGACTGCTTTGCTAATACTTACTTAAGTTACGCCTAGGTTAACAGTTTACGTCTTGTTATTCGATACACCGCTTGTTAAAGGAAATTACAACTTGATACAATTCTTTAGCAGCGTGAGAATATCTCAAACAAAGAGAAGTGTATATTTGAGTTAATTAATGTGTACGTTTTTATTTGTATAATTAATGTGATATCTGCGTCGCATCTCGCAATGGGCGCGCGGATGTCCGGTGTCCGCCACTCTGTACAAACACAAAACACACGAAACGACACTGGCTATGTACGAACACAAAAAGGACAAGAGGACAAGCAGGATGTACAACATTGCACCACTACATGACAAACGGTGTCTATTTTTGTTAAACGACCCAAAGTTTGTAGTGCAGCTCGTAACCACTGGTGAGAGCAAATTGTTTACATAAAAACTGATACATTGTGGAAAATGTATGCGCTTCTATGTTAATATTAACTATCGGAAAACTTTATTATGTAATGAAAATTTCCTAACTTGGAGTTCTCGGAATCTCGCTAACACAGGATAAGACTATCTGTTTGCGAAGCTTCAAATTTTTTTAGATTTTTCTTTGTACAAAAATCAATTCAAATTATACAGTGACTTTCTATATTTTCATATGAAATGGTGAATATTTATTACAAGAATATTACTAAGTACTTGCCTACGTCTCTTTGTCTAGCATGTTATCTTTCAAACCGTGCCTAAAACGAAATGTATAAACTTTAACTAACGTAACATAATATTGTAATATTGAACAATGGTACAAATACAATCCCTAACAAAGGGCTAAAATTGAAAACATCAGTCATTAATGTACCTACTTTATTTTAAAACCTATAGATACTCTCTAGATGTAATTAAAAATCATATTTATTTTACTGTAGGAGTTTCTTTAAGGTTTCATATTTTATGGCGATCAGCACGGTAAGTAAACAGATAGCTATTTTTTTTCTAATGCGTGCGTTAGCACGAACTCTTGGCATAAGCAACGGCAGCACTAAGACGCTGCTTAGCCACCGGTAGTGAGGCTGCGATCCTAATTATGATTGTGTCAATTACAATCAAAAATATTAGATAAAATATCTTTAGTCTATCGAAGTTTTCTAGTAGAGGAAACAATAACATAGGAAAAAATGCCTTATCAAAATACAAACACGAGATTTTTCTATAAGGGAGTAACAAAATTTCCTCAAGAACATAGTCAAACAATAGCAAAACAACCCTGGGCGGGCTCCAAGCTCGCGTTGCACATCGTGTGAAATCAAGTCTGCTTCATATGCACTGCGCTCCATTGTACCCGTTGGGAATACAAGAACAAAATTACCCATTGTCCTTACACCTCATTCTTGTCCTAACTGATTAGTAACTAACACTATGTTTTTATCGTTGACACAAAGCAATTCCCAACAAATATATATTGCCAATTGTGGGAATCGCATTTAGCGCCGCCGACGCTCGGAGACTTTTGTTGTTCTGCGATCTCACGAGTGTCGACTCATTTAGCTTTATTTTCTCACACTCAATACTTGAGATTAATTATACGCATTCTGTTCCTGTAGTGTCGGAGCATTACACAAGATACGATTGTGCCGCGGATATACGCGGAAGCGATGCCGTGCGCGAGCAACACTCTTCCTTGTGTGGGTAATTATGATTTCACCATTAACCGTCCATCCGTAATAATATTATGAGATTGAATATCGTTGAGCCGTGTTTAATTAAAACTCGGGAAATTGCTACCAGCCATCACATACGCCTCGTTCTTTTGCACAGCAATTATAATGTCCATTACTTCTAAATGTAGGTTGCGCAGGGAAGCGTGAGTAGGTACCTATTGCAGTTGGGTTACAGTACGATACTCTACTTTTTTAATTGAGAGAGCTCGTTGTGTGATGTCAAGGGTCGGGCAGTGCATGTCAGTGCGATTTAATTGTCGTGATAAGAGGGCGCGTTTCGCGTGGGAGTCGACCGACCGACCATGACGTCACGCCGCGTAATTACGAAGTCTTGCTCACATCCGGACCCTTACCCTAGCTGCACACACCCTTTACTTTAAATCTAGCTAAAAGCGCAATTGGACTTTACAAGCGTTCCTTACGGAAAATATGAAAAAAATGTTGGAAAAGCGCTATTTATGAACGCTATAACAAATTTATCGATTGCTGATGTAACTATACCCGATCAGTAATAGTAAAATTTATTCAAATCTTTCTGGCAGATAGATATACAATGCAAGACTTAGTTAGTTAGCTAATGATTGTTACTGCAGTATTGAATTGATTAATATAGGTACAAATAGTTTTTAAATGATGTTAAGACACCAGGTAGGAAATCAAATCAATATGAAGATTATTCTTGACCCTAATTACATATGTATGTATATCTAATGATATTTTCTTATTACTAACATGTATGATGAAACGTGAATAATCTAAGATTTCAAATTACAAGTGTCTAACAACCTCGCTAAAACCTATAATAATGTAGGTACACGAATAATATTTCAAGGCATTCCAACATCTGTTAATGTTCAACCTCACTCAAAGTTAAGGAATTCGTTTGTTGTTAAAGTTATTTCAAACGACTATAATAGTAAAGGCGACTTTAAAAAGCATGATAACAGTTTTCACAATATCATTGCGGCTGAGTGTACAATAATTTCACTTCCACTGCACTCACGTATTTTTTGCGAGCACAATACTAATTTGCCGGCTAGTACTCGGCGGCACTGCAGTGGTAACGTTTTTGCAATGAATCCGTTGTTTCCTAAAAATGCTTTGCTTGTTCCTACGCTGGAATGTCACGTTTTGGAAACGCAGCAGATGACAAAGGAAACTAAACAACCTACTTGATGTATGATACCTGCAATACCTATCTGATGACGAAACAATACTTAATGGCAATAAAGTTGCTATATTTAGAGTGGTTACGTATTATTTCAACGGAAATGCGGAATTTAATCTAATATATAACTTAGTTGATATTGTTAATTGAAATTCAATTTAACAATGTGGGTCGTACAGATGTTTGTGTAGGTGTATTAAGTACCTACCTAATACTATCATTTGATATGGAGTTAGTGATCAGGCCGGTAGTTGTGTGACGGTGGGCACGAAGCCGGTCCGGGCACGGGTGACGGGTCAGTGCGACACAATGAACCACTTCCTGCGGAGAGCGGACCGAGCCGACCAAACCGACCGAACAAGGACACGCAGCTGACACCAACTTATCCTACGCTCATTATCCAATCCCCACCGCACTCAAATTATCCGACACAATCTTAAACTGGTCTAGCGATCATAGTGATTCCCGGCGACTATTACCAATCACTTACACCAGGGCATGTCAGGGTATAGGTACCAACTAGAACGTTGTTCGATAAGAACTGTCTAAGAATTGATGCTCGAATTAGAACATGACAATCCCAATGTCACGAATTTGTATGTAAATACCAGTGGTCTCGATAGCCACTAACCCCGAATAAAAGAGTACGTTTCAGGTGGAGCGGTCGTGTGGCCGCGATTAACCTCGTGCCAATTACGCGGCCATTAGCGCTCCGAGCACAATACGCCTCCATTCAGCGGATGCCCACTTTACCAGCACCATCAGTAGGCTGCGCCCAATTTGCATTTGTTGGAATTAGAACGTCAGCGAGCATTCGCGGCCCGCTTTGTGTCACCTGTAACTATACCAAACACCAAGCCTGTCCACGCATAATACCTAGAGTCGTTTTAATTCTCTCGTACGTACTTCCACATAAGCGGTTAACCTAATCGTTTCTATTGTCACAGAGTCTACTATACATAAAGCAGAGTGACCGTTTGCACATACATGTAGTCGTAAATGGGACAGCTCTATCACAAAGGAAGAACGACAATAGCGTGGGAAACGACAAAAAGTTGCGTTATTTCTGATGACTTATGATGTGATGTTCAGTAAATATTACGAGGTGGCTGATACATTTATCACACAGTGTATCTGATTTGATTTCATTTCAGGACAGGTCAATGAGACAAACAAAATATCTGTGCAACATATAATAATGTTTTCCAGATTTTCTGATCAAATCAAGATTCTAGAGTCAGGCCTGGTACAGACTAATCAATCAATTCTGCCAATACATATCGAATTTAGAATATAATTCAGGCACAGAATTCGAGGAACCATAAACCGATGTAGTGTCCATAGTTCCAGAAAGATAATTGAGTCCATTCAAGTACAATGCAACATCCCAACCGTAGCGCCCGTGGAATGCATTACGACGGAATTCGAATGTCTTTGTAACAAATTACACAACTGCCATTACCATACCAGTCTAATTCTTCGGTCACGCAACTTAATACGTTACCAGTGTAACATAAAGAGGAACACACGCGGTCCCAAGCAGTCTAATTTTATAAGACGACGTGCTCGAGATGAATTTAGAAAACTGAAGTGGATTACTCGCCCAAGTTCCAGATTCACAGCCACATTCAATCACGTATTTTTTTCTTTCCCGCAGTTCATCGTGAGTCATTATTAATAAGAGCGGAGCGAGAACCGAATAGACAGGATATGGTAATGACAAATGGAGTTCTCTGCTTATCGGAGCGGTCTATGTAGAAAAGATGTGGCGGTTTTCTCCGCGAGTAAGATGTCGGGCGATGTCGTTAGCGAAGCACCATCTAACAGATATCGCCGTGCTACCCTTTTTGGCGCACCGCTTACTGAATGCCGGAGATAACTATTTTCGCCTTATCGAACATATTGCAAACTTCACAACTTTTGAAGTGCTTATTTTCTAGTTAGGCACCGTGCTTACACAAACGCTATCAATTCTGTTTTAACAACATTGCTTATGAAGATTTGTACGTGTAATATAGTGTAGGTTTGTGTTTGTTTGATGAGCGTGAAAACAGGTGAGCTAGTTAAGACATATGTAGAGTCAACATTTTCATGTATACTCTTTCAATGTTTTTGTTCAGCTGTGGCATAATGCCAGTACAAGGTACCGTTCTCGGTCTTTTCTACAATAGCAGAGATATCGCGTCGTCTTTAGCTGAAATATATTGTAGCGAGTCCCCGGCTTGCAGCGAGTCCGCGCTGTTCACCCACACCACCGTCCCTGATATGCAAATAGGCGCCGCCAAGATCGTAAACCGTTTTGGATCTGATAACGTAATTCGGAGGTAAAATACACCAAGTTAATGTGTCTGCATTTACCTATGCAGAGCTCCTTTCGATAAAAGTACAATAAGACAAAACTAAAAAAGGTATTTCTATGTTTAGGAATTGGTTATTTTTGGCCGTGGAGCATTCTATCATAATGGTGAATAGCTTCGGTTGTGACAAATGTTTGCGATAACCAACCGCGGCGTCCCCGGCGCGCGCCGCTTCCACTACCTGCTCTGCCTATCAGCCATCTTGAACCTCTTCTAGCTTATCTTCCGTAATATGTTATTCAGGAGAAAGTCGGACATTACGTAGCCATAGGCCAATATCGATTGCACTCACAGACGTAGCTTTGTTCAAAACTAAGGTAATATGTATGAGGTCCTATCACATCACAGAAAATCATATCTAGTAGCAATGAAATAAAAAGCAAATAAAGATAGAATATTTACAAAATTATTTCAAGTAATCTTAAAACATGTCACCCTTACTCTAATTTCATTTGGCCCATCCTGATTTCTTCTATCATACTCTACTGTCTTACTTACTTCAAATTTAACTATCGTCAATATAAAAGTTTTTATACAGAAAAAAGTTCCTGAAGGTGCATCAGTTAATGCTCAAACCAAATGGATATAACACTGGCTGTTATTATTACTGCAGTGTCTGTACATTTGGCAGAAGGTTGTGGCTGCATAATAGCATTACCGCAGGTACGGGCCCAGGTAGCACCTGACACGTACAAATATTCCCACAACTAACGTGCGACGTACTGTGGCTATGCCTCAATTGCCCCACAATATCTCATGTTTTATACCAAGATTTTTATTTCGATCTGTTGTGATTTAGCAATTACGTTTAAGAGAATGTTTTGTCTTCATTGTTATCATTGTCTTTCGTGAGTCAACTTAATCACTAGTAGGTATTTGAAGGGTTCTTGGGTGATGTCACTTCCTTTCTTCTTCTGTGCTGAATTTCCTTCCTACTCCTTTAATCGCAATACTTAAACACGACTTGATGAGTTCTAGCTGTTCAAAATACTTAGGTAGATATTCTATTTTAGCCAGCAAAATTTCTATAGTTGGGGTCCAAGCAGGGGGTAGAGATTAAAAAAAACCTTTAAACTAAAGCATCCTTGTTTCGTTTTTAGTTCAGAAGAACTTGAAAGTAGGTACATTATGATCATTCTTACGTTAGTTTCTTGGTCAAAACAAATGGTCATAAATATCGGGACAATTGTATAACGTAGCAAGCGATGGTGAATTGTAGTCGTGGGTTTTTTCAAGCGCTCGACTATGGCTCGACGGTCCCTTCTTTCTACCTGGCACACAGCGAGGGGTGAGCCGCGTGAGCGCAGCGTATTATAAACTGGGACTGCCACATGTTTCTGTCCTTTCGTAGGTTTAAATCATGGTATAATAATAATAGCAATAACTAACAGTTTCAGTTAAATACTTTTATTTACACTTATAGGTGCAGTAGAGCTTGTGTAACGTTTACGTTTGTTCTCTACCTTTGCTTTCTCAGACGAAAGGTATTCTGTTGAAGAAATTTTAGTATTTCAATATTCTTAAGGATTTTTTTGAGTATTCCTTCCTATCTATGCATATTTGATATGAAATAATACTACTTAATGTTTATTTTCAACATAGAGCTTTTATTGTTTAGTAGAAGAGGGAGTAACTAACTGAACTGATATAACCCTCCTTATTTTTTATTCGACGAACTACGTTTCTATTTTATGGCCCCTCATTTGAAGCGTCAACACAAAACAAAAAAAGTTGTAGAGAACTGGCAACGTATCGGGACGAAACGTGGCATCGGCGCAGCGCACGCGCATGTTCGGGAAATAAGTGGAGAAGCCTGTCGGGCAAGTTCGGGCGGCGAGATAGTGGGGCGCCTCTGTCGCGCCAGTGCCCCTGCCGAGTGCGCCGCGACAGCACGCCGTACTGTACGCGCTGGCTTCGTCTGCGCGCCCATAGTAAACACTTCTGTTACACTCTACAAACCGGTTACTACCTTTGTGATCTCGAGTGCTACATCTGTGATTTTTGGTGCGCGTTGTGATTTATCTGACTTCATGTCAGACTGATATTTATGAATGAGTGCAGTGTAATTAAATGCTGTGATTGAATTTTATTACCTTAACAATGCTATGACCCGTGAATTAAAAACGTACCAAAATTGGATTGCAAAGCTGGGAATATAGAGAATTGGTGAGTGTCTAGCAATTTCTTAAAACTTTTCACTAAGATATTTAGTAATAGTTTTAAATAACGGGCCTAAGCTCAGCGCGTTGCGGAGGCGGCGCGAACAAAACCCATAGGATAGGGGAGTGAAGGAGAGAGCACGCTTTGTTGACACAGGGCAAGCGACTAGCGGGCGAGCGGGCCCGCTCTACCAGCGACTCGACTAGACACTCAACGCCAACGGTGTAAATTGTACACTCAAACGCGCACTGTTATGTCCTCTTTTGTTACTTTCTGTACTAATTTGGAGAGTCTTTCGAACATACTCGCTAATTTCAAAACTGTACCAATTAGATCTTTCACTGCCCTAGTAAAACTACCTTGTGTAAACCCGGGCTTATTCTGGTAAATAAGGCAAAATGTGTTTTTCTGAAATATATCTACACAGACTAATTTAATGATAACGTCTTATCGCATTTAGATACATTGTGCTGTATGAGTAATTAGATAAGCAGTATTTTTACTGTTTTAAACTGATATAAAAACAAAGAAGTCAAACAGCGCACCCCAATCATGGTACACTATAATTTTGGAAATACAGAAAACAATCCTGCTTAAAACGCTTTGTATAGCGTATCATACTACAAAAATTATAATCTTCCTAATTAGTACGGGTATGTGGGTGTACCTGTGAGGTTCCAACTTTTTCATGAGAAAATACTACTCTTTGAGTAAACCCTGGTAAAGTGGTATAAGATTAAGAATCCTGCTCTTAATCCCGCTATCTGGACTTATGTGACGGGCCAACCCCGCCTAATTATTATTGGAACACCGAGGAGATTTAATAAGACCAATTGAGCTCTTTTAAACTATCCTTCCTTCTCTTCAAAGTCAGTAAAGTAAGAAGATTCCCGAAAACGCAACCATCGACAAACAACATACCAGCAAGTTTGTAAAAACATAATATTCATCCTCATTTATTTAAAACTACATTTCCTAACTATTACATTAGCTACATTTACCATTATTTACCTTTTTTACATAAGACAAACTGAAGATTGAAGCTAAAAGTATTATTAGTCATAGCAACACTGAAACACAAAAAACGTAGGAAAAAATAACTTGAGTGAAAAAGCAACGTCATTGACCCCTCTAATTATGGATCGCAGATACATACACGTAATAATATAAGATTCTTGAACGTCTTATACGCAAATAGAAACAATTACTCCAGTTTGTAATAGTAATGAATGAAGTACATTATCAACATCCTGCGTAATTGCGTGCGCGTCGTGTGTCACACTCATGATGTACAGATCTACAATACCAGATGCGCCGGCACAGAATGTTAACTCATTGTAACTGGGGCCAATGGGTCAATGCAAGGCTTGCTCTCATTTCCCCAGAGCTCACTCCCAAAAAGTTACAAACGACTAGTTTGTAGCAGTTATATTGTAACCATGTATTCGAATTCCCTTCTCGCCTGATACATTTTCATGAAAATTATTAATTAAAATTGTATTTCCCATGTGTCTTGATTCGTAAAATACAATACTTATTTATTTGTTACTTGACGTATTTTACATTATAGTAGATCCGTCACTGTTCAATTGTTTTATTTAATTAGTATGTAAATAGTAACGCTATACGTAAATGAAGTGATTGGAAATAAACTAATAACACTATCAAAACTAAGCACTACAAAAAAATTATTCAACGTACCAAATACCTACCACAAATGCAAAATTTAGTTTAGAGAATCAAAATGTGTGCCGAGTAGGTACCGAACTCTGAAAATTTTCCATAGAAAATTTTCATTTTTATAAATAATTTTCTAGCAAATTAATATAGTTATTTCTGAATAAAATAAAAATGAAGAATAAAATGGCGTGGAAAATATTATGAAATAAAATGGAAAATACAAAATGTTGTTTACAACTGTATCATCCTATTGCTACTTACTCTATTATTCGATTTTCATAA
The DNA here is from genome assembly GCA_033682625.1 of Helicoverpa zea x Helicoverpa armigera. Lineage (NCBI taxonomy): Eukaryota > Metazoa > Arthropoda > Insecta > Lepidoptera > Noctuidae > Helicoverpa > Helicoverpa zea x Helicoverpa armigera. Next base: position 8,063,068 of record JAWIIS010000021.1, on the reverse strand, counting down.
ACTGCAAATTAAAAGGTATTTACTTACCTATGAGCTCAAAGTTTGGAAATTCGATAATTTAATTACCATGATCCTATTTATTGCTCCACCGGATTTGTCAAAATACAATACAAATTATTTGCTGCTATCGAATAGTCGACGGTTTATTAAAAGTCCATGTTCCTATAAATTCATTTACATAACATTCGCATACGGCATATGAATTGGTTTAATTTTCGTTGTTATTTGTGGACGATTCATATCATAATCCTATATTTATCTAATTTCAAATACTTACATAATTATTATTAACGTAGATTACCGAAGTAAGGCGAAAACTACTTAATATAATGAGGTTCGTTAACTAGGTTTAAGCCGATTATAGTTTATCAGTGTGTTTCAAGTAAAGTTTCTAACATAATACTTAGATAATGTGCATTCATTAATAACAGCCGTCATTGATGCTAATGTGGGCAGAAACTCATCGGTGAATCAGTCATGACTAAAATATTTTATACATCCTCGTAATTATACAGTAGGTATATTAAATTATCGTTACATTACCGCAGGCTCGCAAACAACATATCCAACCATACACACGTAATAAGCTGCTTCCATCCCGTAGGAATAACCAGTTTACTGAAAAGGGACATTGATTTTGTAATTTTACTGCGGTTTCCCTTTTTCCTGTAATAATTCCCAAAGTCAAAAATGGAATACCTAAAGGATATCTAACTTACACAGAATGACGTTGGCTGTGGGTACCTATTCAATTGTTTGCTTTCTACATGATTACAAAGTAATAGTGTATAAATAGGAGCAAGTTGCTAAGCCACCGTCTGCAAGCTCCATTAAGGAAGCCATTTCGATCTCACACCTTACATTACACGCGTCGGGATACCTACCATATCTAAAAATAAGCTGCCGTTAAAGTACCTGCTCTGCCCTATCCCAGACCATACAAAATATAACGCAGAATATATATATTTTTTTATATCAACACCTTTTACCATACTTGCAAAGAAATTATTAATAAAAATTTGGTTTTCTTACACTAGGTAGACATATGAAAATACGTTTGTTTAGGCTTAGGTTACATCCTGTATTTTCCTTCTAAAGGCACAGCTAAAACAGCAATTTTAGGAGAAAAACGATGGAAAGACAAAATGGTACTCACAGCCACATATTTGTTTACTGTATCAAACCTATATTTAAAATACCGGAAAACCATTATCAACAATGAGTAATTAATATACACGATGTGTCATGTAACATCCTCACGTATTTTCTTGAGTACAATAAGTAGGCACCTACTCATCACTTGTTTACATCAAGAACAACGGATAAAGACCAGGTGTCAGACAATGTATGACCCACACTGGTTTAAAAACATGCGTAGCGTGTGTAATATAGAAATTTGTAATTAGTAACTATTTTAAGAACGCTTCTTATCGATACGTTATCGCAAGTTGTATGTAGTTCCTACCTACGTGTAATACATACATCCAATATATGTACAGTTTATCAAAGTCGTCGCAATCAGTAAACACGTGATTATCAAACTTTAATTGGCACAAATAATATTTTTATCACGGTTAACTCAATAGGAAGTTCAGTAAATGTTACAGATAAAGTTAGTCAGCAGTAAATATACCGAGGCAATAATGATCCCTACATTTTCAATTATATTAAACTTTACATCCAATATAAACAATAAATTCATATAAGCTTTGTTTTCTATAATAGCTTTGTAAATTAATAAAGATATATTTTTGCCTTAACGTTCTTTAATTTTGCAGGCTATTATCTAATTAAGAAAAGTATTTCAAAGTTAAAATAATAATATTCTTATCAAAACCAACCTAAATCATATTTAAACAAATACCATAAACAATCATAGAGGTACATTAATACATCCCCTTTGCATAGAAATGAAGCCACATAATGCAATTAGAATGATTCTGATGTGATTATTAACTCTATTGATGAAAATTTTGCTATGTTGACATAGCAACATAATAACGTACTCTAGCTCAATTCAATTATCAGTTACGTCCTTTATTACTTTTCAGCAGGCATAAATATCACTACACATTATAGAACAATGCGTCCTAATATCTATTCGCGATAAATCAAAAATTGCTTAAAGGATCTTCATTTTTTCATGCAAGTATCAACAATAATCCACAAGGAAACTAACATCACCTATCTTATAACAAATATTTCATAAAATATAAAAAATCATGAAGTCTTAATTTTGGCTCAATCTAATTAATTAATGACCGTTACTAATTTAATCTGAACGGTACATAAATTCTAGATTTCAGAATCGCATACATTTAACATATTAAAACATTATATTTTATCTAATTGCCTACCTAGTCACTTTATTTGTATGTTTCATCTAAAAAGTCTTGATGATTATACCGAGAGTCGAGAGACCAATTTATTCTTTAACTAGCTTTTGCCCGCAACTTCGTTCGCGTGGAATAGTGACTACCAGCAGATTTTTGATTTGACCAATAGATGGCGCTATATGTCCGGAATAATTTTAATTATAAAAATAATATTTTTTTTTGTAATAAAAACTATCCTATGTCCTTTCTCAAGTTTCAAACTATGTCTGTACCAAATTTCACACAAATCGGTTCAGTAGTTTAGGCGTGAAGAAAAGACAGACAGACAGACAGACGGACAGACAGACAGACAGACAGAGTTACTTTTGCATTTATAATATTAGTTTGGATTGCTACTCGGATGTGAAGATTTTTTTAAAAAGTTCCGCGGAAAGCCATACCTATCTATAAACTACAAAAAGTTCATGCACAGCTATCACACGAGTATCATTCTACCACCATGACAACCTTTTCAGCAATGCAATATATTTATATACTTAGGTAGTTAAGAAATAGGTGTATTATATCAGCCTTAAGCTTTCCGTGACAACACCATGGAAAATGGCGGTGGCGTGACTGTATTTTATCGTCCCAACAAGTTGGACGTTAAACCGCCCCCGACTACTTCGATGGTGATTTATTGCAAGTGACATTAAAGAACCGCAACTTCCTGATCTGCGTGGGATCGAGTAAGTCTTCAGTACACAGAGGCTTCGCGGTCGCATCTCGAAGCTCGAGTGTCAACCGGCTCTGCGTAACGGCTGCCTTATCTTGTTTACCACATATTGAGCCCCCGTAATCTGCCTGAGGATCTCAAACCTATAACATGAGAAAGTAGTAATATGCACGAGACCAACGTGCTTACGTGCATATATGTTGTACCATAAATTAATACTAATGAGAAATACACATGATATACCCAGTTGCGAACACCGTCCCTACCTGCACTATGTGGTAACTAGTACTGTTAGCTCCGTCTATAAAATATCGAATAAATCGACTGCCTCGTTTACATTTATATTATCTTCCTTATTTCGTATTCGATGTTAGACGGTGCGACGCATTTTTTTATACTTCTATGTTAACATGGCCCAGATATTCCTTTTTGTTACAAATACGTTTTAGTTTAAACCAGTTTAATAACCAAACACCTAATGTGTTCAGTATTACATTTTCATGAATGTAACTAGTTCAGCCTACGTACCGGTAATCGCTCATTTGTTTACTTCGGTAATTGTTCCGGTACACTTGGCGCGCATAAATTAAACGTTCGAAGTGCAATATATCGTGTCCTGGGAGCGAAATTTCCGCTAAATAGTTAAAATAGGCTACAGTGAACAGTTGCTCCCAAAACAGCACCGCGGTGGCATAACTGACACACGAAATACAAAATGCATGTCGCCCTCCGTACGTTGCACTCAGAGCCTCTTGCATTGTGTGCATTGTGTGCACACATCTGTGCGATTATGTGCGTGCAACATGTTACATCAGCTCCTAACCCTTTTCATTAAATAGTTACACAATACAGAACATCTGACATGTGATTACTGCACCTAATCCATTAATCACTATTGTTGTTAGTTTTATATAAATGATGTTGCATTCGCTATATTCGCGGAGCGAGCTGTCCTATTCCTCTTCATCATTATTTATTCTTATTATAATGTTTTAATGAAACTATTTAATAATATATTTTATTGATTATCTGTATTTGATTTGGCAAAAAGGATAGGAATAGTTGACAATACGAACGTCTCATTGAGTAATATGAAAACAACCTAATATTTATGGGAAATAATCTAATGGGGAAGGAAAACAAACACTCACAAAATTGCTTGTCACAAAGTACGTTGAACTCGCGTCACATCTGAAATACTCGAAACCTGTATAGCCAGGTAATAAAACAAATAGAGAATGATGGTCACGTTTGGAACACCATTCTAAAAATAATGTCATGCGAACCAATTAAATATTTATAAGGTAGATCAGAATGATTCTGTTTACGATGGCAATTCACTGTAATATCTGTAGATATAAAAAATGAAACGTCTTCTATAAACTGTATCGAGCGAGGCATAAAAGGTGGATTAAAAATAAGATATCGTAACTAGTGAACGGTGGGCGCTGAGATCACGACTGGGACGAGACGATCGAGTTTTGTTTCTCACGATCGGCAAGGATAGTTGAAAAAATGAGAAAAAATAGTATGCGAATCCTGAGCAATGAGTGCGTGTGCGGATGCATGCTGCGTGCGTCAAACGAGCGTCCCGTGTGACCGAGAACCAGACCAGCCACTAGATATGCGTGTTCAGCGACACCACACTCGCTCATTTACATTCATCATTTAATTTTATATCTTTTTTGTGTCCAATAATAATAGGGTCAGAATGAAATTTATTACACCCGCGCATCAGATTAATTATGTTTCTTTTAGATTCGTTAATTGTTTTGAAAAATACTATCGTGTTGAAAGCATAGCGATACAGTCTCTAATATTGCATACGGTGCAAAAATTAAATGTATCTTGAATGTATGTTATTGCACTCCTCCAAGACTGAATGAAACCTTTATTTCTTTGCTTTCATTTTTTTACCTACCAGTACATTACAACAAAATTATTATTAGGTATTTAAGTATATCTAAGGAAAACATAATTACCTCTTTACTGATATATTTTTTGAAATATCTTGTGTCATCATTATTAATTCAATCAATTTACCTACTCTCAAACCTATACACATGTTTTATTATTGTCATTCATTAATTTATTGATTAACATAATTCAAACCTGTTGCTATGTTAATCACAATCTTTGCAATTTCATATTCATTTTAAATTCGACTTTTCCCAAATGGAGAGAACAAGTTTTTTTCTGGGAATGCATTATAATATAACCGACCAAATGTAATTTGAAAATGACTTAGGTGCGATAGAACTACAGGTGCAGTTAAAAACAACCGAGTTTAAATGATGTCTTTGTAAAATGTAAGCAATTTAGACATTTCCCTATCCGTTGGTTATGTAAATAACGTTTAATTAATCTGTTGTTACAGGGTGCCCGAAGTGCGGAAAGATGGCGCGCATAGAAAGGAGATATTAAGTTAAGATGGCCGTCGCGCGCGCGGTCCTTGTCCTCCTAGCGTCCACGGCTCAAGCCTGGATGCCGGATGCTAACGCACGCATACATATCAAAGGTAACGTAAAAACATAAATAATATTTATGTTAATTAATATATTCAAGTAAACAAGGAAAATTACTTACTTCATAGGCAAACTTTTTAAAAGGCTACTTTTGACCACTGTGCGTATGACACTCATAAGAACAAAAAGAAAACTGAACGTAGTCAATCTATAGAGACAGCTATTTTTGTTAGAAACTCGAGCAATTCTTTGAAACGTCGGAGTTGGTACAGAACTTATTGGCTGCAAATGTTATTGCAGAATCCTGAGGACAAAAGTAAATTTTCGATGACTTGAAATAAAATAAAAATAGCCTTACTATGTATTAGAGATAATATTGACTCTTTATTGTGGGAGTGCTGAAATTGTTCATAATAGGGCTATGTATTGCTACTTATTTTTTAATTAACATCCTGTTACATGGCAGGTGCAAGAAACTTCTTGTGATTTCGGCGTATTGTAGTGACATGTGAGAATTTCCCAACCAATTGTTATGAAATCGCAAACGCTCATTGTTGTTTAATCGCTTTACAATGGGAACATTGTTCGTTTGATCTGCACAAAAAAAGATTCAATATGCACATTCATATCCACACAAAAACGTGTAAAGATTTCTATTTCTTAGAGAAATATATATTTTTTATGTCTGAATTGTGCGAGGGATATTTTCTGAATAATTCAATAGCTTTAGAAACAACTGCTATCCTACAACGTCGTGTGTTTCTTTCTTATAGATCTGTGTAGCATGTTTTGATTTTTAACATACCTTTACTAACGTTGTTTTCTTTTGTTTCAGGCGATGAAACTTCAGAACAATTTTTGGGCAACGCGACGGCGCCTGACCACTTCCGTATTTTAGACAAAGATGACTTCTCGATTATAGTTGGCGGCAGGTAATCTAGCACTTTAATTTACATATGTATAGGTATTGAAGCAACTATTATACAGATAATTTTACTACTCCATTCACATGGACCTAAATGATCATATTATGTAAATTAAAGGCGATAAGCAATTGCCAAAGAAGGCACATTACGAAATACTAAGTGTCATGGTATTATTTAATCAGGTTCGACCGTTCTCAGTACGAACCTGTTTGGTTGTCATAATTTATTTATAACCTGACATATAATATTTTGTACACCTACTTAAGGCTTGACTATAACAACGCGTTTTTATATTTACAGGAACACGGTGTACAATCTCAGTCTCTACGATCTCTCAGAAAATGTAGAACAGGTAAATACCCATTTTTTTGTTTCATGTCACAATCATAGATCAACAATTACTGAAAACCTCTGTCGTTAATGAATTGGTATTAGCAAAAGTAGTAGCATCTATAAATCGTTTTACAAAAAGCTTTATCGTGCGCTTAATTCGGTCGCCTTGATAAGGTATATCATGAAAAGTAACCAGATAGTCCAGATTGATATGAACGTTGATTTCGCCAAGTAGAGCTGGCAGCCGCCGGTCACTGAACGAACAACTAACGAAAACCTTAATAGGTATCGCACTCCACTACAGGTTTATGTATCTAATCTTGCGCAAACAACTTCAGTACATTGGTACTGCACTCACTGTTTATTCTTAGTTACGTTACGACCCATTTCGCGCGCCACTGTTTATTTTCTAAATCGTAAGAGATTTTATTTACCGTAATATATGAACCATCGCCGTTGCTTAGCTACATTTAACAAAGCAATATTTTTTTAAGTCAAGCAGTGAATCACAGGATTACGTATTTTATATCACGCAACTTATTTTGATCATCCTTGTTTGTATAAACTTTATCTTATAAAACATTAGTTGAATCCAATATTAAATACAAAAACGTAACGTACGTAAACGTAACGTTTCATAGAAAACACCGGGTAAAACCTTAATTTTTATTTATGTCCTACCAAGTCGACACCCTTAGGTCTTCATAATTGTATTTTTATTTTTATGAAGCGTTCTAAGTATTAAGTTAAATATTTATATGATTTACAGTAAAGAATATCAGCTGATATACTCCATGTTTTTAGACCGATTGACGGCACCACACGGTGTGAGAAATAAAAATACGAAACAACATGGACCAACGCAGGGCGAGAGATTGTTTGGCATGGAGCCAGAAATTACTAACGTTTCAGTCATGAAAAACCGTCCTGTGTTTATAGCCATGATTTTATGACGGCACATCAGACAACCGTTCAATGCCCTTTTGGTGATAAATAAAATTAGGAACATAGTAACACAAAAATAGCAAACGATACAAAAACATCGCTTAATTTGTTTGCCTACACATCTGTGTCAGATTTCTACTTCCAATCGTCTGGGTCGGATAACTAAAAGCTTTCCACACGCATACTGTAGCTTTCTGAAGAGTTTTGTATTTCAAATCGCGTCTATCTATCTGCAGAAAATTCAATACATTAATTGGCATTCCGTGACAGCCTATACGCAACATACGTTGAAAATAATAACTTGTACATAAATTACGACGGCTTGTGGGCTATTTTTAAACAAAAAAACATGCTTGCACCCAGAGGTTCGATGATGGTCGGTGTTTAAATTACTCGTCACATATTAGAGTTGGCCGGTGTGGTGATGCGTTGAATTATTCACGGCCAGCGGCGCAGGGCGGCCACTCCGCCTCGACCGAATACTAATCATATCTACCTATACGATTACTTTCCTTCAACCCGGACAATTTATCTTTTTGTACGCCTCTATATTTTTTCTGCTACCTTAGCATATACACTTACAACCAAAGCAGAACATTTATTTTGGAAAAAATCCTCAGCAATACTGCTATTGCTATAAGAATATGGACTTCAGTGACAGCGCAAATGATATCAGTATTGCTATCTTGCACGAAGATAACTGCATGCTTAAACGATAACATCATTTCTATGTAGATTGCAGTGCATTTTGTTTATTTATAGTAGTTTATAGTTTTTGATTTATCCAGTCGGTTAGTAAAATAATTTTGTTGTATTAATAAAGAGAATTAAAACGGTCGGTCTCAAAATCCACCAGACGGTCGGTATTGTACATAAATAGAGCAGACACGACGCGTTTGCCCGTCGGCGTCGACATCTTTGAAATGTTAAAACACGACTCCAGCCAAACTGATCCCAATCCAGCGAGGAATAACCGGGAATTTGCTGGTTAGGTCACCCAAATAGATCGAAACATAGCGTCTGTTTAGAAATTAAGCAGGTACTTTTTTAAATACTTGCATATGGTTTATCAATAACGTATGTTTCATGAAATGCATTTGTCCACAGCGATTGGAGTGGCAATCAACAGACGCACACAGGGAGCTTTGCCAATTAAAGGGCAAGTCTGCTGACGAATGTCAGAATTATCCAAGAGTAGCGGCGCGGTCGCACGGGCGGCTGCTAGTCTGTGGCACCAATGCATTCAAACCGTTATGTCGGCGGTACGCGAGGCACCCACCTAACCATCACCTAGAAGAAATCGACGGCTCAGGCCGTTGTCCTTATGATCCACAACATAACTCTACTGCCATCTTTGTCGGTAAGCAAAGTTTTGCAATTATGTGTGTTACTTAACTCATTTCTGAAATTATGCAATACTTAGAAGCAATCGAGATAAATAATAGAAGGTTATTTGCTAATTCTGAAAAATGTTGTCGTTAATTTCAGATGGTCAATTGTATACGGCAACGGCAGCCGACTTTTCGGGAACCGATCCTCTGATTTATCGCGAACCTGTCCGAACTGAACGCTCGGATCTACGATTACTCAATGATCCTTCGTTTGTGGGAGCTGTGGCTTCTACCAGCCATGTTTACTTTTTCTACCGTGAAACTGCTGTTGAATTTATGAACTGCGGAAAGGTCAGTGTTATTTTTATAGTCTAGCATTCATGGCATGATAATTTATATTTTTGTTACTACATACTTATGTACAATATTTACGTATATTATTCATATTTATATTATTCTCCGTCTACAGGCAGTGTACTCGAGAGTAGCAAGGATCTGCTTAAACGATAAAGGAGGTCCCCACACGTTTAGCGACCGATGGACTTCTTTTTTGAAAACCCGTTTGAATTGTTCCATGCCCGGAGAGTACCCGTTTTATTTCGATGAAATCCGTAAGTTTTGGGAGCCATATTTCTCGTATTCGTCTTTTTACCTACTGTACAAAATATGTTTTATTAAAATGTCTTTTTTTTTGCAGAGGCAACTACTGAGCTAATAAACGGCATGTATGGCAAAAGCAGCAGCAAAAACGATATAATTTACGCAGTATTTACTACGCCACAAAATGCGATTGGAGGATCAGCCGTTTGCGCTTTTGCCATGAGGGATATTATAGACGCTTTTGAAGGATCATTTAAAGGACAAGAAAGTATGAATTCTAACTGGCTTCCACTGGAAAAAGAAAAAATACCGGAGAATAGACCAGGATCCTGTGTAGAAGACAGCAGAACTCTGTCAGATTCGGCGGTCAATTTTATAAAAACCCATCCGCTGATGGATAAAGCTGTTCCATCATTCTTAGCGCGGCCAGTTCTCATTAGAGTTAGTTTACAATATAGGTTTTCGTCTATCGCGGTGCATCCCCAAGTGCAAGCGATGAATGGAAACAAGTATGATGTCATGTACATCGGTACAGATGACGGGAGAGTTATTAAAGCTGTAAATGTAGCAGCAAACGAAGGCGACTTCGATGCCAGTGTAGATGAATACAGTAGGAACCCTGTTAGAACAGCTGTGATTTCAGAAGTGCAAGTATTACCTCAAGGAGTGCCTATTAAACAAATGCATGTCGCATTAACTACAGAGAAGTTAATTGTTGCTTCTGGCGACATTATAAAAGCAGTAACTCTGTCTCATTGTGGAAACGTGCTATCGTGCAGGTAAAGACTATAACTATTAAGATAAACTTAATAAGATTAGATATTTTAATTTAATTGGAAAAATAATGAATTGTATTTCGCTTTCAGGGATTGTGTAGCACTGCAAGATCCACACTGTGCATGGGATTCCAAGCAGCAAGTATGTTCTTGGGTTGGAAACAGGCAATTTCCTAATCCTGAGAGGTTTCTACAAAATGTAGAACATGGAAAGACTGATATATGTAATAAGTTGCCAGCGCTCTTGCCGGGAGATAGACATAGCAATAGAAATCCAGGCACTAAGAAACCGACGCAATCGGAATCGGAAATGCGTCAAAAAACTGATGACATTCAAAACGAAATATTAATAGAAGTCGTGGAGACTAATGTCTTGTCGGAAGACAAAACTACTCATAACAACAATCACGAGACAGGTTAGCATAAACACAATATATTATGCTTCGAACAATTGAATTATACAATTACTTAAAGCAAACAATTACATAATTATAATTTATTACGCAATTATATATTGTATTTATTTAATGTATCTATTTATTTTCGCAGATTTGCTGACTGTAGAGGCCGCTGACGGCAACATTTACAGTGCACAAGCTTTGCTCACCGCCGTCGTAGCGTCCTGTCTTGTCACGCTAATGGTCGGATTCGTTATTGGGTATCTTTTCTCACGGCGATTTCGACACCCGTTTTTTACCGATACCTCACCCTTCAATGAACAACACAATCATTTGAACAGGTAAATGTTATGCAAATATCCGTTAACTGTTATTAAATAAACCTTCGTGTGAAATGTGAATGATATCGAAGTACGTTAGCGCAATTGACATTCTAGTTTTCCTTTACAGGCGAGTTTTTATGATTTCCAGAAGTGAGTCATAGTTATAATTCGCAAATGGTCGCTGAAAGTTTTTGCCACATTAAAGCCCTCGCACTAGTTATTGTTTTGATTGACCTTGTACAGATACGACATGCTTAGTCACAAATCGTTTTTGCACTACACATGTAACATATCTACATACATATCAAACTTAATGAGAAACATGCTAATGATATAAACACATTAGCAAATCACTGTGCAATAATACATACAAAGATTTTTTACAGTAGGTCTTTAAGAAACGGCTATAACGTTTGTGTTACGTTAACTAAACTATCTGTTTCAGATTAAGCCCGCTGGAAACGCCATTGAATGCTAATACTGCGTACATGCCTCGATCGAAAAATGTAAACATGGTGGCGAATGTGTGTCCGAAACAGGACAACTTGCACATGGAGCTCGGCAAGGAACGCACGCTAGACCTACGAAACTCTACCGAATCCCTAGACAAGGACCTCAAGTGCGGCACTTTACAAAAGGTTAAAAAGACTTATATTTGAAAATTACCTAAACAAACCGTGTATGGATCCATTGATTGAGACGATAGTATCGCGTCGCGTGTGCCAAGTCTTCCGAAACGTTCGGTACGACAGAGTGTTAATGTGATCGACTATGATTTGTGTAAAAATGTCTCGTGTCCTGTCTGTGTACAGTTATTTCTTATTGTTAATGTTGTTATTTACTCATGTAAAGAACGGTGAATATTGCATTTAAGAAATGAGATATCAGAATGACTGTAAACATTTAGTGAGTTTGTGTAACTAAATCTATTATCAGAATTATGTAAATGTTGTTTTTAGATGAAATCATAAAATGATATCGATAACTTATAAATGAAAGGATCGTTACGTCTATCATAAATATGAAAGGACAACAACAAATCAGACTGATAGGACTCATTTATTATACACCGATTGTAAATATTCGTAGTTAATGTTTAGTTAGGAACAGTTTTTGTCACATTCCATAATCCTAATTATGTAGGAGATAATATCAAGGTGCAGCTATAATTGTAAATATAATTACGTAAATAATGTATATAGCGTTGTATTGTTACTAGTATCTATCGCCAAACAGGCTCAAGGAGATCGAGCTTGACATGGTCAGCTCATGAGTTAAGAGAAATTACATTGATATTTCAAATGTAATTAATATTATTGAATAGCAGTTGACTTAGTATGTATTTTAATTTCGTTAGGCACATTCATTTGCAGAAATATCGTACACTAGCTTATTTACATTTTTTTCATAAATGCGTCCTTTTGTATGATGAAATACATCCCGAGGGTGTCCATTAGCCAAGTTCGCTGTTTTTTATTATTAATGACCCCTTATCGTCGTGTCCGTGGAACCAGTTGCTACCTACCGGACTGACGATGATTACAGCTATATATTACGACTGTATAATGGCTGACTTATGTTATTTACAAGAGGACATATTCTTTAATATCGATTTACTTCTTTAGATCGATAGTTACTTTAACAACCGCAAAATAGTGTTACGAGTTGTAGTAAAATAATGGAGTTATAAAATTTTGTTACAATATTTAAAGTCGTAATATAAATTATTATAGCATATATTGCTGTGCTAAGTGCATAGTGCCTTGTAGGTTGCCAATTTAGTGCCTAATGTTATGTAGGATACATCAGGACAGAGAAAATTATTTATTTATTTGTAACTGTAATATAGTATAAAACAGGCTTATTTCGGTCTCAATTGTAATGTGTGTACCTACTAATGTCAACCAAATAAGCTTGACTAGCGTAGCCTATGCAGATTTGTGTTTATATATATGACGGACTTACTTTAATAGCACCTTTTATCTATAAATTTGACCTACAGTATTGATGTGAATTAAAGATTATTAGGCTGAAATAACCACCAGACATCTAAAAATGAGCTAGTATTCCCACCGTGAAACAATCAAAGTCTCTTTATGTTAAGCAAAAATTAAAAAACTATCTATTTCTGTACATACAAGTAAATAAGCAGTAGAGGGTATGAATATACTAAGTGATTTATCTATGTATGTATAAAAAAGTGAGTAAGTAACCCAAAATGTTTCCTTTGAAAATGATATTTTAGTGGGTATTATATTAGATTTAATAATGAGGTCATAGATTTTTGGATCATTTATGTTAATAAATGCTCATGTTGAATAATATCAAATACGTATATACCTACTGTAATGTCATCAATATTCATAATTACTCACTCAAAAATATGTTTTATTTATATTTTTTATATCATAATGCTGGCAATTATATAAATTTCAGTACTAGAAGAGAAAATATAAGAATTAAAGCATTTAAAGTGGTTTTATTTCAAATTCATAATATCCTAGTCAGTAATAAGAATAGTAGGTACATAATTATAACTATTAATAAATAAAGACTCCGTAGAAATAGGTTTAACCATTCATGGTTTTTACTCACAAACCATAACAATCTCAAATGTCTTCTTTATCAATATAATTGATGTAGTTACATAAAAACTGTCTCTTCTCTAAAGCAGTTTGAACTATGCTAGTGTTGATAGTAACTCCATCATCACAGGCTACTGCCTCCTCCTTGACTTCCGAACATCCCTCATGCATCAGTATAAAGTTATGAAGAATACATGCCACAGTTATAAGCAAGTGCACAGACTCAAGCTTCACAATATCAATATGGTTTAATTTCCTAAATCTTTCCTTCATTAATTCAAATGCATGACCAATATAGCTGCGAGTCTTCCAGTGAATCTCATTAAACTTCATCTCTTCGCTTGTTAACAACTCTTCACTTGTAAATGGAGTAATTAAGTTTTTCCTTAGTCTATATTCAGAGTCTCCCAAAATATGATTCTCAAATTCAACAAAATTCTTAAGCTCATGTGCCAAAGCACTTTCTTTGAAAACTCTATGCTTTCTTGTTTTTCCTATTTCGCCAATATGAATGTCTAAGAATATGAGAGATTCATCACAAACAGCTTGTAGGAGAATAATTTCAGGTTTATCTTTTTTATTTCTCTTGGAGCCGACTTTAAAACGGCATGCATCAATAAATCCCACACAATTAGGGAACTTGAATCTGCTATTCACCTTTATTCTAGTAATATGCTGTTCCTCCACTGATGGCCAGCTAATGAATCTGTATCTATGTTCAGTAAGGAGGGTAGCTATCTCATGGAATATGTTGCTCACTGAAGATTTATGCATACCAAATAATTTACCTATTTCATTATAAGAACTATCACTCACCATTAACCACAGAAACACATGAACTTTCTTATCCAGGGAGATATTTCCAGGTTTCACATAGTTCTTCAAAAAGTTTATAAGAGTCTGAAAATAAAGTTTTGTATCAAATAAATTGTGTGTCAACAGGTGTCTTATACAGGGAGATATTTACTTACTAAGAAGATATTTACTAAAACAATATTCAACAGGTAGATCAATAAGGTAGGTAAAAAGTGCAAAAATTTTCACTGTGCATCCAAGTTAGGTACATAACATACAGGTAACAAGAACATTAACGCTATGTAGATTTATAACAATAGTAAATCGGCACCTGAACTGTACTCCTCTTCATTTTAAATCTCACAGCGTAATCGTCATCAGTGAAATTACGTACTGAATCTTCATAAAATCCTTTCATACGCCGAGTAACAGGAACGACTCCGGGATTTTCAACCCTTACAGATGTATAATCAAACTCCTTCTCAAAAGCCGTGCTGAACTTGTTCATGTTTTCGTTGTTTTCGCTAACTATATTAGCTACTGCTACAACCAATCTTTCCATAGTGGAGGCATTGTCATCATCTAAGAACATGCCCATTATGAATTCTTTTTGAAAATTATTCATGTTTAGATTCTTATCGTCAAAATTGTTTTGTTTATTTTTTGCTTGAACTCAAACCACTCAAACCGAGAGAGAACTGTCAACCAAAGCTCAAACGAGAAAATGTCACAATTGTCATGCTTCGTTCCTTTACATGCATAAGTAAATACGAAAATCAAAATGAGCGAGCTGGGATTCAGTCTTAATTTTACACTTAGTTACTGTATTAGTTGAATTCTTATTGAGGCTTCAGACGGTATAATTACTTATCATTCTCAGCTCATAAGAAAATACAAAATAAAAAATATGTCTTTAACCCCCACGGTACTTCAATAAACTGTAATGTCAAAATGTCAACTATTTGACACAAGAAACTCGTAAAACAGATGATTTTCCGTCTTCCTTCGCCTCCCTGTCTGGGAATTCGACCGGCTTCGGGCTTAGAAACCATAGAAATAGCTGAATTAAAAAGTCTTTGAAAAATCCTAAATAGAGATCGCATCAATCGCATCGTCACTAATTAAGGTTTTTATTGAAGAGTGGTGAGCGAAAGTTTACTGTAAGGTTCACCTACTAATCAGACAAAATTCATTTCTTAAGATTTCTGCTGTGTAAAAAAGTAAAAAAGCCGGCATCAATGGCTAAAGATGTGGCTTCCTACATTTCCGGAGATAATAGGTATGTATCGTTTCTTATGACTCTACAAAACCGAGAATTATCTACAAAAAAAAAGGCCTTTAAGAGAAAAAAATGTTGATTAAATTATATTGATAATATAATCATCATTTCCATAAGCTCTTATTATGAAATCTCTTTTGTACCATATTAAAATATTCTTGAAAATTCAGGTGAACTTAAACTTTTATTACATTCCCGTATGTATTATTGTGATTGTTGATTTTTGAGTTGCAATAGACCGGACTAATAGTTGTGATCAACTGGTTGGCCACTTCTGCTCTACTGGGTTCTTGGCCTTCCTGCTCCATGCAGTGAAAATGATAATCAACAATAGTTACATAAATCATAGCTTTGTGAAAAGACAACTTATATTCAATCAACTGAATATGGAGATGCAAGGTTCAAATGATAACAGATAAGTTGCATCAAATAAAAGCAGTAACCTTTCTTTTTCAGTCACCATAATGAGAAATTAATATATCCAGCTGCTACAAGGAACCAAGACCCAATACTACAAGTTTTAAAAAGATTTCTCATCTGTGATGTTGATAGTATTGAAGATGAAGAGAGCCCATTATTCTTGGAGATAGCAGCAGGCTCCGGACAGCATTTAGCTTATTTTGCACCCCACTTCCCTGGAGTTAGATTTCAGCCAACTGAAGTGGATGATAGCTTGCTTGGCAGTATATCTTATTATGCTGAAAACTGCCCAACCAAAAATATAATGCCTCCAAAACTTATTGACATTTGTCAAAAATTATCATCTTATGGTTTTGAAGAAAACAGTATAGACTACTTGTATAATGCTAACATGATTCACATTAGCCCATATGCATGCACTGTTGGATTATTTGAAAATGCAGGAAATTATTTGAAACCCGATGCTTTGATGATAACTTATGGGCCATACAGCAAAGATGGTGTAATCACACCAGAGAGCAATATTCAATTTGATGCTTCACTCAGGGCACGTAATGCAGATTGGGGCTTAAGAGACATCACGGATCTAATTAAATTAGCTGACAAAAATAATTTGTCTCTAATGGATACTGTAGAAATGCCAGCTAACAACAAAACATTAATATGGAAAAAGAACTAACTGGTGTGTTCATGATACTGCCTGTATGTATTCCGTAAATAAAGTAGACTGTATACATTCTTAGCCATATTTATTTTAAATTTCTAGTTATGAACTTGCTATTCCCAGAGTGAGAACAATGTTGTCTTCTTATCAAGTCAGGTGAGGTGAGGTTTAAATACCTTTATGCATACACCCCTTACATGTTTATGTACCTATTACTATTTACTCTTATATACTTCGCTTTGTACTCCCCTTACATTAACTTCGTATATACAGGTATATGATTCATATATCTCCTTATGTATTCTCCCAATTAATAAACTTCCTGTCGTAAGTACCTGAATTTTCAGGGCTCATCAGGGCTGTGAATATTCACATACCTTTGCCGCCCCTGATACGATGGAACTTCATCTTACGTCTATAAAGCAATATACTTGCTTAGATGAAAATAAAACTGATCCCCGTAGTTCTGTGCAGATATATTTTTTTAATTTTGCTTTCGACTCCTAATTAACGCAAATGTTACCTCTTCCGAATATAATGACCATCCATGCTCGAATAATTTGAAAAATATAACCCGCTTTATGGCGAAGTAGTGTAAAAACTTTGATTATATAAATGTCTAGATGGAGCGTCGAGTGCGCGCAAGCGATTTTACGGGTAGAAGCTTGTAGCATTATTTACGTCGACGCGCAGTGTTAAACTGCACCAACACACACGCGCATAAAATTTTTGCCTCATTTTCTTTGTTGTGATTGTAGGGCGACGCTCCATCTAGACTCTAGTAGACATTCATTATCATTCATATAATCAAAGCCCACAATCATATATATTGAGAAGTTGGTTCATTACCCAGGCCACTGCCGACTTCTCAATACTCCATACTGGTTGATTTTTCGCATCGGTAACCCTGTTTTTGACATAAGTCAGATCCATGTTCTGTCATAGTCATTTTGACTTTTGTTTATTGTCACTCGTGGTCACTCGATTTAAAGGCGTCTTTCAGAATAATTACAATAGAAGTATTTTTTAATTTCTTGGGTGCTTTTTTATTGTGAAATTATGGCTAAACGATCAGCCGATGAAGCTTTTCTTGTGGAAGAAACATTAAAAAAAACAGAAGGTAAAAAACACTCGCTAGATTCTGATGAAGAAGACAGTGGAGCGGAGGAAGAAAGGAATAATGTTCTCCATGCAGATGACATCGAAGGTGAAGAAGACGGAGTTGGAGGAATGGAAGGTGAAGTGAGTACCTGTCTATAGCCATATATAAGTTTTACATTATAAGACAGTTAATGTTTTCAAAGCTTATCACAAAACCATGATCTTTTCTATAATACGTCCAAGGCTCATTTTGGCAGGTGGCTGTTCTCATAAGGAGATCAGCCAGCTACGCAGGACGTATTAAATTGCAGACACAAGTGCACTTACTTATCCTTTACTCTCATAGCCCTACTGTGGGATCAGGCACAAGACCGACGTTAACGTGTTCTTTGATGCATGGGTGAATGAAACAACCTCCAGACAATGGGCTGCTTTGTGAAACTATAAAACAAACAAAACGATTTCTGTCCAACCCGGGAATCAAACCCAAGACCTGAGTCATAACCGTCACGTTTGCGACCACTATACCAATGAGGCAGTCATCTTCTATACTAACATAATATATGTTTAATATTAGCATAGATCTTTTCTGTACTAGCATAATCAATCAGTTATTTGATTTGTTGCTTGATGTAAGGTACTTCCCAAGTTTAATTAATCCTAAATATTTTGTAGATTACCATAACTCCATTCAATATGAAAGAAGAACTGGAAGAGGGCCATTTTGATAATCAGGGTCATTATCATTGGAAGAAAGAGAAAGAAATAAGAGATGGCTGGCTGGACAACATAGATTGGGTCAAAGTGAAGGGCCGGCCAGAAGATAAGTACAAGGTTCACAAAGACAGTGATACCAAAGGGCTTGGTGATGAATCCAGTAGTGAAGAGGATGAACCAGAAGAAAAATTTGATTTGTTAGAAAATTACAAAGAAATATTCAAGCACATGAAACCCAAGGAAACCATTGCAAAGACCCTTCAGCGCCTTGGTAAGCTACTACACTTGTAAAAAAAACTGTAGATCTCAATAATAACATGTTCCATATTAGAGTATTTTAATGTAAATGTAAACATTTGAGCACAGGAGTTATTTAATTGAGTATATTTTATTAATCACATCTACGAGTATTTAAAATTAGAATTAAAAACTATTCTACTTATAAACCTTAAATTAAACTAAAAAGCACATAAGTGCTTATGTTATAAGTGATATGCTAATATGGATATTGTAATATGGACATAAATCTATACCAGAGACATGGATTGATATTCTTAAACAGAACAACTACTCCACTTAAAACCTTATTACAATAACACTACAGTAAGTACATGTTATATTTTCAGGTGTAAGCTCCAAAATATCAAGTGCAGAGCGCTGGAAGAGGAAAAAAGCAGGTATTGTTGATGAAAACAGTACAATTGTTACTAGAGTAACAGAGCTGGCTAACCAAATCCTGACCAAGCTGGGTAACATGGACATTTACCAAGAAACATATGAAAAAATTGAGGCTATCATAGCTAAGCATGAAAATAAAAAGGAAGACACTGATTTGGATATGTACGCTGATGACTTTGATCAAAAGGAAAAGAGTGTTTTGGACAAAAATAATCCAGCTGGAACTGAAACTGAGAAGAAGGATGAGGAGGAGGAACAGCAAGAAGTGAAATGGGAATTCAAGTGGAATCAGAATGATGAAGACACGTCAGGACCTCATTCTACTGAACAAATGCACAAATGGTCATCAGAGGGATACTTCAAAACTGGTGTTTGGGTTAGAAAGCAAGGCGAAGACAGTCAGTTCTACACATCCAATAGAATAGACTTCGAACTATACTTGTAAACTTACAAACTAATATAATGAAATAAACCTAATTATAAGAATAAAACTCAGCTTTTTTACACATATTTTTTTCGACTTTTAAATAACTTATCAGTAAGACTATAGATACTCAAATCAGTTAGCGATGTCGCTATTTGATTTATAATAACAATAAACAATGTGATCACTTGCACAATGACAAACTGAGAAATAGATGTTCCAATCTCAAGCCAGCTTCCAGTATTTTTTACATTATATAGCAGCTGTACTCCCATTAAGTTTGAAAATATCAGTACCATGATATTTAAATAACCAGCAGGTGCCTGAAAAGGGAAGAACAGAAGTAAGCTTACATTTGTATTAATTTTTTGTGCAGATTTTTTAAATATAATTTTAACATACCTTAGTTAGATGTTGTACAGCTCTAAAACAGCACCCTACACTCAAAATAGGTGCCAAAGATTTCAATAATATGAGTGTTGTTATTATAAAGGGCTGGAATGATGTGATAAAACAGGTCACCCATCTGACTTCAAATGAGTTCAGTGATGCTATGTTACCTGTACCAAAAAACGCTAAAATAATATACAATACCTGATTTTTTATGTTAAGGAATATATTTTAAAAATTAATATGATGATGTCCTCATAGTGGATTAATTAACGACCTCGGCGGCTGTTCCCGTATAAGGAGATTAGCCAGCTGCGCAGAATCAGAATCACTCACTCGCACTCACTGTTCCATCACTCTCATAGCCCGATGGGACGGCAATCCGACACGACCGACATTTACGTGCTCTCCGATGCACGTGTATCAATCACCAACATCCTGGCACCGGGCTGCTTTGTAAGTTTCGAAAACCCACAAAACGATTTCGGCCCAAATCGGGAATCGAACCCGAGACGAGAGTAGCTAGTTGAAATATAGGAGGTTCAAATATGTACAAAATGCTGCTGGGCTTTGTTTCAATAATGGTATTTCAGTCAGCCTGCTGGTTTTTAAAATAAGCGTGTTCCGAGTACGGAAATCGAAGGCACTGCATATAGTTGCGAATCAATATGTAGGTACTCTGTCTGTTGACCAGACTACATATCTTCATTCAAAAGGATACACAAAAGTATGCTCTTCTAAAGTCTTGGCCACATATTTCTCTCTCGATTATAGGGATTTTCTTTCGTTCACTATTGTCCTTTTCGAACGTGGTCTCTACTAGCTATAAATTAAATGAATTAGGTTATTAATGATTTTACTATAAGATAAAGAGGATTTTTTTTTGTTTTGTAACATTAAGGCTCTGTTGGGGAGCTACACTATCTCAGAGTAATTTGTATTTCCCCCAGGAGGAGGGAGAAACTGCGGGGAAATAGCTTTGTTATAATTGTAAGTAAATGATAGATAGATAGATATATAAATAACAATTACCTTCATATTGTGTGCATGCTTCAATCTAAACTCAATAAATATCCAACACATCAAATTCATAATTAGAGCAACTATAAAGAGCCCTTCATGCGATACTGATAAAAGCAGGTAAAAGTTCAAAATTGATGTGTTGATTGCCATCAGGCGACAAATCAGTCTTCTTGTAAATAGGAGTGGTAGCACCAGGCAAATTACTGAAACATGATAATATGCATAAATTAATATTCTTGTGGTGAGTTGCACCATTTAACAATAATGCTAACTGAACTACACTAACTGAAGACATATTCAGTTGTATTTACCTGCTGTAACCCATGCTAGAGCTTGATAAGAATGTAATACTGGTGTGCCTTGTTCAAATCTTTTAGATTGAACATAAATATTATGAAGGGACGTCATTAATAATACTGCTTGAATCACAGAGAGTACAATTTCGCGGTTATTCTCATCATTATTGGAACAGAGTGGTAATAGTATTTTATAAATATACAGCATAGTTGCAATTAACCAAATAATACCAGCAGTTATGCTGAAAAAAAATCTAGTTAGTATGCATGTTTTGTATGTTTCATACTATAGAATAAAATAAAATACTTACACTAGATCAATGTTAACATTCTTGCCCACAACAGGCATGAAAGAGAACACACTAAGTAGCAGACACCCAACAGGCCAAGCAACAAGTACTGGCTTTGTTAATTGATGTCTTGTCGAAGAAAGAAATGGCCACACAGCCATACCCACAAGTGGAATGCTCAACATCCACCTGTGTGTAAATGACAAACCCTGAAAATATTTTAATTTAATCATACATATTGACATTTGATTTTACTAAGTAAATTAAGTATTTCCTGATAAATAATACACTTTAATAGTACTCCTTACCAATGCAACAGAACCGAGGGTATAACATACAACTTGAATTAAAAACATTTTAGTATTTCTGTTTTTTCTGAACTGGCTTTTCACCAGCAACCAAAGGGATTGTGATGATAGGGCATACCACCACAAAAAAATGGGCATCAAGGTATACAGATTGTACTGGAGTGGTAAATGCTGAACTGAAAATAAAAGGCTTTTTTAATCTACACCAACCAAGATAATGAAAATTTCTAAATATTTCGAATGAGAAATCTTACCACAGACTAAATAAACTGATACAAAGCATAGAAATGCAGATATTATATCAAGGATTGTCTGTTTTTTCGGAGATGCAAAACTCTTCAAAATTGAAGTTCCTGTTTGAGTATGAAACCTTTGTTCTGATAACTGTCTTAGTAAACATGCTATCCATCCCAAAAACGATAGAGTAACCAATATGAGTAATGGTTGTTGGTAGTAATTATGGTAATATGTCAGCCCTGAAAGACTCAAGTGTATGATCTCCTCACTTAACATTATCAATTTCTCATAATCTTCATCAGCAACTAGCTTTTCTGTGAATTCAATAAGCTCTTGGTATTTTGCTTTACTAAATGGTTCATAAGGTTGGTATATATAAGCAATAGCATGTTCCTCCACATCAAGTCTTTTCTTATTATATTGTGATGCTAATTGCCTACTATTACTATATATAGCTTTAGCTTTGTTAGACAGGGTCATATCAAATAGTTCAGTTGTTAGTTTCCCCTGAAATGAAACATCTATTCTATCAAACAGTGTTAGTTTTCATGCAAGATTTGATATTGTGTGGATACAGTATAAAGAACAAAAGAATATTTATGCATAGTGTAGCATATAGTTCTTAGTATACAAACAGAATAAGACAGACAGTCCTCTGACAGTGTCATAGTAACGATAACTATCTCTTTTCCGACAGTTTAATACTTACTCTTGAATTGACAGGAACGGGAATAGAAAGAATTGTAGACATAATGGGGGACAAGTCCACTTGATTTATGTCTAGTCTATGATCCAAAGACATTCCAATTGTTTCAGGATCTACTTGCTGCATATCTGTTTGTTTCACACCTGAGCCCCATATGACATAAGGGGTTTGTGTTTCATGATCATCACCAGCCCCGTGTGAACCTAAAACACATTGTTTTATTAATTAACAACTTACTCTTTTCCAAAGTACTTGAGTCAGGTCATTAAGTGCTGAATGAACAATGCTATCTACCCCAATCGGTCATGCCATGGTCTGAGGTCATCAAAAATGTGGTCTTGCCATCATCACCATAATAATCTCTAATAACTTGTTCTATTTCCTTTATTCCTTCGTCAACATATTTCAAGGTTGATAAAAAGTTCCTGTAAATTGAATTTAATCAATTATTAATCCAGAATTATTGTTTTATTCCACATAGTATAATAAATGACATAGGAACATACTGTGTCTTTGGCTTATGTGTATGCCCAGCAGTATCTGTTCCCAAAAGATGCAAGAAGAATATGATTTTATTGCTTTGCAATTTTTCTTTAAGAATATCATTACTCTTTGCATCATGAAAAAAGTTTTTCACTTTGTCAAAAACCCAAGCGTCCAATAATGTTGTATTTTTATCTGTACTAAAGCTCTGATCATAAGGGTCAAAGTCATGGACAACTATGTGATCATCAATGTTTGCTTTGGTGAATATATTCACTATGTCATAAGTACCCCAACACCAAGTGTAGAATGTTTGATTAAATACTGAATCAAAATCAACAGGGTTTTCTTTCCAGCCTTTTGCTACAGCTGACGGGTCTTCATAAAAGCCTGCAATTACTGCCACATGACCTGGACGTGATTCTGTTGGAACTTGAGTATTAGATATTCCCCATCTGCCATAAGAATTTGCCACAGATCTGTAATTAAAAGAAATTAAAAATACATTTTAAATTATTGTCTATACATACAACACAAAGCATTTAATTTGTAAAATTGATTTATAAGTAGTAAACAAACCTCAGGTAGGTCATTGTAGTATAATTTAGGAATGATTCCGCTCTTAGTCCATCCACTACGAAAAGGACCAGCCTTTCGGCTAAATGTTCATGCCGGGGCTGATAAGGCTCCACATTTTTTACAATAGGTGATTTAAAATATATGTCAAATATAGAAAACAAAAACACAAAATGTACGAATAATCCCACAAAAAACATCTCTTATCCGGTTTGGTTGGACAAAACCTTCAATACATGCTAACAACAACTTATTTCTTCCTACCGAGTTGACGTCTCGAGTCTCGACCATACAAAATTGATTATTGATTTTTTTAATCTGTCAAACTGACTGACAGTAAAAGGAGGGCGAAACCCATGGACGTAATAACCAAACAGGACTGATAACTAACAGCCAAAAAGTGAAGGAGGTAGTATGGAGGCCGTCTGTTCCATTTCTAATTGGGTAACTACAAGAAGATTATATAATATGACTAATTTTATGTCCTAAATTGACCGGGCTATAAGACCGCAAGAAAAGTGGTAAGTGTGGTTCCACGCTATAACGAATTTTATCATAAGCTTTAGATATAATTATTCAAATCAATATGAAATAAAATAACAAAAAATATTTTTATTTATTTATTATTACGCGTATAAGTACAATGTAACTTTAAAACTATAAATAAGAACAATAATAGGCTAAGTAAGAATTGTTTAAAATTAGTAATCTATATAAGTAGTAAATTGTATATACCTACATCTTACAAACCAAATTAGAAATAGACGATTGTTTCGCCAATATTGTCTTGCTATGGAATTCCTGCAACCAGTAAATTGTGTAGCTCTTGCTCCTGTACTGTTTCTAATAGTTTCAAAACTATATCGGTAGGAATCTTTTCGTCTAATTTTAAATCTTCTAGAGTAAGGCCCAGCGTCATAAACGCTCTGCGAACTTGTCCAGCACTAAGCCATCCTCTATCGTTCGGATCAAAACTTTTGATAACAGCCTTTAGATGTCTAAAAAAATAAATGAAAAACTTATAAAAATGTAACGGGAGTTGGAAACCCAGAGCAGAGTCTAGTCGTCACTGAGCATGGCGCGAGTGGCTGAGCAGACATCAATTTTGAGCATTGAAAGAGGTAGGGGTTGAAAATGGTTATTCATGTGCGTGTACTAAACTTTTACTTAGAATTTAAATGGAGGCTGCCATTGAATTTTGCGAGAACTGTAATAGGAATGTATCGTAAATATGAACATTTACCTTTCCTCAAATAATACCGGAGCAGCACCGAGACCGGCCCGAAATAACATACATTCATCCAAAAGTTGCACGATGTAATCTGCTATATTCATGGAGCCTTTACTTTTACTTTGAGTGGCTATTATTTTGGTAAGGATGAATCTGATAAGTTCAGGAATACGATGCTCTCGCAAATAATTTTCTGTACGGGAGACTATTGATAAAACGAATTTCTTGCGCTCTGAAATAACTTCTTCTTCAGACGATTCCGCCGATAAGAGGCATTTACAGACTTCTATGGGTTCTGGAGTTGGAACAGATGATAAACGTTCCAAAGCAAACACAGGTTCCTCCTCTTCCAAGAATTCCATTACGGAGCTTTCCTTATCTTATCTCTGATCAAGAATACTTTAAAAAATAATATTTAATATTAATAAATGATTTTAAAGATTGTTGACAATGCAAATGTAATAAAAGCTTTTGATTGTAATTATCAAAAATCTTATATTATAATTGTATGCCAGTTATATAAATGATATCTCAATGTCACATAATAGAATAATATTTCAAAATTTTGGTTTGATCTCCTTTGATCAACGATACTGACCTCTATATTTACCACTATAAAATGAAAGTAAATGGTAAATATAGAGGTCAGTGATCAACGATCATAAAAACAGAACGACCACATATTATACAGTAGAAAAAAAGAGACCCCTTTTATGGGAAATCATCAAATGACTCCTCCTGCTGTGGTTTAGCAGCGGTGAGAGACTTTAACTGACTAAAACCCATCATTTTGCTTCGTAGGCCTTTTATGTACTAGGGCCGCGGAAATTCTTTCGAACAATCAAGCAGTCCCGGCAGGCCTTAGGCCTTGCTAAGCCCCGCTGTGGTTTTCTGACATCTCTTTGAGGCGCGCGTGGAACAACGCGCGCTGCCAGCTTTTGACTATGGGACGTTATATATTACATCCAGAGATATAATATGAAAAAATATTTATAGTTTGGGATGTAATATCTTACTTATCTTACTTCTTACTTTATTATATTATAAATGTGAAAGTTTGTGAGAATGTATGGATGTATGTTTGTTATTCAATCACGCAAAAACTAGACCGATTTGATTGAAATTTATGTAGATAGGTGATACCCTGGATTAACACATAGGCTACTATTTATCAATACACCACGAGGGCGAAGCCGCTGGCGGAAGCTAGCATATTATATCCCATAGTGAAGAGCCGGCTTAAGTAATTTAGGTATTGACTGTTTATAGTGCTGTTTATGCATTGAACTTTTTTGATTAAAAAAATAAATTTTGAATAAATGAACGAACAAAAAAAACTGACGGCTGACGGCTTGGTCTTAGCTTTTGAATCTTTTCTGTAAAATTTCTATATTCTGTGATTCTGTAGTGGTGGTTTACGAAGTGGTTTCCTGCCATTGACATAATTTTCTTAGGCTGCCCAATTCAAAGGTTTCCAAAATAGAAATCCTCATTCAATATTAAAGTTCAGCTTATAAATTCTGTGTACAATAGGGACCTACTCGTAAACATGGATGAAGAAGATGTTAACAATTGTTCTCACTTCATTGTATGTGAACCGATAAAAACAATTCCTTCTGAACCCATATCAGTATGTAAATGTCTATTACCTGCTGAAGCGTCCCAGGAAGAAATAATATCGGAACATAAAAAGCTGATTTTATCAACAAATGCTCGAGTAAAAGATTATTTGTGTGACCATCGCATTCCTGAGTTTATTAATTATTTAATGACAAAAATAATGGTTGATAGTCCTTCGTGCCCTGCCACGTATACTGCACAGCTTATAGAAAAATGTATGATCTTTCGGGCAGGCCATGGTGTTGCTCCGGTAATATATGAAGACAGGTAAATGTTATGAAATGAGGGATATTCTTTTTGATTTTCTCCTTTAAATAGTTGATGCCTAAATGGCGCTGATCTAGGTACGTTACTGGAAGGAACGGAGCGTCGCGTCGTATCTTATCAACGTCATACAATTTTATGGTCGTATAACGGAACGTACTTGTCATCAAAAATTTAAAAAATAGAAAATAGGGAATCAAAATGGAATGAAAGGAGAAAATAAGTCAGTCAGATTAGTATCCGAATAATTCTTAGCTCGATGGAATGCCCCGAGAGATGGGCCGATTGATCCTTGTTCGTCAAAAACTTTTTGATGTAATGGCTTATGGGAACTATTTTTGTTTTGATTCTCGTAGTCTGAATTATCTTTTATGTTTTTAAGGCATTTGGAAGCAGTTATCAAAAGCTTTGATCCCAATAATCGAGGATGGCTCACCAGTGGACAAATGCGCAGGGCTTTTAGGACACTGGGTCTTCCTCCAATGGAAACTTCAGATGAAAAAATTCCAAGTGATGTAGTTCTGAATAATTTAAGATCTACTCAAGAGCACGAGCTCTATCAATTATTGGTCGCAGGAGTAAAGAAGGACGATTTAAGTCCATAAAAACACATACATAATGATACATAAAAAAACGTTAGTTTACCGTAGATTTAATTGGATTAGTCGATATGTTTATGGAATAATTTAACTTAAGTTTGTTATATTTACTAAGTAATAAACATTAAAATATGTTCTTACATTATTCTTTTCATATTTTTATTAAAGTCTATAAATTTAATATTTTTATTTTATTCTGATGACCTGTTGGCACCCCGAGGTTCCTTGCAGCCACGTACCAAGACCAGCACCAGCCACTTAGGCATAAGCTAGAACAAGAATGAAAAAGAAAATCCCTCATTGAATATTAAAATTGTGTAAGGTATGTGATTTTGGAAACAGTTGAATGTTCCAGACCTTGTATTCCATAACCAACCTACAATCTTCTTGGTGTTTTATACATAGGTCTGCAGCTGTGTTTTTACGTTTTAGCGTGGTAACACTGTCTCTATGTAATCAAAAATATTATCCATGTTTTCGGCTGAAAGACCTGTATCTATGGCCAAGAATAAATTAAAAAAAAAAGTAATAAAAATCAAATTAAACGAACAGCCGTTTTGTTTTGAAAATGCCAGGGTTATGAAAGAATTTATTGAACTGTGTGCGAATATTTTAGAAACGACGTGAGTTTGTATAATTTTAAATGAGAATATCAATAGTTGTGAAAATTGTGAGAAAACTACAATCATGGGGAAGGATTTGGACGAAGTACGGATTGGAAAAATTGACGATTGTAAGTTCATGTTTTTAAATGTATTATTTATCCCAGATTACTATTACTCTCTATTAACCCATCATGTATTTTGCACAAAGGCGACTCTGATATTCGGAAGACAGGTCAAGAAATGGACAGTATAAGACAACGAACAATTGCCTATGAATATTTATGTCGATTGGAAGAAGCAAAGACTTGGATGGAAGCATGTCTAAAAGAAAGTTTACCGCCAGCCACTGAATTCGAAGAAAGCTTGCGAAACGGAGTTTATTTGGCGAAATTGGGAAATTTTATATCTCCGGACTTGCTGCCTCTAAATAAAATATATGATATTGACCAAAAACGATATAAGGTACGTAGCAGTTAAGCATTTTCTTTGTGAAGGAGTAGATGAATAACACCCACTAAATAACCACAGTTAACCACTTTTCTAGCAGGTACTATTAAAATTTATTTCATGGGCAAATGTAGCATTGTACTTGTTTACGTCTCTCATATTTATAAAATAAACTTGACAAAAAAATACTACTTATACTATTAATATTTTGGAAAGCCAATCACTTGATTCATTGTTGATATTCCAGATAATGGGTCTCCAGTTCAAACACACTGATAATATCAATAAATTCCTGCAAGTGCTGAAGAAAACTGAATTGCCAGTGGTGAGTACTACATATTAATAGGTATATTTAAAAAAATACACAACAAGTTTCACTATATTATAAGGTAACACATAATGCTATACATTCAGTTAATTTAACTTTCTCTTTCTGCTGATAAGAGGGATCTCTGTGTAACTATTGCTATTCATCATTTTATATAAAAATAATATTTTGTTGTAGACTTTTCAGCCCGAAACAACTGATATTTATGATAACAAGAATATGCCCAGAGTGATATATTGTATACATGCTTTAAGTTCACATTTATTTAAGCTCGGAAAAGCTCCACTCATACATGATGTATTTGGCAAAGTTATATTTACAGGTAAAGCAACTAGAATTTACTAGAATGATTCTAATTTACTTAGTAATATGTATGTTGTATTTCTAAATACAATAATTTCTTGTTATTCTTATTTATAGATGAAGAAATTGACTCAGTCTCAAAAGACTTACAAAAATGTGCACACCCACTCCCAATGTTCCAAAAGATAGGGGGTATATTGTCAAAAAATAATAGTAATGGCTCTGACGGTACTGCAATGCATGATGCTGTTGTTGAGCTCAACAATCTTTTAGACTCTGGTAAATCCATAACATCTGCTATTTTGAACCCACAACTCAAATTAAAACATGTACAAAATAGACTCATAGAAGAGTATAAGAAAGTGTTGAAATCAGCCAAAGATGATAAATCACAGGCTGCTATGAATCGTTCGCTGAATGATAGCTATATCCCTGATGAGTATGATGAGTTACTCACTGTTGTTGAAATCCAAGGTTACATTACTGCCGTTAATTACAAATATTCATGGAACAAGTTATGTTTAGCATCTCAAAATGGTGATGTTAATGCCTTAGATAAAATATTCAATGAGAGCTGGGTAAAGACAAAGAATTATAATCCCAATAATGTGGATTTCTACTGTGACGTTGTTAAAGAAATAAATGAATACAACAAGGATGTTGATGTGGAGAGTGTTACTAATTGGCATAAAGTATTCCAAAACATTATAAATGAAGGGAATCGGAAATCACTTGAACATACGGACCACAAGACTGCCATTAATGACGTCAATAAAGCTTTAGATGAAGGCACACCAGAAGATTTGTATGTTGCATTGAATAACCCACATTTAGAAATAAACTTCAAAGTTAACAAGTATGCCATTCCCCTTTTGTATGAAGAAATGAAATTAGAGAAATTCGAATTGGAGAAAAATTTAAATGAAAGTGAAATAGCAGCTTCTGTGTCGTATCTTTTGACCATAGCGTCGATATCGGAGGCTGTTGACCGAGGAGATGATAATGCTGTATGGAACTACCTGAATTCTAATCAGTTACACTTGGAAGGCGTGCGGCCGCATTGTCGCCGCCGGTACCTGTCTGCGTTGGCGACAGCATTGCAAGTGAAGATAAGGGAGCAATGTGCATGCCCATTGTTAACTCTGGATGATATTAGGGACTCCATAGATATGGTCAATATGAGAGATGATGATAATGAGGAATGTAAGTATGAATCATTTTAACACTTTTGTAGTAATTTTAGTAAAATATGCTAATATTATATATTTTGTATTACATTACAGTGGTCTCAGTAATAGAGCATATCAACAAGGCAGTCATTGAAGAAGACTCGGACACATTACTGATCCTACTCAAGCACTCATGCCTAAAATTGGCCACACCTTTACATAAAGAGGAAAGTCATCTATATCTACGAATGCTGAAAAAATTACTTGTTCAAAAAGAATCCCAAAATCTGTGGCTTGATGATATTGTTGAGATAGTCAATGAAGTTAATTCAGAATCCGAAAATGTAAAGGAACTAACTGAATCATTAGTTCAGTTAAATTTAGCAGTTATGAAGAATAATGTGGAGGAATTTTGGAATGCTCTTATGCAGCCTGTTTTATCTATCTCTGGAATGATTGAAAGCACTTGCAAAGATGTTTATTTTCAAATGTTTTCTAAGGCCCTAAAAAAGAAGGGTCATCATATTTGTCCTTGGATCGTTTGCCACACTAATGCTGGTAATACAGTATACATTGATGTTGAATCCTACACTTACTGTTGGTCTACCCCCAAGGATTTTGTACCTTACGCCCGTTATTTGACCAGAAGGGATGTCAAAAGCATAATTGACAAAACTAACAAAAACCACGTAAATAAGTACATGCAAATGGTAATCGAGAAAGCTGTGGTAAAACTTCAAGCCCACTGTAGAGGCTACCTCATCAGAAAAGCCATTGCAAACAGACTTCAGTTTTTCAAAGACAATGAAGAATACATAATAAAAATCCAGGCATGGTGGAGGAAGGCCATTATTGAGAAAAAATATGGAACCTTAATAAAAATGAAGGCTATTGAAGCTAAGTTGAAAAGGGAAAGAAAAGAAAACCCATGGGCGTGGTATAAAGTGCAGGTATGAATCAATAAATTCAGTACTTTAAAGATTCCTACTTCTAAAATTGCCTGTTTTTATAGTTTTATTGTAAATTTTTATTTCAGGAGCCGAAAATAATCAAAATTCAAGCACTTTGGAGAGGCCGCCGTGCCCGCGAGGCTTTCACGTCTTTGTTTTACTCTGCTAATCCTCCACTAAAAGTTGTTAAGAAATTCATTCCTATGTTAGATTTTTCTACTGAGGATTACGATAGAGAAATCGAGTTACAGACTTTGAAATCTGAAGTGGTTCAATCTATCAGGAAAAATCAAGAACTATCTAAGCAACTTGATGACATGGATCTGAAAATTGGTCTTCTTGTGCAAAACCGCATCGCTTTGCAAGAAGTAGCGGCACATGGCTTGAAGTTAAATAATTTAGTCAAACACAATTCTATGACGAAACTTGTGCTAGAGAAACACCCTGATGGCAAAGGTACTTTAATGACAGTTTCGACTGCAGTAAAGGGGCTGAAATCACTCACCAAAGAAAGTAAACGACTGTTAGACGGATACCAACATTTGTTTTATGAACTACAAACAAATCCAACCTATCTTTCAAAACTTCTTTTCTGTATTCCACAAAACAAGACGAATTTCTTTTTACAAAATGTTGTCTTAAGTTTATACAATTTCGGTGCATATGCCAGGGATGAGTATTTGTTGCTGAAATTATTCAGATTTACTCTGGAAGAAGAAATAAGTTGTAAAGTTGTTAAGCCCTTCGATATAATTGCGTCGACTCCGTTGGTGCTTAAAATGGCTGTAAGCTTGTCGAGGCAGCTGTCTGGGCTGAACAGCCTGCAAACCATAATAGGACCCCTCGTTAACAAAATGTTGCAAGATAGAGACCTCAATATAGAAACAGGACCCATTGAAATTTACAAAGCTTGGAGAAATGAGACAGAGATGAAAACCGGTCAAATATCGTGAGTTTGCCGTAAATGTGTTATTTTTTCTTGATCTTTAACTCAAATTACTGATCTTATTTTATTTTTATTCTTAGGAAACTGCCATACAGTGTAAGCCAAGAAGAAGCACTAACATTTCCTGAAGTAAAGTCTCGGCTAGAGAAAGCTCTTACTCAGCTCAAATCCATAGTCACCATGTTTCTGGATGAAATCATTAATTCCACCGAATTATTACCATTTTGTATAACTTATATGGCTCGAGTTTTACACAGAGCTCTTACTTCTAAATTCCCTCATACTCCCGAAAAGGATATATTAAAAGTAAGTGAGTCCTGTACATAGTCACTGACACTACACTTGATATAGATAAACCACATTTATTTTTGAAACTGTTATATGTTAAAATTATCTATTTACTTGTTTAGGTGATCGGGAATCTGGTCTACTACCAATTTCTGAATGCAGCGATAGTTGCTCCTGATGCGTTCCACATCATCAATTTACCGAATGGGACCTGCCTAACTACAGATCAACGCAAGAATCTTGCTTCAGTGGCTAAAATCCTGCACTTTTCCGCTGCGAAAAAAGGAGTAAGTCATGTCGACAATTTTAAAATATGATTCAGTTAAAATAGCAATAAAACTGTTCAGTTGAGCTGTTTGAATGTTTGTGACATAAAAAAGTTGTAGACCTATATACGTCCAATTTATCGTAACAGTTCAACAGTACAGTTATACAAATCGCCAACTTAATATTTATCGTTTCTTAAGTGTCTTACGATTTTTTTTCAAGTTTGGAGAGGAATCGAGCCATTTACGTTGCTTAAATCCGTTCATTGTGGAATGTCATGAGAAAATGAAAGAGTTATTCCGTCGCTGTTGTCGTGGGCCTACTTTAGAAGAGTATTTTGCTGTTGACGAGTACACAGAAGCCACGATGCTACATCAACCACACATTTATATCACAGTTCAGGTAACTGCAAACCTCCAACATTGAGAACCACCTTTTTTTGTAGAAAGGGTTAATAATATATAATGTATCAATACTTTCCTTCTCTTTACTGTTACATTTTTTTTTCTGAATAAATAAGAAACTAATTATTATCATTAAACTTTTAGGAAATAGTTGACACACACGCACTTCTAATAGAATATCAAGACATAATAGCGTCCGATCCTCGAGATCGGCTTAATGACCTGCTTGACGATTTGGGAGAAGTACCTTCAGTGGCTCAGCTGGCATCCAGAGATGTTGATACTGTATGTAAGACATAATAAACTTATTTTTACATATTATTCTTAGTTTCTGGTTATTAAGTTTATATTTTTTTCAGCTAATGGGAGATACGACGGAAGAGAACGCGAGGCTCGAGGTATGCTTAGCGCTTACGAATAAGTTCCAGGCGCCTTCCGATGACATGACTGACTTAAACAAACTCTTCATTAAAACCAAGGAGTTGTGTGTTTCTATTATTCCTTTTTTGAATGGTAAGTGGATCTTACTTTCTATTTATCAGCTTTTGGAGAATCTTAGTGAAAATAAACGACATTATTTAATTATTTTTAGGTGAACATCTTTTGGAAGCCTTATGTATAGGCACAACAAAAGCCCAGCAAGATCAATATGCTGGTAGGATACAAAAACGTATCTACTCTGGTCAGGCTCGTCAAGACGAAGTTATGACTTTACGGGAGCATATAGCTAAACTGCGCAAGAATCTTCAAATGCTTGAAGATGAGGGCTATGTGACAAGAGAAGATGGTTACCAAGCACTAGTGACTTCTATTGCCCTTGATCTATGCAATAAGGGCAAGTATAGACAGGCACAAAGAAGAGCTTTGGCAACTCTGACACGAACCAAACAAAGTTTACAAGAAAAAACTAAGTATTATGAAGAGAAATGCAAATCTTATGATCAGTATATAAAATCTTGTCTTGCTAATCTACACACCGGCAAGAAGTAAGTATCTTGTTACACGTCTATTATATTTAAAAAAGCCGATCCGAATCGAGGAATAATGACATCGATTTCCAATCACATGACCAAATAATTACATCTATACTAATATTATAAAGAGGAAAACTTTGTTTGTTTGGTTGTAATGGATAAACTCAAAAACTACTGGACCGATTTTAAATATTCTTTCACCATTAGCAAGCTATATTATCTGCGAGTAACATAGGCTATATTTTATCAAGGTGCGGGCAGTAGCTCCCACGGGACGCGGGTGAAACCGCGGGAAAACAGCTAGTATTTTATAAAGCATCTATTTCTAATCAATAAATATGTATAAATGTGGTAGTTGAATCTTCGGGAACTTTTGTGGCATGTGACGATGTCGACATTCGTGCCGCTGAATATAGCTAGGCCCTAAAATGGAGATGCACTTGATTCATTATCTCGCCTATCGAGTGTCTTTATCGTAAATTATCATAATAAAATCACAAAGACGACCTAATAATAATTTATTTTAAAATTGATCAGTGTTCCATCACGATTAACGCGTATAAAATAGTGTAGTCTGATAGCACGTTTAAGGCTCCAGCAGACCGGATGCGTATGCGTAGACGTAAGCGTAGTCACGCGCGTAGTTACGGCGTAACCATGAGTTGTAATGTATGGAAATGTATGAGACAGGCCACACCGCTTGCGTAACGACGCGCGTGTCTACGTTACGCGCGTGACTACGACGTGGTTACGCATACGCATCCGGTCTGCTCGAGCCTTTATGAATTGACGATATATCGAAGTTATAATTTTTTTTTGCAGAAGTGTTCATGCTTGCTTGAGAAGATCAGGCAAAGATATGCAGAAATTGAAATCCAAATTGACTGTGAAGTATTCTGGTGCCAAATTGTTGGAGAGAGGGGTTCTACTTGAAATTGATGGACTATCAACATCCCAATTCAAAAATGTTCAGTTTGACATTACACCAACCGACCATAATGGAGTTTTCACCATTAAAGGGAAATTCATGGGTGTTGAAATGGAATCCATTGAAGTTGACATACAAGATCTACTTCAAAAACAATATGAAGGTTGTGCTGTTATGGACATGTTTGGAAAAGCTAAAATTAATGTTAACCTTTTGATATTCTTATTGAATAGTAAGTTTTATGGTAAGTTTTAGTTTTTATTGCACTTGATTTCATAGACGTAGTTATTCCTAACTAAATGTACGGTTGAACCGACGCGACGGTGGGCGATCCACTCTTTGACTATCAACTCAATGCTAATGCAAGAGTACCTTGATTATTTGTTGATTTTACAACAAAAAAAAACAGTTTTTGGTGTTGATTGCCTGGCGAGCCTCCAATTTTTATTATTTATTTTTTGTGTTGGTATGACTGTGACTGTTCGATTATGCATTCAGCAAATCTTGATAAATAATTATTTTGTATTTCCATTGTCTATGAAATCTCAAATAGGATATAACTGTCTTATTAAGATTTGATTTAATTTTGACCTTAGTTTTAAAATCCTGATGCGGACAAGAGTCTGATAGAATGTACTTAACACCAAAAGTTCAAAATTCCCATGAAGTATTAAAATACCAAATATTGTTACTAATATTATTGACTTCTTGCTTAGTAATAAGGCTCATTTTCTTAATTACAAATTAACATTATTGGTCACAAAGTTTTCTGTAATTTTAATCATTTATTAATTATTACTAATCTAGTTTTAAAATAATAATATTATTTAAGTATCTCATTTTTGTGAGACATTTTTTTTAATACTCTAAAATCTGTTAATTAATATTTTTCGTTACAATAAGGTTCCTCTAGCTTAGATGAACATCGTTTCAATGTGTTATAGCCATTAAAAAGGATTTTTTGTCTAAAACTGTTAATATAAAAATCAGACTTCCAGTTTAAAAAATCATTAACATTGTTAAACATATAAGGAAATTCACATGGAGACTTATTTGATTGTGCCTATCCTTATAATGTACCTAAAAATGTACCTTATGTGTAGCCTTTCATATCCTTACTACTATGAAATGACTTTGAGGTTACCCATTAATAAATTAAATTGAAATAAACTGTGATAAAACTCATAATTAT
Source organism: Helicoverpa zea x Helicoverpa armigera (assembly GCA_033682625.1). Classification (NCBI taxonomy): domain Eukaryota; kingdom Metazoa; phylum Arthropoda; class Insecta; order Lepidoptera; family Noctuidae; genus Helicoverpa; species Helicoverpa zea x Helicoverpa armigera. The sequence continues at coordinate 8,026,433 of JAWIIS010000021.1, read as the reverse complement.
GAATTGGAAAGCTAAACACTACTTTTAACATTTGTACCTTCAAAAAACAATGCAATTGTATATAATAATCAATTTAAGTAATCTTAAAATTTTTTTAATAATAAACGAGGCTGACAAGTAATAATTGTAGTTTTTCTTGTGTTGTATTTTTAACTCTGGCAAACTTTTCATAACTGTCAAAACAACAGTACATTTTCAAACTTATCTGTAATGTGTCTGTTGATAAGATAAAATAATAAATAGTTTTACTATTATAAATGTAAGTTAAGATCATGGTTTGGCACCACCATGCGCCGAGCTACACAGAAACTGTTGATATTTATTTTAGGTGTATTATTCACAACCATTTATTGTGAATTTCTAATATACTATGTTGTGGCTATCCAGGTAACTAAACTTTAAATTTTATTTTTCTTTTATACTATGTAATTTGTCATTTTTTTTTTTGTCATAATGTCTTGGTATTACTTGCAGTGTTCATGGCCATCTATAGAACAACCGTACAATGATGAACAGTTGCTAAAAGCATTCATTTTAGCCGATACACATCTGCTGGGCCCCCGGAAAGGTCACTGGCTTGACAAATGGAGACGAGAGTGGCAAATGCATCAGGCATTTCAAGCGATCATGATGATACATAAGCCAGATGTGGTGTTTGTTTTAGGTATATTTTTATACAAAGTTTGTTGTGTAATGTAGCTTACTGCATTATGAATTTTAATATATTGGATTTTAGTATTAAATCTTAATAGACTATATCAATAATTTGTCATTGCTGAGGTACTTGGTTGAGTTCACGTTGGCTTCAAGCATGTTATGTAAAATTATAGCATTCCCTCTTCATGCTTGGAATATTTTTTTTTGTGAATGTTGCAAAGTTAAGTTTTGAAAAATAATTAATTTTCAGGAGATCTTTTTGATGAGGGGGAATGGAGTAGTGATGAACAGTTCAAGAACTATGTAGACCGCTTCCACAAATTATTCCCAGTGCCTGATGATAGTTTGATGCATGTTGTTGCTGGAAACCATGACATAGGCTTTCATAACTTGTATGTATCAATGACTAACTAGAATAAGTATTTCATACAATTACATTACATTTTATTTTAAATCTTTAAAATATTTTTTTCATCTATTTCATGTCTCTCATAATAATTTTTATTTATCTGTTTTAGCATAAGTAGGGCATCAGCTCGAAGATTTACAAAGTTACTGAACTCCTCATCAGTTCAGTTTATAAGTTTGAAGGAAAATCATTTTGTTCTCATTAATTCCATGGCGATGGAAGGTGATTCCTGTGAACTTTGTACCAAGGCTAGAAACGACATAAATAAAGTGGCAGGTAACATTATATTCATATCATTTTAGAATTGCCGGCACGGTTATTCCCGTTCGGTAACACTCTTTCGTGAACACTGCTGACGATCAGGAAAAAAAAGTTTCGTTCGTTCACAGTGTTGACGAACGCTACTTAGCACATGATGCGATGCGGCTTCGGCGACTGCCTGTCGCTCGTTTATTGAGACGTGTAAACGAGGATTCACGATTACAAACACCTTACTGCCATAGCATCATTCTCTTTGACGATAAGTTCTCCGTTCATGACTCATCTGCATAAAACTCTCAGTCTGATATATATGTAATATTTAATTGTTGTAGGAATTCTGAAATGTTCAGAGAATTCAAACTTCTGTTACGATGGTATACGGAAAGTTGACTATAGCAGACCAATCCTCATGCAGGTACCTACGATTTACTAAGTTGATAGATCAAAAATGAAACATAGTTATAATGTTGGTAATTTGAATTCCAGCATTTTCCGCTATACAGAGTTTCGGATGCAGTTTGTACTGAGCCAGATGCGCCGCCTTTGCCTGAACGAAATAAACCATTTCGGTTAAAAATTGATGCCCTATCTAAGGAAGCATCAACTTTTCTTGCTTCGAAAATTAAGCCTAAAGTAGTGTTCGGAGGTCATACTCATCATGGTTGCTTGCAGCATCATGTTTATAATAGTCCAGAAACATTGGAATTTTACGAATATTCAGTGCCTTCATTCTCCTGGAGAAACCGGCCTGATCCTAAGTACATGTTGGTGAGTAAAAAGGAGATTGGGCAAGAATGTATGAAGTTTGGTCCAAATGTCCACCACAAACGAGACCTATATAATTAAATAGTACACTTAATTTAGAGTAACTTTTACTAAGAAAGTAAAAAAAAAACAATGCCAAAAAAAAGTTATAGCCAAAAATGTATTCTTAATTTTCAGTAGTTTTTGTATGTTATCATTATAATTTTTTATTTTATTCCACTTCCATTTCCGCACTTTATCTAAAACTAAGATGAGTAAGACACATTTGCATATAAACAGCCCATATTTTTGCCCGATGGATGTACGAATCACTAACCAATTGAGGCGCCAGAAGTGCTTGAATATACTCAGCGGTTCCTGGTTCCAGCGGTAACTGGTGGTGTCTTCTCTCTAATAATGAACAATTCTATTTTGTCAGATGTTACAGAAAGTACGAAAATCGAACATTACGAAAAGTAATTGAAAAAATGAAATTGAAAAAATCTGTAAAATGTTGTATTTGATTTCGCTATAACTTTTTTCTGGCATTATATTTTTTTTTACTTTCATAACAAAAAATGTTCTACATTTAACGGGCTATCTAGCCATATAGGTCTCGTTCGTGGTGGACATTTGGACCGGAATCGCCCATTGTCCTTTATATTCAATTTTTTACAGCTACTTTAAAAAAAATCTTATTTTAATGATAACGTGTATCTTTTAGGTGACACTAACACCAAGTGATTATGCAGTACATAAGTGTGGGCTGCCTAAGGAAACTACGATAGCAGTAACTGCTATTATAATGTTGTTTGTGGTCATATGGTTGACCATGCGCCGTAGACTTATAGGAAAATAAGGTGCCAAGCAATATAAAAGACATTGTAAATTAATCTCATGATTATATTTGACAATAAATATTTTTGACAAGATACAGCACTTTGTACATCAACAACTGAACTTTAATTTCCAGTTGAAATCATTACATACAATTACTTCTTTTAACAAATTATCACAAAGACCTACCTGCTAACATTAACATAATTCAGCCGTCCACAATAAGTTATAAATACATTATGAAAGCATAATAGAGGTAGATAAAACATAGAGATTCTTTCATTAACTTAAAATAATGAATACTGATATTGGTAATGTAACTGGGAGGGTTCTTTTTACATACAGTGAAACTGAAAACATTTATCCATGTAAAAGTAAGTAGATGAGCAACCTTAACATAAGTATGTATAATTGTACTTGAAATTTTCATAATAACAATGTTATAAACTATCATCGCTGAAGTACCTAACACTTACAACTAAAATCAGTCTATAAAACTCTTAAATGAGTCTTGTATTATCAAAGGTACATAGTCTACTGAGCATTATCACCTATCAGTGTAAGTATACATCATGAACTCTGCTACTTAGTCTAAGGTCCAGTTAACACCAAAGTTACCAAGTGAAGGCACTTTTTCAAATTACATATTATCTAAGGCAGCATTTATATATCGAAAACTCTGGACTGAAAATAGGCCATTCGTAAGGTGAGCTTCTTCATTTTTTTAAAGAGCATCCTATGTATATTTTATTAATTAATATCTTAACACGAGACCTTAAGTACATTTTCTCGTTCGCAGATCTATGCATGGAGCATTTGAGCATGCCAGATGAGCAAACCCTCTACCCAGATTGTGAATACTTAGACATAAATGGGAACATTTTGGAATTCCTCAGAAAAATCTCACCTTATTTATTTTAAAGTGACTTTCAAACAGCGCTTGGTAACTCAATAATAAAATTACAATCCTACCTTAAACACTCGCGCAAACACGTGAGCGGGCACAACCGTTACCGGAGATGCCTTTGTCAAATTCTATAAGAATATAATTTGTAATACTCTTGGTTGTTGCGTGGCATGCGCTTGGCCGGGCAGGTCGTGTGATCTGGAGCGGCCGTGGCATGCGTGCGGGGCCCGCGCCGGCCGCGGCACCTGACTCTGCTTCTGATGGTACCCGGTGTTCGCGTGCCGGGCCGACGAACAAATCACTGCATGTAGATAACGGTCGTACCGACATAAATTTGAATCGCCGCCGCTAGCGAGATCTAAGTATCCATTACCAGAGTTATCGGATTTCTTTTTTTGGAATGCATTTATTGGCTTTTCACTGACTGTATACGATCTATTTCGATGCTTCTGATATTTGTTTGTAACTTCTTCATCAATAACAACAGGATCACACGGCTTTCTGTAAAGAAAATAGAATGGTTATCAACAATGAAACATTCTAATATTTTGTAATTTTCGGATATTATTACATTTGTTATAAAATATCCGACATAAGACAATTTTCACTACGTGGTAGATGTTGATTAAAATAAATCTCCTTAATTATTCAAGAAACGTACCTTGAGGCTTGAAAGCTCATATGGTTCTTTTCCATGTTGGCTTGAATGATTTCCAATAATTCGCGTCGTTGCAAACTTCCAGAACGTTTTTTAGTGTGTTTTCGTTCCCTGTGCTCCCTGCGAGGTTGGCGGTGGGCTCGGGATTGCGTGTATGTGGTTTGCCTTGGGGAACTGTGGACGGGTCTTCGGTCACCCGAACATGATGATTTGGAGGAGACATCATCGTCGGGTGAGAGTCGCCCTCTGTGCTCATCTTCACTATGATCAATGCAGTCAGGAGGAGATGCGTTAATAGTAGATGAACATTCTCTACGTCGGCGTCTCCGCGCCTCTCGTCTGTCTCGGTGGTTTCTACATTTGCCATCTTCTGGCACAACTGTTAATCGCACTTGTATTGTTTTGGAGCCATAGTGTGGCACTGTCACAGATTTTCCTATAGATTCGTATATTGTTGACACAATGCCGGCTATGTCCTGTAAAAAAAGGAAATATTAGCAATATCAGAATAAAAAGTATTGAATTGATGTTTCTAGCAAGATTTGGCATATTTAAAAACTAGGCTGTTCGCCGCATCCACACCCGTGTGACGAATTATTTTCTCAGGCTTTAGACTTCATTCGTTTTGCGTTAAAGCTCGCCAGACAGTGTTACTTTCGCATTCATGATATTATTTTGGATTTAAGGATTACGCTACGGGATATCAGCATTACGTAGTTTCTGCTACTACTGGCGCTTGAAACCAAAAGCAACACGTGATGATGATTAACAGTAATACATCATGTTTTTAACAGAGTTCGACGGCAATTAAAAGCAACACAACAAAATACTTACGTCCTTGGTCATGCGCCCGTGTCCATCGAGGTCATAAAGGGTGAAGGAGAACTGAAGTGGCTGTTGTTTGGAAGGCTCTGGATGTTGCAGTTCCACATCACACGTCAGCTCCTAAAAATAAGAAATGATTTCTTATATCAGTGACTTTTTTTACATTTTAAAACATGGAAATTGTTACATCATTACAAAACAAACTCGAGAAGTACGTGTGAGTACGCAATACTATGCCAGCAGCATTTTAAATAGTTTTAAGTCATCAATGAGCGCTATAAACAGCGCCGACGCTAGACTTTCATTCAGTAAATTGACGGGAGCGTAATTATCAATCTATCGATGCTCTGCTATAGTTAATGATTATTTAGAGTAATCGATACTCCTGTTAGCATTTCCTTATTGGATTACGGTCGAAAGGTTATGTTGCTAGGCTGGTGGATAGATAACCCAGTGGCGCCGGACATAACGCGCGTGGCGGCCGACTAGGCGGGCGTCCTCCTTATCTATCTCCTCACGCTTTAAAAGGAAACTAGCTGCGCCTTTAGTTTCAATCGGTACAACAAGGTAAAGTGGGTAGGTGACCCGCGATTACTGTATTTACTTACTAACTTCACGCACCGTCTGGGGCGAATGGCTAACTGAATGAATCAATGCATGTTACGTCATAGGCTTCATTAGATACGATCGGAATAAGAACCCACTCAGCATCAGAATAGTACCTATTCGTACATACTTTTAAAACTAACGGCAATGTAAGACCCGCGGAGACTACGAATTCTCCAAGAATTCATGATAATATATTATGTAGATCGTAAGACATGAATTTGATTAAATCTTAAGTCACGACTTGCTTGGTTACTAATCGCCACTTTCTAAATCCCATACACGCATGGGTGACTAGCGCTCGACTGCTACATTGTACAATATAGCTATATGTACAGCTTACAATTATTTATAGCCTAGATTATTTTGAATTCAATCAATGAATCCCTTCAAATTTTTTATAGATCTTCGATACGACATTGTTTCAATATTTTGACTTGGCACCCGCAACGTTAAGAGTAACTTTCTTCAGCCTTGTGGCTTTTCCCTGCTCTCATCCCAGCTGAGCATCGAAATCTTCCTCGTGAATCACTTTTAGCTCATGGCGAAATCTGCATGGAAACTCCTTCAGCAGTAGCTATTAAGTTTATCGTCAAAAGGACATACAAAGTGGCAGATATCTTTGTTATTGTAGTGAGTGTTTACCTCAAATCGCAGCCTATGATGGTGCTTTTCATCATTGTTTTCTGGGGGCGGCGGCGTGGGTGCGGGTGGTGGCTTGTAGACAGGTTCGTGCGAGGCGCGCGGCGGCGGGGCCGGCGGTGTGCTGGGCTGCAGCAGGGCTCGGGCCTCGCTCGGCAGCAGGTCAGGGGGCGCCGAGCACTGGGAAGCGGCTCGTCCCACCAGCTCCTCCGTGTCCGTCCGCTCGCTCTCCGTACCAACTGGAAAATAAATAGTAGTCGGTAAGATTCTTGTGTCTGCTATACAAGAAAAATTTAAAACCCTAATGCTTTTTGGCCAGAACTTGTAGTAACCTTCCGTCCTACAACAGCTAATTGTTGTATGGCAAACCCACTATTAATACATTTATTAAAAAAATTTTTTGGTTGACACAAATGTGCAACAAGTTCCATTTAGCGGTATGTAGGTATCTAGCTAAAACAAAACTAGCACCAACTATATTGCAGTTGCACTTAAACAACAACACTTACATTTCTTACCATATTGTGGTATTGAGATACGTAAATTTTATAAACTACAGCCCGTAACGTAGTAACAGTCAGTGGTATTGTCCAGGGTCCACTCAACAACAGGTACGAACCCAAATCGTAATTTTGTTTTATCTTCAATTCGTATTTCGTGCTATTTTTAGTCATTGTAATCATTGCCCGAGGAACACAATGCGAGTAACATAATGGCCAAAAAAAGTTGTATACTCAAAAGCGTGTCGGCGAAACTCAAAAGGTTTGTGTGAAGCGGACCGACGCTGAGCGACGGAGAGATGTAAACGACACAAGGTTACGGGGAGCGTTGAGACATTTCCTGGAAGGCCCCGTGAGTGGGTCGGCTTTGGAACGTTTGGGATCCACCGTAGCATCGCACATCTGCCGCTAACGTTATTTCTCTTAAAAGAGGCGGCATTTCTTTTTGCTGTCTTATAACATTTACTTTGAAAGCATTCTTTTCTTTTGCTTTTTTCAGCAGTGGTATTATCATTATTGTTGATCAATGGCAAGTTATGTTACATACAAACAGACATAAAAATGCAACTTTTGTGGTTCTGTCTACAACTGCACGTTGACCTTAGGGTAATATTCGTTAAGAGCGTGTACGTCAACCGCGCGCCATTTGGCCTAAAATGGTACTTTTCAAACCACTGTTTCTCAGTAACTACTTATCCTATAACTATGTTATTTTTTAATAACGCAAGGTAATTTCACTGTCTATATAGTTAATTGAACATAAATTTCAATTTGTGTAGTTTAAATACTTAAAACCCCTATAACGTAACAGATGTTTTATAAAATTCCCGTTCAGCGTCTATTTCGAAGCTTAAATTCATGTGAAAACAGTGGCAAATCTAATCATATTTATTTTTTTACTCATAGACGAAATCCCCATGCCTATAGTTAGTTGAAAACATTTTTTGATTTAGGTCTCTATCTTTCAGAAAAAAATATTTTAACAATGTGAAAAATTGTGAATTTCAAATGCTTTTTTTACCTATCTATCTTACTTAATTTAATATAACAATTAATTACTATAGTAATATAACTCTTTCTTTAAAACATAAACTTTATATTATAATTTAATCTCTCGTTTTTATTTTTTTATAAATTATTTAAAAACTACTATAAAACGCTGCACGCGAGTCAACTCAAACCAGACCGCCGCAAGGCTTCACAGAGAGAGGACGTGTCGCTCCGTCACATCGCGTAGGGTGAATAACCTCTGCCGTGGATACCGAGAATAGAGTACATTTCAAGCGCGACCAACAAATCTTGATACATTACTATTTTATTTAAAGCTCAATTTTGAAGCATATTTTTTTTATCGATTGAGTTGAAATTTTGTTTGAATGTTCAGTTTTAATGACAATGTATGATTCTATATCCAATATGGCGGTATACCCAAGATGGAGAAAAAAATGTTTTCAATGCATTCCTACGATATGGGTATCAAATGAAAGGGCTTGCTATGAATAACTCGAAAAAAAATGTGTCGCGAGTCTAAATCCAATATGGCGGACTCCTTAGGCTAGAAATCACTTATTGCAGATGTCTGTTACCAATCGAGCTATAATTTTTTTTTTTTTCATTTTGGATGTACCCAAAGGACAATGGGCGATTCCGGTCCAAATGTCCACCACGAACGAGACCTATGTGGCTAGATAGCCCGTTAAATGTAGAACATTTTTTGTTAAGAAAGTAAAAAAAATATAATGCCAGAAAAAAGTTATAGCAAAATCAAATACAACATTTTACAGATTTTTTCAATTTCATTTTTTCAATTACTTTTCGTGATGTTCGATTTTCGTACTTTCTGTAACTTCTGACAAAATAGAATTGTTCATTATTAGAGAGAAGACACCACCAGTTACCGCTGGAACCAGGAACCGCTGAGTATATTCAAGCACTTCTGGCGCCTGGTTGGTTTTTGATTTGTACATCCATCGGGCAAAAATATGGGCTGTTTATATGCAAATGTGTCTTACTCATCTTAGTTTTAGATAAAGTGCGGAAATGGAAGTGGAATGAAAAAAAATATATAATGATAACATACAAAAACTACCGAAAATTAAGAATACATTTTTGGCTTTAACTTTTTTTTGGCATTGTTTTTTTTTTACTTTCTTAGTAAAAGTTACTCTAAATTAAGTGGACTATTTAATTATATAGGTCTCGTTCGTGGTGGACATTTGGACCAGACTTCATACATTCTTGCCCAATCTCCTTTTGACTTTTGATCTCGAATAACTTTTGAAGCATATAGGATAGATAACTTAAAACTTTATTTGCAATGGTAAACCCAAGCTCTTCACCAATATTTGGCTTTCCGGCAATTGTTGTTATTTGACCACAATTTTTCGGTCTGGATGGACTGGACCATTCATATAAACAATCAATTTTTCAAATCGGTCCAGGCGTCTTTGAGAAATCGAGAACAATCAAATTGAGAACAATCACAAAACAATCTAATTGAAACCTCCTCCTTTCTTTTTTTGAAATCGGTTAAAATACAGAAACTCTTAACATTGTCATTAATCATCAGTCGACTATTTAGTACTGTTGAAAATTGTATGTAATATACAGAAAGTCCTCAAAACCAAGGTTTTCATAGGTGCCCGATTTTTTTGCAAAAGAGTGTAAGTATTAACGACTTATTTTCATGCTTTTATATTTTAGACATCCATAGACTTACACTATTTTCCCGCTATTAACTATTTACTAAATAATATATTTTTTGTTCTACCAATTTCACTCGAAAGGATCAAAATGGTTTGTGTGACTATACGTGAAGTATGATAGGCACGCACACAGCCGCGACGCTAGTCTGCGCGGTTTTTTGCATTGAATTACCTAAAGTTGACATCGCGCGCCGAGCGTACACGCTCTTAAATACCTGCATATTTAATTTTCGTGAAGCGCACATACGTAAATCACAGTTGAAAAGGTTTTTGATGTTCCGAACGTCTCTCGATACCCTTGCTCGACATCTATCTACTGGATACGTAATACTAATAATGCGGCTACGCATAACCACATTCCCGCACAGTGATTTACAAAGGGGCACTTTTGTAAGTCGACTCTCAAATTATTTTAGTCAGCGTCTATTTAAAATTATTAAGTATTGAAAGACCTTGTTATGGTGACTTTGATTATTGTTATATTGTACTTAAATGATTCGCAATTATTATTTTTTTATGTTGAACTTTCAAAGAATGAAAATATCTTTTGTTTCATTTGACTCAATTTAAATGCATACTTCTGAATGCATTTCATAAGATAACTACCTATCTCATCTCAAGACATGTGTCCCAGATTGTTTCAGTTCCTTCCTAGGTAAGGTTAACCGTCTATCTAGTAGGTACTGTGTACCTACCTACTACCTACTTTTTTGTCTATATGTATCGTAACTTCTTATTTATTTTTCACTTCGTTGACAAAAACAATGTCGCAAACATTGAATTACCATTACCTTTGCAAAAACGAAATGTTCACGAGTAATTATTAAAACGTCCTTTATCCGTATAGTATAAGTTGTAAAATAAGTCTTGTATCAGTGGAGTTCGACTACGGTTTACATTATTTTGTAGCTAACTGCACAGAATAACATCAAAGCGCTATTCCTGTTTGTTTGCTTTGAAGTAGTAATAGTTAAGTAAGTGGGTGCGAGTCGCGCACATAATTTTGTTAAGCCGAGTCTATTTTTATTTACGAGAGTTTGTTGTTTTCATATAATAATTAATCAGGAAGTTTTGCAATCAATGTTCGTGTAGTATAGCTAATAAACATAACATTAATGCAATCCCCACTTCTTTGTAAGTAAACAAATTGATTTGCATTTTGTTTGTGTATACCGCGAAATGTAATTCCGTCGGAGCTACAAGTAACGTGGGCCTGTGTGCGTGGGCCGCGCCGTGTAGCGGAAGACGACTCGTCCTATTATTTGATTTTACTTTTTTCATTCAATTCATGTTGCCGCGAACGAATCACCCGGCGGGTCGACGCCGCCGTGCCAACGTTTGATCTTGCCGACTTTTGATAACACCGTGCGAGATCGTAAAATCTTATAATAAGCATGATAAAAGTATTAAGTAACCTTTACATTAGTAGACATTCACATTATACATCGCGGCCTGACTAAGGTTTGATTTAATTGACTAGATAAATAACTACATTTACATTCAGAAGTGCCGTTAATTGTATCGCTTGGGTATCACGCCTACAATCTTAATAATTTAAAATAGAAATTGTATCGATGCTAGGTGGACTATTCTCCCTTTAAAGAAAAACCTTTGGGTGCTTCAATTATTTCAGTGTCTGAATTTACTTTTGTTAGATAGGTATGTGCACAGTACGCGTGTCGGTGTGTGTCAAAAGTGGCTAATTCTTGACATAAAATCACCCCATTATTTTTTAAATTAATTTATAATTAAAACTCAAAACAAAATCAAAAATCCTAAATAACTAATCAACAGATGGCGTTGTTGTACACGTAAACAACATGATTTAAAGAACCCTTGTTGCTCTATTTCAACTCGCCCTTGACCGGTTTTTATAATAATATTGTGAAGTTTGCTATTCGTATCACACTTATTTATATAACTAGTGTTGTGGAGTTTGTTTTTATGACTTTGCCGAGCTATTTTCCGGTTTTAAATATGTACCTGCAATATCTTCTAGTCTAGGTATTCGTGACATGAGCATTTATTTTGAAAATTTTGGAGTCACGACTCGCATTCTACAGAGTAAAGTAGCACCAAGAGCGTGCGTTTTAGTTCCTAGTGCAAGTATTATGGGATGACTTACTGCTAAACTTCTTGTATCCATTTGTAAACTTGTTGCGCCACCACTTGACGAAGTGGTGCGCCATGGGGGCGTCCGCGGCGGGTGCCGGAGCTCTCAACGTTTCGTAGCACGTCATGCGCTGCGCTCACGCACGCATCCCGTACACTTCAAAAGAACCGCACGTTTAATTTAATATATCACTAAGTTTGCTTGTAATTCACTTGCACTGTATTCGGTCACAACACAGGATGTATAAGGATTCGATGTTAACACGAAGCCTTTGACCCAGTTGTCCGCGTGAATGTTGAGCGACGAGAGAAACCGAGCGACCGTCCCTCGTGCGTGCCGTAGAGTGACTGACTCACAGAACATATATACCCTAAAGGGAAGAATAACGACTCCGTACAAATTTTATGAGGAAATTTTTCCTTACCGGCCGGCGCCATCTATATTCCGCCCACGAAAACTAGAGAGTAGAAGCTAGGGCGGGAGTTTCAAACTACAGTATATTCTATAGGTCATTTTTATTGCATTTTATGCACAAGTACAGGGGCCCGATTCTCCTAAGTTAATAATGTTAAAATCGAATAGAAATTGAATCGCAATATGATCGCAGTAGCAGTTTTAACCATATCGGGCATTCTGCTACTAATATAAGACCAATCGTATTCCAACGACATTCGATTGGTTTGCGATTGGTCTGCTATTTTGGTGATTTTGGTCTATACGGTAGTTTGCTCTACAATCATATTGCAATCGTAAATCATTTGCAGACAAAATGATTCATTATTGAATGACAGAAAAGGATAAAAACGTTTATTTCAAAGAAAAAATAGCGGAATGCCACATATGCTTCAATCGTAATTGAGTCGGGATTGAATCTCAGTCGAATGTGAATCGACTCGACTGAATCGTAAAATTAGGAGAATCGGGCCCCAGTGCGTTCGTCGATTATGGCTGAGCAAGATTATCACATTTTGCTCAGCAATAATCGACATGAAACACAGTGTACTTGTGCATAAATTGCTAATATTTATCTTTATAGAGCAGTGCAGCAGTGTAATAAAAGGAAGATTACAGTACAAGAGTTTTTTATTTAGCATGTTAATAATTATAATTTATTTCCAGAAATAGGGTACAAAAGGTGTTCATAAATCACAAGTATGTGCACCTATGTAATGAATTTTAAAATACATGAATTTAATCAATTTAGGTAGGTATTTCAGACATTTTCGTCCAAAATAACAAGTATGGATGGGCCTATTGCATACAATTTCAACATCAAAACATAAACAAACAAAAATTCTAGTTAGTTTTAAAGTGTTACTATTATAAAAAACAAGACTATGTTATTATACAATAAAGAATACTATCGATTTGTTTAACAAACAACAAGTTTACAGACATGGTTTAAATTATTCTATCATATTGTGTAATAAACGTTGGTGTTATTTCTTCTTTATTATAGAAATGATTAGGAAGAGAAAGACACTAGACCAATTATATTTTGATATTTACAAACATTTACTACACAACAAAAGCTATATATCAATGTATTTCGTTCCGGGCTGAAACAAATTTTTGAAAAACGATCTTGCCAAGTTTTAACATTTCAAACATTACTGCAGCCAAATCTGTTTTTCTCAAATAACTTTAAAACTGTAATAAAATATGTGTGCGTTCGTTCAGGTTCAAATATGGCAGATTGATCTGGCACATTAGAAGTTGTTGTATCCTGTAAATTGAAAGTTGATTATTTTAAATAAATTTAAAGATAACTCTTTAAATTTATTAGTCATAGATGAGGTAAATGTAAAAAAACATATATACAGTGTTATGGAAAAAACCAACAACCTCTTAAGAGGTCATTGTACTCATCATATATTTAATTTTTTAAATTTATATCTTGCAATTGGTTGGATAACCATTAGCAGATTTTTTGTGGGAATTCATTTATGCGAAAGTTCATTCTTCCAGTAAAGAATCTGCCTTCATATATAATTCTTACTCTGCTCTACTCAAATTCCCAATTTGGTGGCGCATAGAGCCCATGTACCTCCATAATCTTTGGGTCCAGGCCTTGTCTATGTCATTCAGAAATAGCTTTGCATAGTACAATGAACACTGAACATAATGTCTGTATTTCTGTGCTATATAAGACAGGTGTTTTAAATACACTTTCAAAATGATAATGGTACTAACCTTTTGGCATTGAACATCAGGTACAGCTGTTCTGAACAACTTCTTCTCATTAAAGCATGTGCTTTTGAAATGTTTGCTGCATAGCATCTTATGTTGTTTATGGAGTGCGTCCTGGAATTTTGGTGAAGACCAGGCTTCGTTTGGGAAGCAATACTTTGCCCATAATTCACAACTGAAAATTAAAAATATCAAAATTACACACTCATCATCAGCCTTCTAATGTTCCCACTGCTGGGACACAGCCTCCTCTCTAGGAGAGGGCTTGGGCCATAATCCACCCCGCGGGCCCAGTGCGGATTGGTGGATGTCACACGTCTTCGAATTTTTTTTTGGTTCTAGGACATGCTGGTTTCCTCACGATGTTTTCCTTCACCGTTTTGAGAGCAGTAGTGACGAAATAAATTACACAAAGTTATGCGCCAGATCGGGTTTGAACCCGCGACCTACCACTCGTAAGTTGGGGCAGTTACCACTCGGCCACCACTGCTCTCAAATTACACACTATTTTAATCATTTTCCGAGTTAAGATATTATTATATCATGTCAGTGGGTAGTCTTCGCTTTGATTGAAAGAGATGTTATATTAGATACGGGAATGGTGTAAGCAAGAAAACTTTTTATAGTAAGTACCTAATGATTTTTGGCAAGGAAAGTTGGGACTTAAGTATATAGGTATATATGTTACGTGAGTTTGTGGTAGTTAGAAGCGGAATTAACAATAAATGTGGTATTCTATGTCGTCTAAGACGAATAGCATGGAGTGTACATACCGCAGAGCATTTTTAGTGCCAGGCTTTGGAAACCGATGCAAAGTGATGCTGGGATCTTTAGAAGGTGAAGATCCACACAAGCAGCAGATTCTTGTGTTTTCTTTTTGTGAACTCATCGCGAATTAAACACAAAACAAAATCAAACAAGTCACTGTCTCAACACCGAGTCTATATCTCACAAATACACACTTAATTTCACCAAAACACAGCAACGGAGGAGCAAGCTCGACTCAACGTTATCAATGTATGTAGAATTAAATGGAAGTAGTTTATTTATTACAAATAAACATTAGTACAAGATAAAATGGTGCGCAACCGGCCGCAGACATTTTTCTTGTGACGTCAACAATGTCAAAACCAATATGGCGTCCGGACATTAGTGTTGCCACACATAATCCCCCATATATATTTTCTAATAAGTAATATTAAATTTTATATCTAATATTTCTCAACTAAGTATATTTTTTGGCATTAGAATAATAGCTAAAAGTATCTTCAAGGGTAATTTACTTTAAAAATCAATTTATACGCTCATTATTAGGGAGAATACGAAATTGTATTTTTGGTGGCAACATTATATATTTATCTCTTTTACTCTGATGTCGTTGACTCTCTCTTGTTTTCAAGCCCACCTTAATGCAATTCGTAGAACAAACTTGACAGACCCTGCTGCTGTGTCGCGATCGCGAAACAAATGCCGCCTGGTGTCTGATAGCGTACACAATACAATAAACAATACAACCGTATGCGTGACGAACAGGACGATCGCGATCTCCCTGTCTCAGATAGGTACAGCTTGACACAAAAGCCTTTGCAAACTTATCAATATTATCAACCAAAGCTCTTTTATTTACTTTTTGGTATAAATGTAGAGCATACGATTTTTGGTGTAATGTCTATCTACCTTCATAGTAGGAACTTAGGTATAAATAGTTTATTTACCTAATTATTATTAAATACCTACCTACATGACTATAAAATTGACCTTTAAGAAGGTAAAGTACTATGTAGGTAGGTAGCTTAGTGATCGTCATTCAAATAGTAGGTATCTGTTCTTAGTAAAGCTAGTTTAGTGTTCGCGATAAACTCAAAAATACCTACGTAGGTTCCGTACGAATTTTATTGATACGAATTTGATGATTTTCGTGCACTTTTTACCAATGGAGATAATGGAGGCAAATTTAGGCAGACTTATCTCATCACATTTATTTAAAAAAACTGAAAAATTTTGTAGCTTATTATTGTGGTTGAAAGTGATAAGTAGATAGGTAGGTACTTAATATCAGAAACTGCCGGTACATCTGGGATATATAGACTCCAGCCCGCGTAGTAGCTTTTTCTTCCGTAAGAACCTTTTCCCCTGAATGCCCCTGATAATATCGGGACATGTTATTTAATCAGCAAGGCTAAACAACTATTTTACTCAAAATTCGGATTCTTCTGCAAATTATCAAGAAATTCCAGATTAGCGTAACAAAAGAATGGTTCAAAGCTAAGTACTTACCTACTTTACTTACCTATGCCTTTTGGAGGTTCCTTACAGATATATACAACTATGTGTACTTCCTACTTAGGCATTAGTAGAATAATTAAAAAAAAAAGGAAAAATTCCCAGGTGATTGGGAATTTGTATGTATTTAAGCTCAAAAGAGCTTAGATTTATTGATCTGATTTTGTATTAGCGCAACTTTTACTTAGTAAAGAAAGTGAGCAGCTGGTAAATACCTATAGGGCAGTAATAGAGAGAAAGGTGAACGCGCATCCGCTACGTTGGCAATGGCAGCCTCCATGCGGTCGATGACCCTGAAGTAAGCGATTACAAATAGATAGTAGGTACTTGGTTAGTGGCAAGCCAAGCCTCACTTCAACCGGCTCCGTGCCCAAAATGAATATAAGCGAAAACGCACCTCTACTCTACTAATCTCCTTTTCTAAACAATAGCTTTCTAATATCTGCTTATCTCTAAATAATATGCAGATAATCCGCTTTTTGATTTCTGAGCAACAATCAAATGTAAGAAAAGTATTTTTGTCGTGGGTATCCTATCTTAGTCACCCAATCCTTAGTTACTGGTAATTATCTAGTTCCTCATTACTTCAGCTGACTATATGCTGCGAGTTTCCCTGTCCTGTCAGGCTATATAGTAAACTGATTATTGTGTTACTACCTAAGTATGTCACTGTAATCTTACTCTTGAGGTTAGAAAACGTGAATGTCCACAGTGCTCGCTACAAGGACCCGGGTGGAGGGTGCGTCCTAGTGGGGTGCCTGGCCGCTCGTCAGGGATGTAGCACAGCCAGAACGTTTCAAATTAGAATTTTACGACCTCTTCGTGTTAGGTTTATTGTCGAGAAGTTATCGTCGACCAAGATGAGGTCGTATTCCAAAACTGACTTACAACAAACAGTGTTTTATGTAAGTTTTATGTCTGTAATAAAGAAAACTTCACGAGGATGTAAAATTGAAGCTATACTCTCGTTCATTAGAAAGTGTTTGATGAAATTTTTCCCAAATCAAAACTTCCAAATAAACTTTGATAAGCGAGTCCTCATTTAATTTCAGAGCCTTCGTTAGTTGTTCTTACTTCAGAAAATTGATTCAAGAAAGATAATGTGGAACGGATCAACTTAAACCTTCCTTCGCGTTTTACCATAACGTAGGCATCTATCGGATGACGTTACAATAAGATGACCATACACAGCGCTCGGGAGGGTCTCGCGCGCAGGTTCTACGTGGGTGGCGTGTTCCACGAAATAGTGTTAATGGCTATGCCGGACGATTTTCAATATCATCGATAAATTGTGGCTTTTATACTATTACACTCCCATATCGAACCAATTTAATAACACGTAGATAAAACTTCATTTTCCAGATTTTTCCACGTGTAGGCAGAAGTTAACACGTTGGTGTTGCAGTTATGTCCCTTGTTATCCCGTCAGCGGTAAGACGTGGGTAAGACAAATTGTTTGTTTAGTATCTGTACAAAGATCAAATCTTATAAAAAGATAATCTTACGAAGTGACCTGGAATGTTGATAGTGGCGTTATTTCTGCTATTCAGTCGGCTGGCAAGTCGCCAGATGTGGTCGCCCGACTTCTATCGAGTCGTGTGGCCATTGCCCACTCACGTACTTCACGAATTTTCATCGCATTTCTCTAATCTTTACATTTTCTGCATTTCATTTCCAGCCCCACAAATGGAACTTGAATATACCTGGCTACTTTAAATAGGTTCCTACCTACCTCCCTACATTTATAATTCAAGTTTATTGTTTAACTACTTACATATAAATATCAAGATACTAGACGTGGAAATGATTCTCAGATTCTCAGTTTGAAAGATGAAACCTCCACAAAGGTGGGACTGCCTAGGCAAAAGAAGCAACAACCTATTCGGTACTTACTATAAATATTATGTAAAACAAGCTTGGATGTTATACTATACTAAACATAATGTATCTACCTACCGTTCATTGTTCACATAAGGCAACGGTATGATGCGCACAAGGGCAGCAAAACGTGCGAGCGCGGGCGCAGCGCAGATGCAATTTGTAGTAGACACGGCATGGTCCGTCGGCTCGCTCGGTACTTCAAAGAAAGAAGTAATAACATACGATTACGTATCTCCTTTTATCCCCTTATACTTTATGGCGTGAACGCTTTTTTTTTTCACTACAATAATACCCGTTTTGTCTTAGTTATGCCAGACGATTTAACAGTGATGGCAAATGAATTGATACGATACGATGTTTGCTAAACTTGTTTACGCAGTGTTTTGAAAATTAGGCAGTTTAATTGATATATGTAATATATTTTAAATATTACCCTACTTAAAATATAAAAATACATAATCTCATTTACTAAAATAAAGACGCAGTCGAGTCGGATTGAGATCGGCCTTTACAAAAACTGTACGAAACCATAAAATCGAGATGTTCGAAATGAAAGTTAATATTTTTATTACCCTCTGCCTCGAGGGTAGTAAAAACATGTATTTCGGTATGAAGGTATCTACTTTTTATAGGGTTTTTTTAATAAGTAGATTTACGAAATTAGTTAGGTGCTTCATTTCCTATCTAAACTTAGGAAAGGAATAAATAGGTAGGTAGTACCTACTTACCTAGTAAGTGGTTTTCTCGATTAAAATTAAATTCTAGACAAAAAGCAACGTGAGTATCTTTATTCGAATCACTCGTATTTTTTATCTATTGATACATTTCTAAATGAGCAGACTGCGTTAAACACAATATTGCAGACAGATACAATTAAATTTTTTAAAAGCATGGCTTCATGCACCTAAGCTAGTAGGATAGTAACGCTTTGCTCTGTTTCCCAAAGGGATGTAACAACGTCGGCGATTATCAAAGGGATTTAAATGATATCAATAGCTTTGTGCTACCGCGGAGCCCTTTGTCGGCACACTCTTTAGCGGTAACATCAAAAGCGACAACTCTGCTTGCTCGCCGATCCATTACTGGATTTACTGGATACAAAGCGGACATCAAAGGTGCCGCCGGTTATTGCGTCACGTGCCATCATCGTTTGGCAACCTCTCATGTTGCAACTGCAAATAGAGAGAAAAAAAATATTGCACCCAACTTCGCAATTTAATTTGAATACTGTTTGCAGGCTGGCTGTTCTGTAGTATTAACTAACTAACAAGCAATTATTATTTGGAGTCTAGTAAAGTCAGTGGAAATTGAAACGCTTCCGGAAAATAAAATACAATGTATCTACCTAAAGGTGCCTACCTGAAATATTTACGTATAATAATTATGTAAATGAGAAAATTTTCCTACTCAGTTGACACAACACAATCATTAGGAGATAGGTAGGTACACCATTTGAGTTCGTTAAAATAATACAAACGAGTAGGTATTAATATACCTCATACCTATCTGCGTATCTAATGATACGCAGATACTTACACAAGTAGGTACGTACTTTATTTACGAAGGTAAGCGCTAAATTGGCGGCAAAGCGGCATCGGCTGACATCAAAAGCGCGCTACACAATAACGCAACTATGTATAGAAGAGATATGAATGAATTGTGAAACAGGAAACTGACTGTGGTTACAGTTTTTCTCTATCTTTCACGCATTGTCAATACGAAATTCGAAATGTAGTTCAGCTTGCAACAACAAGTTATAGGTATATCGTACGATGTGTGCAATAGGTAGGAAAGGAAATTATGGATTTATGTATGTTACCAATAAACGGTACGTTTTCCTGGCATATAGGTAGGCAACTGTTTACATATTGTACCTAAGAAAATAAATTTACCGTACCTGTGCCATAATCCCATAATACTATGTATTTGACAGAGTTTATAAATAATCATCTAAAAAGACCTTAGTCTTTTTAAATGCTGATATTTGTAATTGGAGAACTGTGAGCTAAGTTGTTAAAAAATATATAAAAAGGGCTCAGTCTGCCGCCCGCGGCCGCCGGCCAGAGATACGATACTCATCTTTGTGACTTTGATCTTTCCGCTGTACGGCGCGCGACCGGGCGAGCGAGGCGGAGCGCGACCCTCCGCCACATTTCCTCATAATTACACTTATGCACCTACACGTTCTACACCTTGAAGTTTATTTTACGTGTTTTACACTTACACCCAGTCTATTGCGTTTACAGGCTAGAATAACATGAGCAAGGTTGCACTTCCCGACTGTATTTGCGGAAAGGGTAGAAAACATACAACAACCTATAGGTACTGCGTATAAAAGTAGAACCTTCGCTCTCATTTCGACAATTTTCATTTCATGTCAAAGGGGACGAGCGGATTAACATCAAAGAGGTAGCTTATATGGAGAAATAAGTAGGCAGGTACCAGTACCTACTACCATACGGATAACTCACTTTACAGGTTAGTTAGCTATATGGTCGCCTCTCATATGTTTTATACTCCGCTACGTCATAAACTGTCTTAATACTTACAAAAAAAGTAAAACAGACGTTAGTGACGTATTTACAGGAAATAGTTTAAGTAAATAAAAATCAAATTATTCCAGGACATTTATTCAATATCAGGTACAGGTACCTATCTCTGGCCAGTGGCCACAAAAGAAAATTAAGTTAAACATCAGTGTTTTAGCAGTTAGTGCGCCACTTGCCGACCCCAAGCAATAATCGCGCTCCGCTATCAAATTGATTACCAACATATTTTCCATGTCTTTGTCGGCTTTACCTGGGGCCCGATTCTCCTAATTTTACTTAAGCGCCATTCGATTGACGTTCGACTCGATTCGACTGATATCCAATCCCGAGTCGATTACGATTGAAGCGTATGTGGCATTCCGCAATTTTTTCTTTGAAATAAACGTTTTTATCCTTTTCTGTCATTCAATAATGAATCATTTTGTCTGCAAATGATTTACGATTGCAAAATGATTGTACAGCAAACTACCGAATAGACCAAAATCATCAAAATAGCAGACCAATCGCACACCAATCAAATGTCAATCGAATACGATTGGTCTTTTATTAGTAGCAGAATGCCCGATATGGTTAAAACTGCTATTACGATCATATTGCGATTCGATTTCTATTCGATTTTGACATTATTAACTTAGGAGAATCGGGGCCCTGAAAGAACAACCACTGCCTAAGTCGGTGTCCATTTCTAGAGGATCATCAGAAATTAAAGGCAGTGGATGCCTAGTTATTTTTAGGGTTCTTGCTAAAAATGGTACCAAGTACCCATTGTGGTTGTTTTTACATAAGTACATACCTACTTCTACAGAAAGGTGCGTTGTAAAAATAAGTACTTACCTATTATAAAATATTGAATAACAAGTGCCTAATGCTTACTGCAGATGTCGGCAAACAACAATAAGAAGGCAATACAAACAAGAATTTATCGATCAATAGTTTTGGCTAGATACACGATCGATACTTGATTATGGCGTGTGATAGTAAGGAAGTATTTCTGTGTTATCTAATGAAACCTATCAGAGCATCAAAGTTGTGCCAAAGATTACAGTAGCTGTTTATAAGTGAACCTTATCCAATAATAAACACTCATCAATGGATAGGTAGGGTCAGTAGAACAGAAAATAAATGGGGAGGTGAGATAATATAATATTGCCTGATTTTGTATGGTAAATAATAAATATTTTACGACGTTTCCCTGCGTGTAAAAGAACCACTTCGACTCATGAAAAAACCAGCGACAAATTGACTATTTCGAGGCGTGGCCGGCGGAGGCGGCGGCCGTCAAAGGCTCGCCGTGATCAAAGGCGCCGCGATCGAACGGCCTCGTCTTTGATCTCGCCGCACGAAGTGCAAATTATGTTATAAAGACAGTGAGTGGCTCGGCCGCCGAGCACTGCACTACTAATTAATTCAACCCGTTGCGTTACGATGGGCGATGGACACGCCACGCCATGCGCCACGGCGAAACGCACCGTCGACCTTTGATTTTATAACTAGTTACGTTTTATTTTTTGTTTTCTACGATTTATGTTTCGAGGGGATTAGGAGTGAACTCGATTTGACTTAGGGGGAATTAACGGGTTTCACACATGAAAATAGATCGATTTATAATAATAAGGGTACACACTTAAGTACCTATGCAGTTTTGAAAACTTTGAATGACCATGGGACACGTTCCGTTCTAGTTTTTGTTTTTATCCTAAAGAGAACTTACCTGCTTACAACAATTTGATACTTACAAAATGTTATTTACACGGTAGATAGCGATGTTAATTCTCTTTCTAATCAAAATAGGTAAATACCTGCGCACTAACTCTGCAATACCGACAAGCACAATCGTGTTATAATTTAGTTCTGTGAACTTACCGCAGCTTTTTTAATACGGAAGGAACACGCTCACGAAATAACAAGGCCGCTATGCTTTATTTTGTTTAAGCAATTTACGACATTAAACACTGGTCGTTTGTAAACAATAACCGGTTCAAAGATGGTAAGGCTTCCTTTGAGTATTATTTTGCGCGCGCCTGCGCCGAGTGCCGATAGGGCGGCATTTCGAAGTCGGCCAAACGGGCAAACGAATTGAGCTGAGGTCGTTGTTGAAGACTCGGCAGGC
This sequence comes from Helicoverpa zea x Helicoverpa armigera, assembly GCA_033682625.1. Taxonomy (NCBI): domain Eukaryota; kingdom Metazoa; phylum Arthropoda; class Insecta; order Lepidoptera; family Noctuidae; genus Helicoverpa; species Helicoverpa zea x Helicoverpa armigera. The sequence continues at coordinate 8,003,556 of JAWIIS010000021.1, read as the reverse complement.
GAGGCCGGGCGGCGCGCGATGTGCGGCGCGCGGGACGTGACGCGGCCCGATCGAGAGCCGCGTGCGTCGACCCGCGCCGAGCTTTGATCTCGCCGCCCCGAACCGCCCGAGCCGTTCGACCACTGCCGCCGACGACGCCGCAAACCGTGCCGCGCAAACCTCCGACGATCCCGATCTGTTTCCACCTACCTACCATAATATGGTAGGTGTAGTTACAATCGCCCCATACACTTATACTTATGTTGGCAGGTACCTTCCAACTCTGCAGACATTAAAATAATGTGCTGTGTTAGGTATCATCATAATTCATGTAGGTGGTTGCGTGGGAAGACATCCGTCAAAATCACAAAGTGTAGGTAACTCTAACTCTTTATTTTGTTCATCTTAACACAGAAAACGCGTAAGTAATTAACGGCGGCGCTGATTGAACTTTTAAGAATTTTTAGAACGGCTCTCAAAACCAGTAGGTGTGTGTTGTTTTGTTGTTAATTAACGAGTAGGCAAATGACGTGTAAATTTATTCTAACACATCTTTTAATTTGCCGCAACATAGGTAATCAACTTTACAAAAGAGTGTGACCTTCTTTGATGGTAAGACAGTTATTCTAGTCGTGGAGTGATACGATCGCAGCCGTCGCGTCGCTTGCCATCAGATTACAGAAGTTGTATAAATAAACATGGGACGGGCGACAACAGATCCGATGTAAGAGTTACTCGGAAGTGCTATTTCCGACATTCTACGAATGTGTCCTCTTCAATAACAACTAGCTCGTCCCTAACCGTTAATACACTCATCGCTGACAGACGATAAAACAAAGTCAAATTATTGCTTGGAGCTTTCACTTGCGGTATAACTCGTGTCCCTAGGGAACTCTACAACACGTTATGAACCCATAACTTACGAACTAAAAACTGAATAAAACTAATCTTTAAGTAGTTAAAGTTCAAGTTGACCCAAAAAGTATGGATTTTGTTAGTCACAAATAGAGCTTAATTAAATTGTAGATACCTATAAGAGGAATGACACAACATTTGGGCAAATGAATAGGTAAGTATAGGCAGGAAACCCATAGGTAACTTAAACCATGTTAATTGGCGGACTAGCTGAATGGCGAGCTGGCGAGGCATACCTAGGCTACGGTTCTTTCTATTCTCTGATATACAGATGTTTTTAGATGTGATAGTTTGGTTTTGTCTTCGTGCATGAACTTTTTCAATTAAAACTGTATGTAGTCTGCTTCCAGTCCTCACTGCTTTTTTGGCCTAGAGTGGTGGATGCATAGCGCGACTGCTGTGCATGGGGTCACAGCCCAGAGTCTGGGAGTGTGTCACCAGTGCATCAAAGAGCAAGTAAATGTCTGTTCTGCGCGGTGCTTTTATAATTGCATTTCTGACGATGCCGGTGTTGTTGCCTATATGGCTATACTACTTTAAAGGTACTTGACAGTGTTATGAATCTTACGGTGTATCAACTCGTTGAAATCTTTAGCCTCCACGAAACGCCTAAGTAAAGAGCCTAATCTAATCTCATGACTAATATTATTTTAGCATTTAAACAGAACCTGCTTTCAAGCGCAGCCCGACAAACAGAGCGGTATTTCAATAAAGTTTTCAACATACAAAGTATCTAATTTTAGTATCTCGTTGTTTGCGTTATCAGAGCTACCCCTGGTGTTACACAGCCGACTCGAGACCAGGATCTCTTTATTTGTTTGGTTTTCTTTCTCATGACAAGAGCACCGCGCTTCTATCGCTCTTTATCTATCAACTTGTTTAGATAACTCGGGAATCATTGCCATAGTGTAAATAAAAGAAGAGATATTATCTGGAAGTGTAAACTTTTAAGAAATTATTATACTTAGCTAGGCGGAATGTAAATAAAGAAAAGCGAAAAGTGGCTCTTAAATATTTTTATTAGGAGTACCTGCTGTAACTAAACTGACCATATTAAGGCAGGCCTGCTTTGAGGTGCCTATTTACGATGTTAGATTGAAGCTAAGTGCAATGGGCTTAAACCAATACATAGTTGAAATCTGTATAGGTTGTTTTGTTTTGGCCAGGTTATATTCCACTTCTAAGATTTTTGAGTGCAAAGATCAATAAATGAAGCACTTATAGGTATCAATCAAGCTCGAGATGATACGGTTCAAAAATTGATTTAGCTTTTGGTTTCAGGGATTGCAGGTAACTGCCATCTTTAAGTTCTCACAGAAATTGTTTTTACAGTCATATTATTAATATATCAGGTTTAACATATAATATAAAAGAGAGAAGCTTGCTCTTCTCTGACAAAAATAAACATAGGATCATGTTCAATAGCTTTGGGATCGGATTGTGTTGCGGAAGTTCGCAATGCCGATTCAATGTGAAATCGCTCGGGGCATAGAAACTGCGCCGACGCTGGGCTCGATATCCGATTCAATTCAATCGAATACGATATAAGTCGACAAAAAATGTTGTGACAAGAGAACGCTGAGAACAGACGAGTTAACATGATTCCGTCGGAAATCGCATCCTGTTCTTTACGTTTTATTAGCGCCGCTGAACGTATTCGCGTCCGGTCGTGTGCGTTATAATCATTTCTGTCCAAATATTGATCTTTTTTCGCTTCCGTTCCATTCGATCGGCAGGAAAGGGGTGGATTTCGAATGACAACCTGGTAATGAACACGCCTTGTACGCGCTACCCTTTAATTTTGAAGTTAGCCCAACACGAACTGATAACACGCAATGCAAAACATTCTTGCAAGGTGAATTTGACCGAAAACAATGTTGACTTGATCCTGCTCTTAAATCACTGTTGCATGGATCTTCTTCCCAGGTCCAATAAAATGATAGGTAGGTATCTCAAACTCAAACCAAGACTTGCTGAGGAAGGTCCTCGTTTAAGGTCTGTTTTAATGTGTCGTGAAACATTTCTTTACGACGATTATAAATCATGGATTTCTATTGGGTCCTTTGTTATTTCTTGAAAGACATAAAACCGAAAACATTAAAATAGCGATTAGGGGTCGGATGTCTCATCGATTATAAGAATAAGGTACATACAAGACACATATACGTGGTATAAAACTATTTATAGGTGGACTGAGATGATCGATCCTTTTGTAACATCTGAATTGAGAATCTTTTGATTTTTATCTGCATCTTTGTCTATTACCTCGGTAGGTTCCGTACCTTCCTGAAGTAGTCAGAAGTAGGTACCTACTTAGGTATTATACTTTTAGCCAATATTTGGTTGAATGCTAATATAGGACATAGATATCATAGCACAAATTCTTAAAAAAACATGTTTTATAGGTTCAGGTAATCTAATAAAAAAACATTGATTTCCATTGAACGAGGGTAGCCTAAGTACCTATATACCTTCTTACTTTATGCATTTTTTTGCAGTTTCTAAGTAACTTGACCTACCAAATAGTGGAATTTCAGAAACTTCTGTGTTCAACACAATAAGGCGATTGTAACAGTCGGCGAGTTGTTAATGTTAAATGAAGCGGCCCACGAGGCGAGTCAGATGATAATGGAATTTCTGGGAACAACCCTTGTGTTCGTGGGGTGTGCCGCGGGGTGGGTCGCGGGGTGGAGGGCGAGGGGTGGCGGGCAGCTCGGCGCGGACCATCCATCACGCTGCGGGGGTGCAATTAGGCGAAGTAGATGTGCTGACACGAGCGAGCCGCGCCGCCGCGCCAGCCGCGCCGCCGATACGCATATACCACGCTCATCACTCCACGTTACACCACATTATCTGTCTTTGAAACGCATGATAAAAAATTGTGTTCTCTGCTGTAAAAAATGGTGTAATTTTTAGTTATAAATCTACATTGATACTCTCGAAAAAGCTTAATTGTTGTCCAGATTTAGTCACTAAGCCTTTTACCCGACTGCCAAGAAGGGCACCTCTAAACGATTACAAAACAAAAAAAACGAACTCGTTATCTCTCAAAACAAAGCCTTAAACTGACATGTCTAGTCAGCCTTACATTCCACACTGTAGGAGTCATAGTTTTCCGTTTATTACTTACCCTTCGTTATCTATTACACTAAAATCCTTTAATAGCTTCCATTTAGCGGAGCCGAATCGGTGGATAGTGGTGGAAGAAGCAATGATTATCGGTTCGTTATGTTTAATTCCCATTAAAATTCGACAAAAAGTTAATGTCCATCCGGGCGATAACATGTTCGTGTGGTGGAGGAGGGGGTGAGCGGCATCGGCAGCGCAGTAGCAGCCGCCGATTATCCGCCGATAAGACACAAAAACAACTTTTTGATTTATGAAGAAAGCTCGAGAGGCGGCTACCGGGCGCCGCGCCCGGCCGCTCGCTTGCTTGCACCCTAGTGAAGTCACACATGCATCGTCTGTATCGACTATGTTTTCGTTTTTATACTTTCGATGCTATCGATTTAGATTTGCTGTTAATAATAGGTACCCAACCGATAAGTGCTTTGAAGAAATATTGAATTGTTCTGATCTGAGTTGAGACGTGATTATAAGCTTAATGATAAATATTAATATGGTAGGTATACATTCTAGAAAACAAACTGTTTGAAAAAAAATATCACAGGAAAACCTGGAATCGAAAAAACTTAAATCGCTGATCCATCTTGAGCAGGCACGGTCATTAATGCGCAAAGAAAGTACTCTAATCTCATTACCTACTTAATCCGATCCGACAAGAACGTTAAAATTGAATAAACTGTCTCCTATTCGAAGTACCTATTTGATCACCATTATCACATTAAGCCTTACCGGTAAGGGTAATTAAGTTTTATAAAAACACATTACGCTTAGCAATTTAAAATCGCCGAAGTACCTACCTACATACCCACCAGCATCGTCAGTGTTAATGGAAAAAATAATGAGATTTATTTAAATAGAAATTGTCGACAGGTGTTAAATCGGACAGCACTAGCGGGGAGTCGACAAGTCCGTCCCGCGGCCAGATTTTGAAACATATGTAAATGAGTTGGTCGGCGGCTCACAAAGACGCCGCCACATCTGCCTCGCGACTTGCGCCCAACCCTTTTATTAGCTACGCTTTAATTTTATATTATGTAAAACAAAAATTCCATCAATGAGTTATTGCAGATTGAACTGGCCAGGCGTTTGATCTATTCCAGCTTTGTTGGATTTCATTAACACGGTTTAAATACTTAACACATCTGCCTTTGCTACAGCTTATACCCAAGTTGCGGATAGCATTTCTATTCTGTAGCAACTAAGAATCACGATTTGTGATGATTAATAGTTCCTAGTTCAATGTAACATGACCATTTTTGAACTAGGTCAAGCAGTTTAGGCACACTGTACCTAACTAGTAGAAAGGCGCTATGGAATCCGTAGATCGTGTTTCAGTGCAATCTAAGACCTTGTACCTTCTCTATCTGATTCTTCTATCCACTTAATGTAAAGGTCCTATTAAGTACTTACATATAATTCTGTGGTAAAAGTTTGATTTGCAATAGGTAGTCGTCTGGCCTGCAAGGTTGGTTACCACGATCAGAACGAAATATCTGCCAAATGGCCTGCCATATTCGTTAGTTTAATCTTAACTTGGTTGAGCATCAAGGCACACAGAATTAGTAATCGTAAATAGGGTTTCTGGAGTTATTTAACCGCTGCAAGATTCGGCACATTTAGATAAATGTGCCGAATCTTGCAGATGCAGACGTCTGACATCTCGTCTTGTGTGTCCTGTAGGTACCTTCCTCTCCCGAGTAAAAGTAAGTGTAGCGTTCCCTCGTGGCGCCGCACGGTCGGTCCAATGTTTGCACATCCTATTCTCTCGGCGGTGTTTGCACAACATCTATCAGCTGTCGTAAGTACACACCCTCGTGGTTTAGTTAGAAGGTAAAAGGTGTCATTTCGGACCGTGCTTGAATTGCGCTTCTATCATTGGACCTTGTAATTGACCTATAATATATCAGACATCTGCAAAAAGGTTCTACTTTTGAGCCTACAGCTTAATTAAAAATTCTAGATCTTAGCTATACATAGGATTACTTTTACGGCTTGATTTTGTTTGACACTCAGATAGCGACGTGTAACATGTCAAACTACAGCTCTTTCCTTGCTAAGTAAGATTTTAGCTCAAGTAATACCTGAGGAAATATACCACCATAGAATTCTAAAGAACAACGCAGAGGACATAGAATAGAGGTGGCAGCAGAAGCACTATAGCAACCATACGCGTTACCCGCCCGCATTTAATAAATAATGAAGCTAAAGTTTTAAAATAAATTTAATAAAAAAACTAAAAACTATCGTACAAATAACGCCCTCATTCATTAGCTAATAGCTTAAAAAAGTATTCAACTTCCGTTTCGCCGTCCTCTGGTAGATCTGTGCAATGCACTGCATTGTGTACTAGTGTTTTTCCATAAAGGGCTCTGATGGAATCAGGGTACAGCTGACGGCATAAATCCTGCAATGATGATGTCATGTCAAGCCAAAATTTCCTCGTCCGTTGTGCACTTGGGCTTGTTTGTTAAATGTTATTTCGGTTAATCAGAAAATGATGAAGTGCCTGCAATAATCCTACTAGGTTCGGAAATTTCGGATTTGGAGTCAGCACCTATGTGAATACTGGTATCTAGCTGAGCCAGTCCGAGCCCATGCCCTAGCCTCAGGCAGTGAGACTGGTGTGTAACGCACTGTGGACTCTATAACTGATAGAGAGCGGGTCTACCCGAAAATACTACAATGAAGTTAAAGGCTTATGTTTAACTGATCACCAGATATAGTAACAAACAGCAGACAAAAATAGTAAATGATCACCAAAATGAAACTCGCATTTTAATGTAAAACTATCACCAAAGTTTTAACACTTTGCTATCCTATTTAAGTGAAATTACTCCAAAATAAATCATGCGTAAGCCAAAAATAGTAAATGATCACCAAAATTAAACCACCATTTTAAAGTAAGATTATAACCAAAGTTTTTAAATTCTGCTATCCTATTTAAGCAAAATGAGTCCAAATAAATCATTGTTATCCCAAAAGTAGTAAATGATCACCAAAAGTAGTAAATGATCATCAAAAAAGTTTTTACATCTTGCTATCCTGTTTAAGTAAACTGACTCCAAAAAAATAAGTTCAGCCTGATAAAATAAATGTAGGTAATAACATTATGGGGACCCTTTTCCTGCACTAGCGTGGAAAATTGTCTATTGCATGCCTCTAAACAGTGCGATAAGAGTGTGTTTTCGAGGGAGTGTATTGAGAAACACATTCTTCTTCTTCTTTCTCCTGCCCTGTTCCCAATCTTACTTGACGTCGGCGCAATATGTCATTTTCTTCCATGTTCCCCTGTCACTCGTCATACTGACACTCACGCATGCATTGCAAGCCGGACACATAACTTAATATGGCATCATAATACTTTATTTGGTAATAAGCCTACATTTTATGGCAATCACAGTGACCTATTTAGGCAAAAATAATACATTAATTTGGTCGTCAAGAGTTGGTGATCATTTACTAAATTTGGTGGTCGAATACAATTTAAAGTGAAGTCGTGACTAAAATAGCTGGTACTATTACATTTTTAGACTTTATTTTTCTGGTGTTCAGTAGATATTTCTGGTTGCAAAACTTAGGGTATCAAAGCATTTTATGGTGATCAATATATTTGTTCCCGAAGTTAAATCTTACCGGATCTCGTGGTCCACACAGCTTTCTGAATTCAGTAACGCTGTTTAGGCTGGTGTCGGTACACTTAACTTCTAACGCTAAACATTTTCCCTCTGCTAGATGGATACACGAGGCCTGAAATTGAAACTTTACTATATTGAGGGCATATCTCCTTAGTTTTGCATTCATATTATTTTATATTATGTTAATCAAGATGATGATTTGCAGAGTGGAGTATTAACCCTCGCCAACATAACAGTGTAAAGTAATTAACCTCATATTCAGGTATGACTCCTTTATAAACCTCGTAGAATTCTTCAGCATTTGGCAATTTCACGGAAAACATAGCCATAGCGGAGATGTGAAACTTTCCAGCAGTAGATATTTGTTCTAGGATAGCTCCCACATTGCCATCTAGCACCGCGTGTGGTTTGATGACGCAACAAGTGCAATCCGTGAGAGTTGAGCGGAATGGAACGCGTGGGATTCCTTTGTCGTAGCCAAAAAATAGCTCCAGCATCTACAATCATTACAAATTATTACTTGAACTGACGAATTGCTTCTCAGAAGCTGGTGAATTAATATAGGCTAAGGTTCCTACCATTCGCGCATCTTCACCGGTGTGACAACCATGGGCGATATTTCTGAGTTTATTTTCCCCGTACAATTTACGGAGAGTGCCAGGCTCTGCATCGATCGGGTCCGTTGCTCCTAAGCAGCGGCGCCATTCTACCACTGCGTTGGGCCCCACCAGTTCCAAGCCTACCACTTCGCCACTGGTTATGTAGTCAATTACAATACTGTAAAATATGTTTGTATCAGCATTAGTAATCGCAATGACTACCTCGTTGGTCTAGCTGTCGCAAGTGCGGCTGCTGAGCACGAGGTCTCGGGTTCGATTCCCGAGTCGGGCCGAAATTGCTTTGTGGGTTTTAGAAGACTTTCACAAAGCAGCCCGGAGCCTGGAAGCTGGTGATTGATACACCCGTGCATCGGAGAGCACGTAAATGTCGGTCCTGCGCCTGATCTCTCTCCGGTCGTGTCGGATTGCCGTCCCATCGGGTTATGAGAGTGAAGGAATAGGGAGTGCACCTGTGTCTGCGCAAATGCTCGTGCACTATAATATGTCCTGCGTAGTTGGCTAATCTCCTTACATGAGAACAGCCGCCGTAGTCGATAATCGGCTAGGAGGACATCATCATCATCATCAGTAATCGCATGCCTAGGTACGGGAAGCTATGCTTCAGAAAACGGGAAACATCGATGGATCTAAGTGAATACTTACGGAAGCATACTACTTCCTGCAATATTGCTGTACATAGTCATAGCTAATTCTTTACTTATCTTCCCGTTTTTTAATCTAACAATACGGAATCCTTTCTTGGTTATATAAGTTATTATTTTCCCATGAATATCTGGTGATACGGGTTTAATCATTGCGAAGGTGCTGTAAATAAAAATGTATTTGTTTTATCCAAAGTAGGTACCTACCTATATTAAATTTAAAGTACTACCGCGTAATCTTTTAGATAAAATGCCTACATTCGTGTATGCAGTAGGTATGCTCGACCAGTCGAAAAGTTTTAAGACTGAGGACTTAGCCGTACATAGGTGTATGGGTTCTCATCTCAACAAGGAAGCACGGTAGCTGAGCGTCACATCGTAAAACAGGCCTTTACACCTCTAGCCGGAAGTGATGGTCTGAGCTAGTCTTGTAAAGCGAGTTAGGATATCTAATTGGTATCTTAAAACTCGTATATACTTACCTTTCAACTTTGTTAAACAAAGTCTTCCGTGTAGCTGGAGCGCAGTCTGTTATGAGCAACAATTTTGAAAATATATTTACAATATTCCCTATTTGAAGCATTTCTAGTTTAAGTGTTGGCAGCTGTACCCGTCGTACAAGATTATGTCCCTTTTTTGCGTTTAATACTTGACATGAATTATCGAATGGAAAATAATTCAACACTAGTTCTATTATGGCGTCAGCGTCTGCATCATACATTTCGCACAAAAAAGTATATTTGTCAAAATAATCGTACACCTGCAATAACACTTTAATTAATGATTTAATCATCAGTTTTCAAGAAACACTTCTGTGGAAACGAGACATGCTTGAAAGTGGATTATACTTAAAGAGTTAGGTACTGTAACAAAGAAATCATCTAACTTGCAACAGTGCCAGTGTGTTCCCAAATCCACCCGTTGGTCTCTAACGTGAATTTATAATAAAGACCGGTAACGCTTTGGAAGCGCACTCCTAGGACAGGGGTGTAACACTAACTGAGAACACCAGCAACTTCCTTCCGACCCGGGAATCGAACCCAGACCCTGTACGGCAGTCGCAAGCGCCTAGCAAGCGCGCCTTTGTGTACAAACCAGGGGTATTTATATGAACCAACCGTATCTTAGCGAATATTTTAAGACATAAAATAAAATAATGTTTTACCATTTTGCTGCAGGAACAGTAATGCTTATATAAAAGTAAACTAATCAGAAAATAGTAATTAATTATAAAACTAGTGTAGATATTTTATTAAAATGAATTAGTTAAAATGGAATATGTTTGCCTTAATGGCTTGCTTGACATATTGTCATGAACAAAAAGATGAAAGCAAAGAAGTTAAAGACACGAAAAAGTTTGAGTATCATTGTCATGGCTTATTCTTATGCAGAATTACCGAGCAGATAATCTTTAGGAACTTCTTCTACTCTTTCTTAATCCTACTTAATATTATAAAAGCGTTTGTACGGATAGATTTTCATGTAACTTGGCTATAATATAGCTTATTTATTCATCAGAATAACACAAGAATAATAAATTATGAACAGGCTTTTTTTATCCATGTGCGGAAAGCAGTTGCCTCGAGACTGACTGGGTTGACATCGCAGGTTTGTGCTAGTGTATTAAACAGCTGCAGATTTTGTTAACCAAAGAAAAAATAACAACTTCTACGAGCCCCGCGTACACGAGGGCCTCGCACCTAAATTAGACGATCAACGAGCAACCGTAGAAGTGCTTATTAGACACTTTAGAGAATATATTTTTTGACAGAATTTTGTTTTTTGTTCGAACGGCTCGTTTTATTTATACTGTGCTTTGTGGGTTTTTAATCTACACTTGAGGCATTGACAGTGACAGATTTCAGACAGTGACAATGACATGACAGTCAGTTGTCAAAAGTTACGGCATCGAGCGCGGCGTGTTTTGTGTAAATTGAAGGTTAGAATTATCAAAAATGGGTAAAATTAGGAAACCCAAACCTGCTAGAGCAAGGAGAAGCCAGGCCGCCGAAGAAAGTGATGAGGAAGAACAACTCCCAGTTGATAGCAAAGACAATGCTATCCAAACAATATTGGATCAATTACAGGTCAGTACTCTTGATTTCTCAAATATCTTTGAAAATGTATTTGTATACTTGATTTTGATAGTTGTGATTCCTATTGTAGGGTGCTGACGTTGAAGAAAAGTACTGTGGCTTGCAAACTTTTGCCATTATGATAGAAAATCCGGAGAACGTACCACATATTATGAACCGTGGCTTGGTGAAAGTGGCAGCTCCTCTGTTGATTGACCAAGCTAGCTCAGTGAGAAATGCCGCGGCTGGCTCTCTTAGGAACCTGTCTACAGTGACCATGGACACTTGCGATGCTATGATGGAACAGGACATAATGACTCCATTGATCTGCTATTTCCATGAGGTTTGATTTCTTATATTTTTACCACAAAAACCAAGTTATGTGACAACTTTTGTCTGTTTAAATAAAATAATATTGTTGGGATGTTTAATGATTGTCTTTTAATGATGTCTGTCTGTCTTTTTATTCCAGCGTGCAGAAAGTTGGGTTCCCGATGTTAATTCTAAAACAAAGGATGAAGATATTGACACATTCATTCAGTGTGTCAATTTACTGTTGAATCTATGTGAAAGTTCAGGTATGCAAAAATAGTATTATTATAAAATGTACTTTACATATACTTACACCATGTCCTCATAAATAAATGTACTTATTCCTTTCTTTTTGTCTTTTTTCGCAGATCTAGCTGTAAAATATTTGGGACAATCCAGAATATTAGACATACTGCCTCGTTACTTGGATCTTGGCACTTTCAGTAGTGACATTGTAACAGCAGTTTTACAATGCCTGTTTGTTGTTGTAGAAGACAATCCTGCAGCTATGGCTAAAATAAAGTCAAATGCAGAAAAACAGCTAGAAGCTTTATTAGGACTTGAGGGAACTGATCCAACAATACTACTGCTAAAAACACTATCTGCTGGTGTTATAATAAATACATGTGGTGGTAATATAACCACACTGCCTACTGATGTTATCAATAGAATAATGTCCATATTAGCAAATACTCTGTCAGTGGACCACAGACTCATCTGTAGTCAGTTGTCAAGTAGTGTGCCATTGAAGGATGCTTCAGGCAAAGTTGAAGCACCCAAAGGCAAGGCGGCACGGCAACTAGAGAGCCAGATACAATCTGTATCACAAATGTTGACTGCCCAACAAAGTTCCATAGAAATTATTGCTAATATTTGTTCATGTGAAGGTAAGAAACTAACCAGATGAGTCAACCTTATTGTTTGTAGTATATAGTATGTATCAAGTTTCATATTTTCATTTGGTGTTGTAGATGGTGATGAATTACAAGGCAATGACTCATCAGATAGTGATGAGCCTGATGAAGAAATTTTGGAAAATGGTCATGAAACTGTGCTTGCAGAAGACAAGCTGCCTCCAGAAGTGATGGAAGCTTTTATATCTTTGGAAATATTTGAAAAAGTTTGGGCTAGAACCCAGTTACCTGCTCAGAATGTAATGTTAATATTAAAGGAATATGAAGGTTCACAACTCGTTCAGAAGAGGTAAGTGAGATTAATTGATTCATCAATATTGTATAGGTCTTATCTCATAAAATTGTATATCTAATATTGATTAAACTTTTTCAGACTACTCAGCTTGCAAACTCGGGCACTTTTATGTATAAACAATTTATTATCTACTCTTCCAATTGAAAATCTTGGTGGAGTCAACGGTGTTTATAAAATCTGGGTAGATACAGGAAAGCTAGTTTTCAAACAAGATGCTGAGAATTTAAATCTTCTGGAATCTGCTACAGCTGTCATGAGAGCAGCTTTGGACAAGATTAAGTTTAGAGAAAACGGAAATACTAATGACTGCAGTTTGTTCAGTGACTTGGCTTTGTCAGATATTGAGGTAAGTACATACCCAGCCACTGTATTCATTATTTGCCAGTGCTAACTACTAATGTCAATGTTGAAATGCTGTAAAATTATCTTTGGAGTTCCTCAGGGCAGTACATTAGGCTCTACTTTTTAGAGCAGTTCTGACAATTAATGTTTCCTATTTCAGATTATGTTGACTGGAGTTAAAGAATGTTTAGTGCCCGAGATAAGATCAAACCTAATCCGGATGATCGGCATTCTAGCGTTACTGCTAGTTAATAACTTGAATGACGTAACTTCTAATGTAATATGCACAATAACTGAATTTATATTAGAACAAGCACACAAAGAGAACGAAGTCTGGGTACTAGCTGAAGCTATCGACACAATCGTAGATTTATATTCTGAAGACGAGACAGATGTGTTGGCTGCTAAGGTTAAGTTGACAGACAAACTGGCTGTACTAGCGCCAATATTGAAAAATAAGGTAAGTTTAGTTACAGACCTCGTACGTAACAATAAAAACCGATCAAAAGTTTAAATGTTGCCCTTATTTTATTTCAGGCGAGACAGCAAAAGAAGCTTCCGAAAGAATATAAGGTGCTTGTGAGCACAGCATCCTCCAATTTACCAAGATTTATAAAGTACAAGAGAGATAGAATTAGTAGGTTATAAGTGCATTCTTTGAAATACTTAGTGAGTATAAAATGTTGATCATTTACATTGACAAAGTTTATATCTATGATATATATTTTTTGTAAACACATTTGACTTTTGTTTTTAAACTCCTGAGAATTATGATCGGGTAAATTGAGTAACACAAAATCAATAGAATAATAATTTATTAAACAACAATGACTGAACTAACAAATATCTAATCCCAATGTGAACATTTGTATAAATAGTTAGGAATCTTGCACACAAATTCACAGTGCATTATATCACCACTTGCGGATTTTTTCTGTCAACGGCAAACCATTGACACATCCACCGCATCGTACGTGATTATTTTGTGATACTACAAAAGCAAACATTCAATATATTAAAATATTTTTATCACAAATAAAATTATCCTACGCCGCTAAATATTTAGAATATTTTATGGCAAAACAATGCTCTTATTTACGCTGTTAATTACGTATATGAAACACGTATAGAAGGCACTAGTATTTTAGTTAAGCTTGTGTTACGAAAGTTTCATATTGCAATCCCCTTAATGCATGTTTGAGATCCGATTACATCTAAACCACGTTCGTAATAATCTAAAAATCACATGTTACAACACACTAGATTCCTTATTTGACTAATTACTAGTGTACACAGCTGGATTGTTTCACTTTGCTAGACATGACTTAAAATACTAATTTGTATGATGCTCATTGGATAACTGTTAGGTAAGCAGCTTCCTACAAATTATGAACAGCTAAAATAATTATTATTATGTATTTTAATAAGAATAGGTAAAAATACATTTCACGTTCTTTGTTTTGTTCATAAATTATAAAATATGTGGGGTCCACAGTAAACAGCCATAATTAAGTTTCAAGAGTTAAGATTCATGGAGTACTTGAGCCTCCACCGTAGTGACTCCTCCTAGGCTTTGGTATTGGGTTGGGTGAGGTTGCACCGTTCTTATCAAACCTCCTTTTGATTTCAGACACAGATAGACGTGCTTCTACAGATGGTATATCGTCTTCGTTCAAGGCAGAGTTTAGTTTATTAATTTCTCTCTCGAGTTCTCTAGTGGCTCTATCAATTTCTTGAAATTCCTTTTCTGTACTTGAAATTGTTTCTATGCTCTTTTTGGTTTGGGAGTCGTCATAAAGTTTACAAACAACCTTCTGTGGCGCGTCGTTGCCGTTAGTGTCCATGTGCATTGTGTCCTCGTTTAAGTTTATGTCGTAAGTTGTGTAAGTCGTGTCTAGGGCATTAGTAAGGCTCTTGCTTCTCTTATTAGATAATGAGTGGAAATCCTCTAAATTACCGCGTCTTAATCGTATGTCGTCTTCATTAACGCTGGAATTGCGTCTGTAGGTTACAATGTCTATCTTATGGAATGCGGCTGAGCTCAGGATGTCCTCTTCCGAGGAACTATTTCTAAGTGTCACTTCGTTGTCTTTGGATTCAGTTTGGTTTTCAGTTTGTCCATTTTGCAGTTTACTTTCTACCTCAGTACTAACCGTGACGTCAACAACTTCATTATTGTTATCGTTATTAGAAATTGTTTGTTTAGTTTCTACGGTTTCCTGGTTCGTGCTATTAACATCTTCATCTTCAACTATTTTTAGCTCAATATTTAGGTTCATGTCTTCCAGTTCTAAATCACCTTCAGTGTTGTTCAATACTTTGTCTTCGGTTTCATTTGTATGTACTTCTGAAGTGACGCTGGAAACCTGTAATAAAACATAAGCATGTTAGTTATTATGTCATTACTGAGTTCTACACAATACCCTGACAATATAAAAATGTTATGCCTAAGCTTGTTCGATATTTTATCAGGTATCTGGTAGTTCTTCTTAAATTTTCTGTTCAGTTTTCCGAGTTGTTAAGAACCCAGACGGGTTAAGCAGTGTTTATACAGAGTACATACAGCATGCAGCGGTGGTAGGTAAATACAGAATTACTGCCCATATTAGTTTCCCTAAGCCTTTTGTTACGCGAGTGCATATGTGTGTCAATAGCTTTATGTGCAAGTGTTCGGATTTTAGATTAGAATGTAAAGTTTGCTTTAAACGTAAAGGTTCGGGGGCCCTTACAAATTATTCACCAATTATCTGTTTGTAGTGTCTATAGATCTTGAAGTGACTGACAGGACTTCTCCTAATTTTGACAAAAAGAAAAATAGGTAAGATAAAGAAAATAGTTAAATCATTAACAGAGATGGTAAAGAAACAGAAGTTGTGTGTGAAGTGTTTTATAAATAATGCATACTCAGTTTTACAGCAGAATATAAAGACGTGTAAGACGTGACCATGAACGTTCTAAGTTAATTCAATAGAACCTTTAGACCTGGCACTCGCATGTGAGTATTATAATCACATGCATTTTGTTCGATAGATTCATTTTAATAATTCAGACAATATGGAAATATTCCACATCTTTCGATTTACGTGAAGTAAACTCTTTCATATCGTCTACTTAACAATAGTTTTGTTCTTCTAAGTTCCTTACCGTGGTATCGGCAGACTCAGGCGTGGTGAAGATGGGTCCTGGCGGTAAGGGCGCTCGTTTTTTCTTACGTCTAGAAGCGCGTACGGGGGGCACTGGTCCGTCTTCATCGAAGGGGTTGGTACTTTCCACGCTCAGTCGGGATCCTGACACTTCGCTGCGGGCCAGGCGAGGGGTTGCACTGGAAATATACAACATTTCTTAATGACTGAGCGTTCCTCCTAGCTTTTCTTGACTCCTGATGTGATTAATTTTAGTATCTACGCTTGTGTAACGAAAGCCAGACGACTAAAATCACATTCGCTATTGTAATGTTGTTGATTTCACAGCTCGATAATTACTGTCGTTTCATAAATTTGTTAAACACAAATGCGGCAGTAAAATCCTAGTTCCGTTTTATAGTTCTCAGTATTCAGTCAAGTCTTGTTGTTAGACTTTGCTCAGACTTTACCTCTAAGCAAGGACAGCGTCGACTTGATATTTATAATGCAATCTTCGTATCTAAGAAGTGGCTTAGATGGTAAAATTACGGCGTATAAAAAGTTTTGACAAATTATCCGTTCCGTAGTTCTCAACTAAATTAATGTTTCTATTGTTAACGTAGTTATTTTTGAATTAAGTTTGAGCGAAGTTTAAGTAATAGGTATCATACCTTAGCCTTACAGATGATAATTATCTTATGTACAGAAAATAATAAATTATGAATCATTAAAGATAAGGAAAAACTCGATAAGATTTTCCTTGACTTCTTTTAACCATATGGTTAAGTCGTGGTGGCCTAGTGGGTAAAGGACCAACCTCAAGTATGAGGGCGCGGGGTCGATCCCAGGTCAGGCAAGTACCAATGCAACTTTTCTAAGTTTGTGTGTACTTTCTAAGTATATCTTAGACACCATTGACTGTGTTTCGGATGGCACGTTAAACTGTAGGTCCCGGCTGTCAGTGAACATCCTTGGCAGTCGTTACGGGTAGTCAGAAGCCAGAAAGTCTGACACCAGTCTAACCAAGGGGTATCGGGTTGCCCGGGTTACTGGGTTGAGGAGGTCAGATAGGCAGTCGCTTCTTGTAAAGCACTGGTACTCAGCTGAATCCGGTTAGACTGGAAGCCGACCCCAACGTGATTGTGAAAAGGCTCGGAGGATGACATTAAAGATAAGGAAAAACTCGATAAGATTTTCCTTGACTTCTTTTTGGTTTTTGGTTTTATAAGATAAGCTGAATACACAGACCTTATGTACTCTCACCGTTCTTCTAAGTGGAACAATTTTCATGCATCAGCTTCCAAAAAAAGGATTTACAGTACCTAAGTACTTAATACGTCTGTGAAAGGCATTACCTTAAGGATTGGACCTCATGATGGCTGGTGCTGCGCAGTCGTTCTTGAAACCGGGAGCGAGGCAGCGGGGTGATGGAGCCGCCGTACACGTACCGATCGCCTCTCTCCGGGGATCCCACCGTGCTGCGCGCGCCTGCCGTTGATGCTGTCGAATCTGACGGGAAGAAAGGATAAGATACATTACTAGAAGGATCCTGTGTATTACATTGAAGTTTGAACGCGAAACATTTACCATATTGTGCACCTATAGGTAGTGTAAACACATAGATTTTGTGTATGTACCTAAGTACGTCACGTTTTTAGTTAGCAATGCTTCAAATAAGCTTATGTTAATTATATGCATAGGAAATGCATTATGCAGCTATGTATGAAATTACGTCAACGCTTGTATCTTACATTGTAATGCTCTTCGGTAGATTATAGGTGAGGTCTCTCCATTTAATTGAGTGGTACTGGATCTTTCTGAAGATGATTGCTGCCCCTTCTTTCCTTTCTTCATAAACGATCGGAAGGCCCTGAAAAGTAGTAGTAGTAGTAGTGAGGGTAAGTCCAAATCAACTTAGGTATTATTTGTAAGTACCTCAGTTATTTTAAAATTGTTTTATGGAGAGAGCTTTTGTTCGTTTTAAAAGATCTCCGTTATGAACGTGAGAAGTCGTGGGAACCCGCATCTAGTATATTAGAGCTCAAAGAGATGAATACAGTAGTAGTTAGTAGTTATTATGGCAGGAGTTCTCACAATGCCGTTAACGGATGTCTGTAGGCGCAATACTGACAAAGGTAATGGAAGTTTAGTGCACTTGATTCCACTTGAACGGTCACAATTGTGCCGTGACGGACGAATGAGTGGCCAACGTACGCCCACCGACTTGGGCTATATTCGTTTGGAAATGTTTGCAAGGAACGAAAATCAATAGAAAGTTCTGGAAACTTTTTCTAACCATTGATGTAAAAAAAAGTTTTGAGTCATGTCCTGAAGAGTTGTCGATAAGAGCTTACAACTTCATAAATAATTTTAATTTTTCTTATAAATTGGTAAAGGCATTTGCTCATTAAACGATTCTCCAATTACAAATATCATTCGACAATTTGTCGTTCTTGTTAAGAGTGTTGATGAAAGAGCTGCTTGTTCAGAAAATCGATTAAGATTTTTATGGCACAATTTTATGGATATTTTGCGACAAATAGCCTCGACCCAGTCAGAGTTTGTTAGTGTTTAACTTCATAAACAGTCATTCGTTTGCTATCTCAGTTACGTCTTGTAAACGGACAGTCGGAGTCTGTATGACATTAAATCTCGTAGGTCACACGATAAACTGTGATTTGCATGACCTGCACTTGAACTGCAGCGAATCCCGGCGACATGATTGCTTCGGTTAGTCAGCTAGTGCATTCACAAGACACGCGAGTCCATTCTGAATTTCAAATATTTTGAATCCACCTGAGATCCACGGACAAAATACGTCAAGGCTCGTTTGCCCCTCGAACTTGACTTGGTATTACAGTTTTGGATACAGCCGCTACATTGTAAAGAAGTGCCTACATAGATATGTATCTCAATGTTGAGGTCAAAGATATCCTATTTTAGATATTTACAGTTAGGTTGAGTCAGTGCAGTCTGAAAGCTCGCAGTAGCATTTTCCTCATCAGTCTAATGTACCTAGTTGCAGTTTTTTGCACCTGGATTCTTGTATACATATTGAAAATAATATAAATATATTCTAAACCTCTTTTTGTCCGTTTCCGTAGACAGGTACGGAAACATATATTTATTTAATTGGATTAGTAGGTTTTAGCAGAAAATAGGTTAATTATTATCTACCTTGTGTTATAATTACCCACTTATTTGTATTATCTGATAATAATGATAAGCATATAAATATTACCTATCTAGGTATCTCCGTAGAGATCGGCTTAGGCTGCATCGGACTGTCAATGAAAAACTTGTGAAAGGGCTGCATCCTTTCCATGAATTAACGTTATCATACAATAGCTGTAGGTAAGATATTTTTATGAGCCTAAAGCGAAAAGCTTGGGAGCTACAGTACCTAACTTATCAATAGAATCAGGTACCCAGGCGCATTGCCATAATTATAAACACATGGAAAATTAGAAAGATTTTATTCATGTCTGTATAACACATTTTCTACGTATCAATCTTTGAATTACCTTACGATCATTATGAAAATAAAAACAACAAGAAATCTTACCGCTCACATGTTTTTTGTTACAAATGGTTTTTTAAGTGCAAATATAAATTCAAGAGTAGATATAATTTTTGTGTCGTTGGGATCATTATAAATGAACGTTCCTACCTAAGACGAGTTAAGACTAAGGTTGAATCAAGGTGATAATTCTACGTAGGTAATACAGCAGGCAAGCGCGGATCCAGCCCTCAAGAAAGGTTGTGGTCACAGCCAGTGGCGGCGTAGCATCGGGTGGCATCCGGCTACCTATTGAGCACCTCAATTTTTTTATGGATTATATCTAAACGCATACTATGTATACCTACCATCAGTGTCGTGTGCTATTTTTTGAGGTTTTGGGACACGAAAATACCCAAATAAATGAAAAGAAAGGTGCGGAAAGCTGAAAAGCCGCGAGCGTGGCGAGCGCGAAAATTTTCTAGTTTTGGGTCACAAAAGTACCTGGACCGCTTAAAAAAACCACCTTAGATTTTTTTTTATTGTTGGCTTCAGGACTCTCAAATTAAACTCAGCACCAGTGATTTTTGTCACTTCGGTGCCTCAACTGTTTGTTAGATTGAGGACTCAAAAATGAAGTGCAGAATAAATTAAAATATGTTAGTGCGAGCGAAGCGAGCGCGTTTTTTCTAACTTCATGGAATTCATATAAGTAATCAGTCAATCTCTTGTGATTTTGGCGCGAGCAGGCGTGCGGCAAGGACGCTGGTATAAGAGAGAGGGGTGACAGTCGGACTGTGTTACCTCTCTAAGTCCCGTGGCGTTGTATTTTTCAGAAAATTGCCTATTCAAAAAAAAACTTTCATTTTTTAAATAGAAAAAGAATCCATATCCAGTCCACTTAAAAAGTGCCCCTTTTGCGAAGTTCACAATTTGCGAAGAGCACCCTTTGAGCATGGTACAAGTTGAGAAGTGCACCAAATGCGTCTAACCCGTTTCATGATTCATTTTTTTTTTAATTTTATTAAGGCATATCGTTTATTATCATCAGCCTATCGATCTCAAAAGACCGTAAAAGTATGACACAAGTCTATTAAGGTTGTGGGCATGCCCATCGTGCCCACAACGGTGGATCCGCCCTTGACAGCAGGTACTTAGGTATATATTTTAAGGTAAGATATACAAAGTGGTAATTGGTTAGGGAGTTGAACAAACATTGGCATGGAAATATCAACAGTAGAGCATAAACTGCACTTTAACTGTATAGGTATACTATGATATCAAAGGTTAAATATTCTGGATATGATTAGTCAGATATTATAATAGGTACCATAATACCTAACGAAGTAGGAATACGTAATCATTCCTTGCACATGCATTGCCTAGCGCCTTAGCACAGACAAACAACTTAGGTAGGTATATGTACCTACAAGAATTCGAGAACTCGGCATCAACTATCTTTCACATGACTATAATGCACATCGGTATTTCATTTCACAATCGATGCGATTTTCTAAATTATTATTTTAACGGCGCCTATAGGTGTAAAGGAGTGGTGTATTCCATTTTATAGCACAAACAGCAAAACATTCCGCTTTCTGAAATTAATATTGCGGTTATAGTCCATAAAACTGAGTGTAGTAACAAAAGTATTGATATAATAGTATCTCCCAATTTCATTCTGATTTCCAGAAACCTGAATATTCTCCAAATATCTTATAATCTCCTGGATAGATACCTACCTATTAGTATCTTCCTCAAACTAAATAGACTGTCCAATAAGAGCCATAAACATGAAAGAACTACCTAGGTTCCAACATCGCCACATTTTTTCAGCCGCGATTTTGGAACGTTTTGACTGAAAAAATGCGAGATATTTTCGTTGAAAGCGGAACATCTACATTATTCTACAATACGCATTGCTTGCACCTGTGCTATGATGATTGTAGCCCACCCTCAACTTTGAGAATGATTGAGAAGGCCCAATATCCATAGCTGTAATAGTAGTAATAGTTGTGTAGGAATTGAATTTTAGGGCGACAGGTATGATCTCATATTCCATTCATCAGATTTTAACAAGCTATCATGCACTGGTTTGTTATGATAATATTGAATGGAAAAATACTTATAGAATTAGGCTGAGTAAACGTGATTTGTGATTGATTATGTAAGTGATTAATATAATAGGTACAAGTAGATTAGATAGTGTTGTACCCCAATTTTAGCTGCCACTTGGCTGTATTTTAGATGCGCTGTGCCACCACCTCTTCTTATATTCGAGTAACAATTGCAGTACCCAAACCCGCGCGCTCTTTTTTTCGGGGGGAAAGCCTCATGGAAGGGTTTAGTCGCAAACTGCAGTCATCTGCATCATACAAGTTAACACCCAGATATAAGGGCATAGGTAAGTACGTTCATATCTGCGGTTAGCGGTTACCATTCCACTTGACAAGGAATCACTAAGCCTGGCTTCAGTTGATTGGCATATGTGATAAGTTTAGTTACGTAATAAGATATAACTTCAACATTTATGTACCAGTATTCCCTCCTACTTACCAAGGCTGTGACCTTCATAGATATGTAAGTGTAGAGAAAATTAACGGGCCAGTATTGCTCTAACTATCCTAACTGAACTGAACGGGGCATGGCCCACTTTTACGCACTTGTTTTATCACACTTCTGCTGGACGAATGATTCACCTCAGACTCTTTATCTTACATATATGTTAAGGCATTATAGTCCGAACAATGCATCTACTATACTTTAATCCAATGTTAATCGCACCTCGCTTACTTATAAGTATTTAAATTAGTAATAATTAACGCTTACGAAGGCTGCCTGAAGCTGTAACGATACACGTAAAGAATATATTTTATGATTCTTTAGTTGTGTACCTATTTACATGAATTGTAAAAAAAGAAAACCTAAGATTTTATATAACTTGGCTGCGGAAACTGTTACTAATTTGAATATTAAAGTGGGTCAATAACAATGAGACGCAATACGAAATATTCATTTAGTATTTTCAGTATCGGTAATTGTGCCTAGCTAAGTAAATATTTTTACTTAGTAATGTAATGACTAAAACCTACCTAACTGGCTCTTTATTTAAATTCTTAACTAAGATTTTAGCAGCTTTTAAGTATTTGGTAACTTTGCCTACCGTTCTTAACTCTGCAATTTGTAATATTTTCAGAATGTAATCTTTGATTCAGTTTGTTGGGTAGGGTCAGCATGTGCCTATCTACTGCAAAACACGTGTGTCGCGTTTTCTAATCAATATTTATGTGGGATATTGCCATCGTAGATAAAAGGTTAACGATATTTGACATTCGATATATACCATTTGACATTCTGATATTGATTTATTTGTCAAAAACTTGTTCCAGTACTTCAAATAGGTACCTACTACTAAGTTTGTTTTTACTTAGAACTTAATCACCACATTGTTTTGTCAATAAGCTTATGAGTAATAAGTCTATGGACCGAATATTACTTGAATCCAAAACTACAGAGTACTTATAACCTGATTCATACATATTTATCGCATTATCAAATAAGATATCAGTAGTGTACACTTTCTTTCTGCATGCTTAATTATATTATTTATCAATAAGTGGTACCTAAATTCCTCAATCCTCGCACGCCAAGTGGTGCTCACGAACAAGGCTTAATTGTTTATTAGAAATCTGCAGATTGTTTCGCAATGCGTTGGTTAACTATCGAGAATTTGTGTCATTACACATATTCGTAGTTAAGAGATCTTGATAAGTATGTATTGTCATCACTAAAGAATTCTCTCAAGTCTCTCGAGTTGAATTTAATTCAAAATGCAAGATATCTTGTTTCTCCTTTATGTATTCGTTGTCTTTCAAATGACGCGGCAATTTCGTAGCTCTAATTAAACCGTAGCATGAAATAAAATACCTACCTAACTAGATTGGTAGTGTAAAAAATCCATTAGGTACAGTTTGCAATTCGTAGAATAGAATTCAGCATTGATGTAGAGTCGATGGTTTCCAATCATTAGACTTTCTTTGCGCATGTGGGTCAATGTATGTAATCAATCACATAGGCTGAGTTTTTCAGGCATTGCTTTGGTTAATACTTCATTCATTTTTTTTTGAAATATTATACGTACTGCAATTCTTGAAATTGTTATTAAAGTTTGATACTTCAATAAACCTTCTCTCTAATTTTCCTTTCCTTTTCTTGGACACCCATGGCTGATAAAAAGGTGAAGGAAAACATCTTGAGTAAAACCTGGACTATATGGTCTGTATATGGTCACCAACCCGCATTGAGCAAGCGTGGTGATTAGGTAATGCTCAATCCTTCTCCGTGTGAGAGGAGGCATGTGCCCAGCAGTGGGATGATAAAAAGGCTGTAACAGCGTCAATAAAATACTAGGCGTTTAATAGATACCTACCTAGTATAATTCTGAAGGACATCATCCACATTATAATAAGCTCTCAAATAAACTGGTGAGAAGTGGAACAGTATCAGACGATGAGAACACCATTAACTTCATAAATCATCACAGCATTTAACCTGTTTTGGTGTAGGAAGGTAATGAATTGTGGTCGCAGGTCTCTTGTTTATTCATCCCGAGCTGTGGCTTCGTGTTAAGCATACATCAGACATTTCCTCCATATTAAATTACTAATAGCGTGTAACTAATAAAAATAAATTGCGAACTATGCTAGTGATTGCGAAGGTTATTGCGTACCTAGGATAGGTTGCGTCTGATCATTAATTGTGAATAATATCTGTGCATTCATTAGGTATATCCTTACACTCGTAAATTGCAACTGATGGGGCAACAGATCAACTAAACGTGACAAATCTTAATATTCAGTCAGCTGGGAAATTCATCTGTGCAATTCCACTTAAGAAAATACGGCCCGAAATATTTGAATGTTCCGTCGTCGGGGAAAACCAACATAATGATTGGTTTTATTTTAATGTGCCCAACAATGCAGTACAAGTATGTAAAATAATGTTAAGTAGGTTGTAAAATATTGTTTGCGCAGCTTAGCACTTCTACAACTTCGGCTACATTCCTTTGTAAGTAATAACTGTCGTAAGTCGGTACTGTTTCTAGACTTTCTAGTGCTAGTCTATAAGTATTCGTTTATCAAATATCCTGTCCAAAATAATCACAGCGCAGTTAAATAAACTTAATACTGCGGTGAAGACTTGGATCTGAGCCAATGCACGTATGGAACAACCGGGTTCAACTTGTTTTATGTTCTTTGTTTGTTACGTATTATTTATATGCTGATTTATTTTTAACTAGCTGTTGCCCGCAACTTCGTCTGCGTGGGCAATATAGAATCGTCAAAATACTACTTATCCCGTAGGTGCATTCTTTCACGTGACAGTATAATTAGGATTAGCACTTAGCAGTCGCAAAGATTCATTGATCAAGGTTGTGTTGTGGATGTGACCATTTATCTAAACAAAAGAAGTAAAGTTTGTGACGTTGTGAATATCTCTGGATCTAGTCAGCCAATTTGGAAAATTATTACGTAAAGTGCCTAAGTAATTTTCACAGGAAACAGCTATAATCTATGTCTATATGCTTTGAGTCTGACAAAGCTATCATTTGTACATTTTCTGCAGCTGCTGTGACTAATCAGAAGCCAGAAAGTCTGTCAGTCTTACCATGGATAATGTCTTGTAATGTGACTGGATTGAAGAGATCAGATAGGTAGTCGCTCCAAGCAAAATATTGGTACTCGAACAGATTCGGCGACTGGAAGCCAACACCAACATAGTTGGGGAATAGCTGGATGGATGACGAAATGAGTCAGCATCATCAGCAGGCGCATAGGGTAGGATAGTTTCACTTACTCACTATGGTAAGGCTGACCCCACATTAGGCGTGCGCGATCCTCGGGCGTGTGAGTAGCGCGGGCGTCGCGAGCGCGCTGCGTGAACATCGCGTTTTGCTGCCCTGCGGGATGTGTGAAGAGTGCAAGCGACGCGCTCGAGGCGAGCACGCGGCGCTCGAGTTGCGTTCTTACCCCTTCGCCCGCTATCCCCGCCGCCCGCTAAACGCCTTAGCAGTTAAACGTCAAGGAGAGAGGCGCGTGCGCGCCGCGAGCGCGCTACAAATGCCGCAGGGCAGCAAAACGCAACGCTCACGCAGCGCGCTCGCGACGCACGCGCGGCGCCCGCGCTACTCACACGCAAGAGGATCGCGCACGCCTAATGTGGTGGTCTAAGCCGGGACTCCACCGAAATGTTTGCATTAGTTCACGAATAGGCAAAATGTACGTATCTGAGAGAGTCCACTTCATGTGTTCGTACTTGAAACCTGCAGTTTTGCCAAGATTTTCAAAATGTACGCTCGCAATTTGTCATTTCTTGGTGGAGCCAGCAAATCAAAAGAAACATAAGTGTTGTATACTGTGCGTCACTACCGCACACCGGGAAAATTTCGCTCTTGCGGAGGACGTTTATATACCATATTTTGTGTCACACGTAAACAGGACGACAGTAAGTATCCACCGAAACACTTTCAAAGATCTGATGAACGAACAAATTAGACCTGACTTGGTCACCTGGGGCCAATCAGAGCTCTATGAAGCGATAATACGCTTTGGCTCCTACTGTTATTGTGGTTTCTGAAAATTTATTCACCTCATTCAACGATGAATGTAATTCTGATGGTACTATTAAGAACACTTGCTTAGCGCAGAAGCTGACGTTGGCAGGTCGACTCTTTTGACTTCTCGAATAGGATACCATTGGTTTTTGTGCAATGCACGCCTGCAATGCATTCTGGATTAGGATAGGATATAGGTGGATAGGATTTGCAACAGAGAACAATTCTGTCTTTGTAATTGAATGATATCAAACGTAGTTTTATATTAAAGGTGTTTTTTTAGACTTGGCTCGGGTCTAACTGAGACTGTTCGTAATCGGGAACAGTGTATTAATTGCGATCGGAAGTTGAAAGTAAGCATGTCTCTGGTATGCGACGCGTATTTTGTACGTTTTCAGACGCGATAAGGCAGCTCCCATTTCTTATCTGCACTTTGTATCTGGGCTGGTTTTTAAAGCTACAGAAGCCTACATTATCTCACGCTTAGCAGCGCTTGCGAGAGATAGATCCTGATTTCTTCTAGGATTAAGTTTTCATATTTTGCATCAGAAAAAATAATACTACTCACTCAAAGTAATTTGTTTAAGGCCACCACATTAGTGGAAGATAAGCTAAACTATGTTTATGAAAAAATCCTGATATGAACTCCATCTGTAACTTTAAATTATAATTAATTATTCCACTAAAGTCATCATTTTTGACATAATGTTCAAAAAATAATTTAGATGGCACCGTTTTAAATTTGGCTGAGATCTATTAATTTTCCTTTCATCAAGGTAATAATTATAATTGGATTTTGATGTGGCACGGCAAACTGACAAACACTATTGAAATGTCTATCGAAAAATTACACTACGTGTTAAAATATGGTGAATTACGGAAAACACACAACTCCATCTATTGAAATAATAGTATATAAAGAATGTAAATGGTAATTCATTGTTATTTACCACCTCGCTTCTTGATGTATTTTATTTACCACAGATGGAGCTACTTTAACCTGTACTGTTTTGTCAAACAGATTGCGTGTCGTAATATTTTACATCTTGAATTCACTAAATTAATCATATCTTTTGATAGAGTGAACCGATTTCGATGAAACAAAGCCTAAGTAATACCCCAAGTTACGTAAAACTTTTGTATATAAGCATTGTCTGCATTAAATTCGTAGATTTTACGTGAATCCCGAACAAACAATCACTTTCTACAGATTTATTATATGTATAGATATAGATTAGTTATGTAACTAAAGATAAGGTTACCCGATCTAATCTTCTTTGGTGGATAAACGCTGCACGTGCTTGCACCGTAATATTCTCTAGGACTTCGTAAACTTACCTATCTACATGAACATTGGTTTTCAGAGCATTATTCATAACTAGGTACATCTACATTACACAAGTTTATAACTACATATATTGGAGACAAAGATTTTGTCAAAAGTACCGGGTTACAAGTTAGTCGAATCGTGATGACAAGGTAAAACAATTGCCAATCATACCAAAATAAAAATGTGCAAAAGGTATATAAATAACCAGATATACCTACCTAACTACAGACCCGTAACCACGACATACAATAAGAAATAAACGCGCTGAAAACATTCAAAACAATTAATCACGCACGAATGTCCTGAATTTTAAGTGGTTCACTGCTTCAGAAAGTGTTCAGTAACCGTAATGTTTCTGTTTACCTACTAATCAATAAATTATTGCTGGCTATGAAATGAAACAAGAAATTCGGTGTGTGTTATTTCATTGTTTGTTAACGAGCTTGTGGCTAAGATCTAACAACAGTACGGGTCAATCGATCATAAGGTTAAGCAACGCTTAGAGTGGCCCGTCCTTAGATGGGTTTTATCTACATGTTTGTAAGTCTTTAGGTACGTGAAGTTAGGAGCCAGAAATACTGACTAGTCCTACCAAGGGGTATCAGTTTGCCCGGATAACTGGGATGGGGAGGCTGTCGATCTATGTAAAAAACTTAGGTCTGTCTGGAAGCCGATCCCAAAATATGTAATTGGGATATATGATGATGTAGTCTATAAAAACCTTAGCATCAGAATTACATAACTTCGACCTCTATACAGTATTACAAGTCACAAGAATCACCCACATGATTAATAAATTGTCCCGATTTAAGAGTTCATGTCCTGCGTTTTTGTGTTACAATCTAACTAAAGACATCACAGAGGCTCGACCTACAGAAATATTTTTACATTTTGTAATGTTCACATCTACATAGGTACTCGTATTTGTTGCTGTAATGTATTAACTTAGGTATTGGTTAAGGCCATTTTTACAAAACATACCATGTTGACATTCTATTTGAGAATCAATAAGCAATTGCAGTTGCAAATATGTAGTTGACTTTTAATATTATACCAATAATAAGTACATGTATGCAGTTATGTAAGTACATAGCCTGATTTCATCAGTAGGTATGCAAATTGATTGATTGTATGTGATAAAATAAATCTTATTCTTATACGTACTTACCCAATGACGATATCTTCCGCATGTTTTAGATTGAATTGAATGAAATAATTCATTCACTACTTATGAAAGAAGCGATATACTGAAACGATAACCTAGGTTATTACATAAAATAGAATAGGCATAGGAGAACTGCTGATTCAAACATAATAAACATGCTTAGATTTGAAAGAGATATCCATTTGTTAGATCTAATATAGTCCTCCGTATTTTAATTTACCTACCTATTTAAGTTAAATAATTGCATATTTATAATCGTTCACAGAAAAATCGCGATCATAAAGCTACGCCTACACACCCACGTGCATATTTCTTGTGCGGGTACAGTCGCTACCTAATCCTTATAAATCAGCATAAACGTTTGTAAACTGCTAAATTAGATGTCAATCACGTATTACGTACTCAATATCCAACAGCGAGAAGCAATAGTGACTTCAATCCTATAAATAAACATCTGACGACAATATTGCATTATTCACACACTTGTGATATGGTTAAACAAATATAATGATGCTCCCAAGTTGATATTAGTCTTACGATAAGACTTACTGTTAGGTTGTTACTGAATTGTACTATGTTCATACATATTGTCTCCCTAAGGTGTGACTTGTGAGTGCGCTCGCATAAATGCATAGTAAACATGTATCAGTGTAGAGGATAAAAATAATTAATTGATGGATAATGTTGGTAATCCCTCTTGAGGTTATAAGTTATACATCCGGAACTATGATTATGCTAGAGGCCGAGAGACGTTGTATCTACATGGTGGATAATACTTGTATGCAAATAACATAAAGGAAAAACTAAATTTTATGGAAAATGGAAAGAATAGTGATACATATAATAATATAGTACCTACCTATATCCGAAACTGGAGCTGTAATACTAAATTCTAAACTTTAGTACATTGTAATGAACCCAATTGGGTCTTGTAATTCGTCAGGAAAATCATTAATTAATAGTTTCCGCTATTTGGTTGTTTTTCTTTTCCACTAGATTCGATATTTTTTAGGCATCGTAACTACCTAATTAAACATCCCACCCAAAACATAAATGTGAAAGACTGCCAAGTTCGATAATATGGGAACGCTTCGCCTATAAAAGAAGTGAGATCTGAATAAGTACCAAGTTCCATACACATACCTCAGTTAAAAATAGTTACTTTTTAATGATGCTACTTGGCAAGTTTTCACACACCTTGTTATAAACCTACTAAATGCAATGAATCAAGTATTTAATTTTCTATTAAAACTTGCCAAGTAACATCATTAAAAAGTAACTATTTTTAACTGAGGTATGTGTATGGAACTTGGTACTTATTCAGATCTCACTTCTTTTATAGGCGAAGCGTTCCCATATTATCGAACTTGGCAGTCTTTCACATTTATGTTTTGGGTGGGATTTCATTTATTTTTGTAAGGTTGTTTATTTTATTTTTTGATGTGACAACGTCTTATAAATCGATGGAGCCGGCTGCACGCACGAAAAAACATGACTCATGCGGCGTTACCTCGCTCTGAGGCGTTCCGTTTAAGGCTTGAAGTGCAAGCGAGAGCACGCAGCGAGCGACAAAGAGGCACAATCGGCAGCTACTCACGTTGTCACGTTCAACTATCGTCAGTAAAACGACTTTACAGACAATGGTTTTTTTCATATGACTAAGTTAGTTAAGGAAATGACTCATTTATTCTATCTTTCAGATTTTTTAATATGCACGCTTCTTACAAAGAAATGAACTAGATTTACCAACTGACTGACATGACATGTTATCATATATTATGTTTGTGGATCAAAGTTACACATTCGTTATTTTCGAAAGTGACTCACACTTGGCCGTTTTCAGATTTTTACTTTACTTTGACTAAATACAAACCTTTGTAACGAATTTCAGATCGGTAAGACCATTCGAAGATACATTATATAAATATAGATAAATTTAGTTCGTTTTAGTTCCTTAGGGGTATAAAACACCTTCATTATTTTAAAACCGACTCACACTTGACCATTTTCAGATTTTTCCCTTTACCTTGACATAAAGACCTACCTCCATGCCAAATTTCAAGTCAATACGACCATTGGAAGTGGTCTAGGTTTTTGATGAGTGAGTCAGTCAGTCAGTCAGTCAGTCAGTCAGTGAGTGTATAGTAAAAATAGCGATTTTCTGACGTCAATATCTCAAGACCTACAATAGGTATATTAATGAAATTTTGTATTTTAGATAAGTGAGGGGGTCTCAACAGATACTTGAAATTTGATATGCGTGAACAAAATAGATTTTGAGTTATAGGGTGTTCGAATTTGGCCCGAAATGGTTCGTGTAATATAACCCACGGCCGGTGTGTCGCTTTTTTTGCTCGAACTTGGCGGACACACTGCCGTGTGTCTAGATAACATACTGTTCTAATAGAAGATAGCTAATAAGAGCTAGGGAGGTATCAGTAATCATTAGGGAATTCCTACAGAATGTCCGTCTAAAATTCGCGGAGATTTTTTTAGAACATGATTTCAAGTTCTGGATGAGAGTTTCTATACATTGAACAATAATATCTATCCCAAGAGAGGCTTGTAAGTACCTGACTACCTACGTGACGTTAAGATAGTTACAGTTAGTTAGGTGTTTACGTAAATCAGTTTGTCCTTGATCTCTTAGACATGTGAGTGACTTAAAGAAAAACATTATACACACAATAATTAGTTTTATGTTTATTTAATCGCTGCTGACGTGAAACTATTGTCAGCAAATTAGGTAAGCCGGTACGTAGATGTCCAATTATAATTCGATGATCTAAGCAGTAATATTTTTATGAAATCTAAAAACATTTGAATATTTGAACATGCATTTGAAGATTCGCAAACTAGCGGTACTTCAGGATATCACAAATAACTGTTTATACAATGATTCACTGCAAAGTCAACCAATGAAATCTTATAAATTCCAGGCCCCAATGATAATGTGTATAAAAGTGGTTATGTGGTAACTGCATAATCACGCGTTGTGTGTATTACCAACTGTCTAACATTTTTTACTTGCTACATAATCTCTGCTAACTTATAATGATTTAATTTGGAAATGGTATTTCCCGTGACTTGACTAAGTTTTATGTGGTAGACTTTAGCTAAAACTCAACAAAACAATAGTACCGTAGAAGGTAGGTAACTATTTAATAGTATTTAGTAATTTGTTCAATTCACAATACTTATAACAATATTGTATTCAATAAATATGAAAATAAGGGCGCCTTTTAACCTTGCAGCTGTCATTGGGCAGTTCTGATAACCAGAACCAGTAACATTTGTTTATTGGATGAAAACCATATCAGGAGAAAATCATCACATGAAAGCACTTTCTGTGAAGTAGTAAGAAGTCTTGGAAGCTTCAGCATAGCTCACTGACGCTACCATTGCCTATTTGTATTCTTCATGAGTCATCATGAGATCTTTTGTGAGTTTATGACCAAAACCTCCAGGGGCTATATTTAGTTAGCTGTCAGTCATGATTTCAGTGTATGTAACTAGTTACAAACCAAATGTTTATGACATTGATTGGCTGAAAGTTGTACCGGTTCGATCATTGGGTGGTATTTGTTAACAGTCGCTTGGAATCTAGCTAGACCAACAATGCTACATTATTTAGATCACACCGTTAGAAATGTAATTACAATTTCGAAGTATAATGAAGTTGAAAATATTTAGGTAAGCTAGAAACTAATTCTCAAGGTGCCAATGTATTCTTAGGACAGAGCAAGTTTATAAAACATCGATATAACATGTTATAAACTCACCATGAATTCTTAAGGTCCTTCAGTCCGGAGAAGCTGATGCTGTTGGATCGATTGAGCCGCCTGCCGAGGGTCCAGAATCGGATCTTGTTGTGATTGTCCTCTTCATGAAAGGGGTTCAAATGTTCCGGGTAGTCGTAGATGGAAACTGTCTTACGAGGAGCAGTTGCCGCAGCCATGATTGCGTTTCCAGGAAATTCACTTTTTTGGGTTTTACATAATACACAGTACGTTAGGCGTCAACCACTTGCTTTATCAGTTATCACACTGGTGAGTTATCAAGAACTGATAGCGCGTTGTAAGTTTTATCGCGGCGAGATAATTACGGTGTTTGTTTTCGCGGCGTTCGTGGCGTGAGATCGCCTTGCGTCGCGGCGCTCGGCGTCGCGGGCTGAAGCAGACTAGCTACTCTAGGCAGTGGGCACCGCACGCCACACAGCGGCGCTGACGCCCGCCGACGCGACGTTATCACAGCGCACCGCCACCGGCCACCGAGCGCGTCGCACGATGCACCACCACCACTGCTTCACTGCACACCCGTTAACTGAACTGCTGGCGTTAATGAGAAAGTTGCTTCCAATGCAATTGTGTATTATGTAGTCATCAAATTAGAGAACTCGTTCTATAATACTTGCGACAATTACAACACTTGACTGTAACTGCACTGCGGGACTGGGAAGGACTGCAATCAATCAGACCATTTAGCCTCGGAAAATTATGTTTCTTCTTTTAAGAGGTGCTACCTGCCTCAATTTTCCGTGTTTGTCTATGTCGATAGTTATGATGACACGTGTCACAGCGGTGGTTACCGTAAACAGTGGAGTATATTTGCCTAAGATGACGCCATCCACGCAGAAGCTGCGTCACCCGCAGAATACGAAGGTCGCGTCATCTTCGGAAAATTTAATTCATTATTATGAATATTAACCGAAGCTGGGTTTGGTGCAAACAGCATTATGAAGAAATAGCTTCCTCCCAATATGCGTAGGAAGCTAAACCAGAATTTGGTACTAATTGTCTCGCTATATTTTTACCTATCTACTGTCATATTCGAGTATCTTAAAAAAGTTTAATGGTTAAAGGTGACAAACTACTAGGGGTTCCCTATATTTTTGTTAAATCAATAATAAAGTTACTTAACATACGACATTGAGCATAAATATTAAACAATAACTCCGAGTATTCTATTGTGTGGTTTCTGCGTCGTTTTTAATTAACCATGCAGTGGTTTATTTCAGTGACAGTCGTCTGTGATTAAAGCCGCGGCACGCGAGCTTGGGGGCACCACTAAAATACCACCACCAATGGACTGCCTTCGTGGTATCGATCCACTACACCACGACGAAAGCGGAGTCAAACTATAGCTACATCATTTTCTAGATGTTCTTTAACTTTCTTTGGAATAAAGGCGATTTTAGGGCAACCTTTCACGCCTATGAGCTGGATTAATGGCCCGAATGCCCTAAATAACCGTGAGTTTAAGGTGATTCGATTTTTATTTCAGCTGGTTTCATTATCGATTCCTCATCAATTGAGAAAATAATACCCATTGTAGAGACAGGCATTCGGCTTGATACGGGTGAGGTGTGCTACTTAACTGAAAGTTAATGGTTTATTTTTGTATCGATCACTACTCGAGGTGTAAACAAAAGCATAATGACATGGTCGTTTGGTTTTTATTATTAACTAAGTAAAATGTTACAGAATTGGCTTAGTGCCTGCAATAAACGTAAAAAGACTTAGTCATCGGCTGCTTTTGTTCTTTGTAGAGCTTGCACTTCGAACAAGGGTACAGGAAAACATGATTTCTTTATCCGCAGAGATGAACAAACTAATTTACATTGTAGGTACCTAACTAATTTGAGATGGATTCATCTGACTCACGTTATTGACTTTGAAATGTTTTACAAAATATAACTAAATATTATTACAGTTACTACAAATTAAGACGGCAGAGCGGAAGCTTTGGCGATTAGAACGGAGAAAAGCAATTGGTGCTGCTGTCGATCTAATGCCTAAATATCCCGTCTTCTATTAGGAATAGGAAATGTCTAATTCTCATCATTGCATCATTGTGACCAATATCGCTAACTAATTGATTAGGTCACTCGTTAACAAACTGTTATCTAACTGCCACTTTCTTAGTATTGTAATGTAGGAAACTTACTATTAATTTGCGGTTAAAACATAAATGCAATTTGCTAACAAGGCTTTATCAAGTTTATGGTTATTGTCAGGCTGTCAGGTACCCCTCCCGTTTGTATGATTTGGCTGTCGAATTACAGTTTCTTTCTTTTATCATGATTCGGCACATTGAGCCGTCTAATTAAAAGTAACAATTGGAAACGCACAAAAGAAACAAAGAGAAAGCACCAAGGTTATCTTGACATGCTAGACTTTGAAAGTTGGCACATAAAGTCGAGTAGTAAAATCGAACCGCGAAATCAGCTGTCGAAGAAGTGTGTCGACTAACATCTTGGAACTTATTGAGCCTACTTACCATTCTATTGATACGTTATTGTATTAATATCTACCTATCTTGGTACCTAATCTAGATCTTATCCACGCCCAGGTCTTGATAACTTCAAATTATACTGATTTAATGAAAGTAGGTAGCTAATTATTTTTTGGCTATGGTTGAATGGTACAAAACTATAATTTGGATAATTGAATGGAACAGAATTTTGAAATATTACAACACTGTAGAAGATGACGAATGAATTTGTTGGTAGACAAAGACTTTGTGCTAAAAGATGACAAATAAAAGAACACAATTAATACCAACAGAAAATTAACCTTTGCTAGGTATAGGTACCGTATGTTGGAAATACTGCCACCTTCAGACCCTGAACTTACCTTCTTGCAAGCGTAGAATATCCCCGTGGTATCATGCTCATATGCGTCAAGAGTTGAAAAGGTCAACATTTCCTAGAAAGTGAGATGCATTTAGTTGTGATACTTTGGCTACAGGCCAAAATACTTAGGTATTTATATAGGTATACACATATACCAAATACTACAGTACAGGTGTATATGTATACCACTATTGCAAGCAACCATGTATTTTAGCTCTAGGTATATAGGTACTAAAGTTTCTGCAGATTTACAATTTCAGATTGTACAACATTGATTTTTTTTTTCTTCACCACTGTTTTATTTCCCAATTGCTATTTAGGCACCTATTCTTTGTCTATTTATGAGTAATCTTCACAGTATTCTTCGATCAGCCTATTTGTACCACTTGTTACCACTAAGCAGTAAAACTGCAGCTGCATATCCTTGATCATGTTTGTGTCCATTCTCTCTGCATGGACACGCAAAAATATGCATGGGGTATGATAACTTCAGTGGCTTGGTTAGCTAAGAAGTTATATGGTATAGAATATGATGGCACGTGCAAATATGATTTGTATTGGCATCGTCAGGCAGAGGAAGCAGCGACTTATCTCGGAAATTGCAGAGAGGATGCGCTACTACAGACGACATTGAGGACCAATCAGGCGGACCTCACATAAATGGTGAATGCGCAGTTTCTTTTATACGCAAACCTGCTAACATCTTGATGTAGACGGCTTTGATATCACAGGGTCTAATCTGGATCTTACTATCCAGTTCAGATAGGTAGGTATCTACATGTATCGTAATGTTGGAAGCCATAATAAACAACGAGGTCTCATATAAACCAGCCGTATCCATGACGACTGTTGTTGTTTTAACCAAAGATGTTGACTTATTTGATAGCTATCGTTCGATGTAATACGTATTTCTTAATTTTCTAGGATCACTAGTAGTTTTTTATTCATTATACCTAATTAGTTACAGTATCGACCATGACTACTCAATCGCCGCCTAATATTTCCGCTCGCATTTTCTACGGACTTCGCACAGATATTCAGTGAGTACAAAAGCTCGGTCTGTAGATAATAATGTTATTTTATTACATAATAAATATCCATATTTCGCAAGCAACATTCATTACCTACAATAAATTGTAAGTAGCTAAGTAGGTGTGTAATGGCAAGAATGGCAAGCAAGACTGGCTAGAGGCTAACTACGCATTGTTTGATATTTATTTTACAAGTAGCTACACGAATTATCTACACTGAAATATTAATACAGGAACCTTGAAAACACGATGAAACATGACACAGGGACTATTGTAATTACAATGTTTGTTGCGTAAGAATTCCAAGTGATATTTGTACTTAGTTCGCATATTAAAATGCAGAATGTATCACACCCAGGTACAATGCCCACTATTTGTCGGAATCAGAGATTCTGTACCCTGCTGGCGGCGTCATCGTCATCCACAACCACCTCCAGAAGAAACAGAAGTTCATCAGGCTACAAGATAAGCACAAACCAATCAAGTCCTTGGTTCTGGCCCCGAATCGGTAATAAAGCTGGTTAAATTAGTAATCATAGATTTATTTTTCAAGCCCTCATTTTATAGTTTTCCTTTTTTTAGCAACCATAAAAAACGATTGCTTCTTTTATTTTTAGTAACAGAAGTACTTATATAAGTTTAAATATAATTAAAAAGTTGAATACCTGAAAAATATAACGATTTTATCTTAACGATGATGATTAAATCTCGATTATGTAAATCCATTTTGTGAGAAAGGAACTTAAGTGGCGTAACTTTTCAGACGATGGCTCGCGTTAAACGAGATTGCAGAAGAGGGTCAAAAACCTATTATAACTATCTATGACCTCACGACGTACAAACGCCGAAAGATTTTAACTGTTCCCTTTGAGCATTCTCAAGCAAGAGAGTTCGCGTGTGTGCAGTTTACCCATGACTCAAAATATCTTGTGGCGATAACTGGCGAGCCGGACTGGTATTTGTACTACTATAATTGGGACAAGGGCAAGGTTGAAAGCCACGCTAAAGCACAAAACCCGAGCGGTCAAGGCATCGTTCGAAATGTAAGATCTGAAGTCTTACATCTTAATGTGTTACTTCCTTTAAACCGGTGTATCAAAACTTAATCTACTTTCATACAATAGGTGTCATGCAATCCCACGGATGCCACTCTGGTGGTTATAACAGGACCGTACACTTTCCGCATTATGAATGTGTCTGAAACAGTTTGGCGTCAATGGGGCTGGTGTAAAGCTGAAAATGTAAGGAATTCTTATTTTTTTATAATTTATCGAAAAGCCACTTACCAGTGGTTTCTAGATATAAGTAGAAGTACAACATCTAGCTTGTAAAATTATGTATATTATAGAGATATTACCCATTCAGTAAATAACATAATTGGTACGTTCAATTTGCGGCCAGACAATCATAACTAGCTGCATGTGGCTGACACCGGACCGCATCATGTTCGGCACAGACAACGGAATGATCATGATGGTGGAGAACGGCGAACTCAGACAGAATTGCATTTTTAAAGCCGCTGAAGTCACGGAAATGTCGCTGAAGAAAGTTGAGGCTGAGTAAGTCTACAGCTTACTATTGCAATCATTTCTTAATTAAAATGCTGCCTCACCTAAACTTATATAATAGGTATAGTTATATCGGCACGGATATTGAGCCCTGACCTTCACCTGCGCAGATTCGATTTATTGGTTTATTGCCTTGTGTACAGTGCGCAAAGCGATCCCCACTCTTCCGCCGAGAGCCCAATATCCGTGCCGGTAACTATACCTAGTCTAACCAAATTTATAGGCAGTATGCTATAAGTAGTTCATTATAAATTTTCAACCAACAGACAGGAGCAAGACACGACAGATAGAGCCAGCACATCCAGCAGGCAAGACTCGGCCAGTGAAGACAAGGGAGACGAGGAAAGTTATCCAGTCACCAGCTTTGTCAATTTCGCTAAAGGTAAGAGAATTAATAATGACCATATACAAATGGCCGTTAATGTATTATTAAATTAATGTTATTTTACTATTTCAGGATTTGTATTCGGTTGTGGGCCAGGGTATGTTCACATGTTTGAAAAGGAATCCCTCCATCAATGGAGAAAGAGAAATGTCTTTAGGATTAGTAAAAAATCTTACAAGTAAGTTTTCTGTGAACTGAATGCGTTGTAAAGTAATAGATAAACTATTGTAAAGTTCCTAAGTATGTAAACGTCTTGCAGGCATACTCGTGAGCATCCACTGTGGTCGACACTTGATGAAATTCAACACATTACAGTTGATCCTAATCAAGAAACCGTGCTTATAACAACTTTGAGGAAGCAATTATACTATGTGAAATTGTTTGGACAGCATATGTTACAGGTAATCTATCATAGGAAGTACTTAAGTTATAATTTGCCTCACATATGAATTTTTAACTAGCTGCTGGCCCCGGCTGTCTGTGGTTTATTTCAGTTGAAATAATTTTCTGTCACAAAAAGCTTACCCTGACCAAGGACCCTTAAAAGCCTTAAGCCACCTTAAAATTATTTCCTGATTACAAAGACACAAATTCACAAACCTTTATATACCTCTTTCTGTTTGGTATGGCTCATAGCAGACACAACAAGAAATATCCAATTTGAAAGAGTTACCTAAGACATAAGTTATGTTAAAACATTTCAGAACCCGGAGATAACATTCAGCGAACTGGGTCCGGCGATGCATTATGGTCGTATAAACTCCTTATCGATGTGTGCCTGGAAACCAATATTCATGACAGCGGGGGAACAGGACAAAAGCATAAGGATCTGGAACTATATGACAGATGATGTGGAGATGATCAAATTGTACCAGGAGGAAATACACTGCGTGTCCTTGCACCCTACCGGTAAGCTATTGAAAAATTTAGTTGTATGTGTGAACACACAATAAACGATTTTACAAGTGGTCATCGGGAGTATTTTGTGCTTATGAAATAATTCTATATTCCATTTGCCTAATGTTAATGCATTGTTTTCAGGTCTGTTTGCAATTGTTGGCTTTTCGGATAAACTTCGTTTTATGGTGGTGTTGATAGATGACTTTGAAGTCATGAGAGAGTTTCCTATAAGAAATTGCAAGCAAGCGAAGTTTAGTAGCAATGGACACCTGTTTGCAGCAGTCAACGGTCAAGTCATACAAGTGTTTTCTTCGGTGTCATTTCAGAATGTTTTTAATTTAAAAGGACATAATGGGAGGGTTAGATTTTTAGACTGTATTGTAGATAGTGTAGCGTATTTGAGGAATTATAATAAATTCCTTATCCTGTTATTTAGATTACCAGTCTATCATGGTCGGCAAAAGACTTAACAATGATATCGTGCGGCACTGAAGGCGCTGTGTATGAATGGAGTATGGTGACCGGACAACGAGTTGGAGAAGTTATTTTGAAAACTAACCAGTTTAATGCTTGCGCTGTCAATAGGTGAGAAATGCGACACTTAGAAGTGGTAACTGCCCAGCAATCCAATTCTATGTTGTGTTTTAATTTAACGAAATATTTTTCAGCATTGGGAAAACAGTGTACGGTGTTGGATCCGATGGAGAAATCAAAGAAATTGGTGCGAATACCATTAGAAGAAATTTGAGCTTGATCGGCGCCCCACTGGATACGGTCGTACTTTCTCGATCGGACTTGATGCTATTTATTAGCGGTGGACCAGGAGGAATTACCTCAATACAGCTGCCGTTGTTAGACAAAGCTATATTCAACGAATTCCACATGCACAACAAAAGAGTGACTGGTATTGCGCTTTCATACGACGACCAGACACTGGTCTCAGTGGCCGAGGACGCTTCCATTTGTTTGTGGAGACTGACGAACGCTGACGGAAGAGCTATCGCATTGGATAAAGATTTCGCGTACTCCAAAGAAATTTTGATAAGCAAAAGGGACTTACAGGAGAAAATAAATAACATAAATGTTGGTAAAAATTCGGAAGTTTCTATTACCTGTTTATAAAAATATGCTATTATTATATGAATAGAATTGGAGATTAATTTGGTAGAACAATTTGAATTGATAAATATGACGCACGTCTTGCATTGCAGTTCATTATTTTGACGATTGCTTATTCATAAGAGCCACAGACAAAGCCTTTGTATGTAAATAGGTCGCAGTAGGTATTGTCGTTAATGAATTAAGCCCACTTATCGCGAATTCATTTCAAGCGAGGAAAATATTTCTTTGTAATCCTTTATTAACTTTCTTAGGTAGTCTTCTTGGTAGCCACTTATTGAATTAACTTGTTTGTTTAGTTATTGAGTACGCGAATGAGTGAACTTGAAACAGAGCACACATATCAATTACGTCAAGCTGAGGCGACACAAGCAGAAAAATTGAAGGAGGTTCATGAAGGCTATTGCGCTGCCATTGAGGAACTCAAGGAAAAGAACGAGGTAGCTATTAACTTATTTAAAACTTTTTAGAAAGTTTGCAAATGTTCGTTTATAATTAACTTTATATTTCACCCTGACAGCAAATGGAAAATGAACACACTCACGAAATAGGTATGATTCAACAAGACATAGCTAAGTTGCGGTCGGGCCACGAGAGAACGTTGCAAGCCTTAGAAGCCGATTTCAATGTTAGA
Source organism: Helicoverpa zea x Helicoverpa armigera (assembly GCA_033682625.1). Lineage (NCBI taxonomy): Eukaryota > Metazoa > Arthropoda > Insecta > Lepidoptera > Noctuidae > Helicoverpa > Helicoverpa zea x Helicoverpa armigera. Next base: position 7,962,702 of record JAWIIS010000021.1, on the reverse strand, counting down.
CTGATTAGCGAGTACGACAGATACCAGGTAAAATTCCATTCACTTTACGAATTATGTTTATTTTAATATTCGAATATGTTCTTATTTATATGAACCTACTTACCTACAGAGTCTTGAAGACAAGACGGCTAGGATGAGAAAAGATTATGAGCAAAGGCTAGAAGAACTCGCGGAGAGCAAACGACAAGCCCTGAGGGAAATGAATAACATGTTTGAATCGAGGTTGGAAGAAAAAGATCTTATGCTACAGGAGGTATTGCTTTGTCATTGTGCAGAAGTGAATATAGAGTTCAAAGGCCAATGGAATATGATAACCACGAGTTACACTTTTCTGTGTCTCAACAGTTCTTGTATTTGGGGAAAACAATTTTTTGTTTTCTAATAATGATAAGATTCTCGTAAATATCAAAACTGAAATAGCTGTGTTTTAGTTGAAATTAGTACAAAAGCATGTCCGTCAGAAGTTATTTTTGCCAGGATAGGCACATACTATGAATCACGATTAGTAGGTAGATGATACAGCGATAATAAATATTTTTATCACGCAGTTACAAGAACAAGCAGATATGGAGAAAAAAGAACACGAAACAATTAAAACATCTATCGAAGAAGATGCTGATCGCGAAATTATTGAAATTCGTACAGCATACGAAGTTCAGTTGAAGGAAGAAAAAGATTCCAACGTGCGTCTCAAAGGAGAAACGGGGCTTATGAAAAAGAAATTGATTAGTGCTCATAAAGACATAGACGAATTCAAACATCAAATATCACAATTAAAAGGTATTTAAGCAACAATCCTCAAACAGTAATGGTCTGAATACAAGGAAAATTAATGATGCATTCTGGTATTTCTAGCCGAACACAAACAGTTCCAAAAAGTTATTTCAACTCTTGAACGTGACGTTGCGGATTTGAAGAAAGAAATTGGCGAACGAGACAGTTCAATACAGGACAAAGAAAAGAGAATATACGAACTGAAACGAAAGAAACAGGAGCTTGAGAAGTATAAGTTTGTATTGAACTTCAAGATCACTGAATTGAAGAATCAGGTGAGTGACAAACTATGCAGGTGCCTTCCTGCTACATACTGGGCTAACCGTCTAATGCTTTTACCATTAAACATATTGATATAGATTGAACCTAAAGAACGACAAATCCGAGAGTTAACACATCAAATCGATGATATGGAGAACGAGGAGTTAAAACTATTGAATGTGAAACATGAACTTGGTATGACCTAACCAGAAAATCCAATTGCCTTCATAGAGTAGGCTTGTGATACATTCACCCATTTTTTCAAAATAAGAAAGAAGTTACAGCTGCTTAAAATATCCTTATATTTTTTATAACAGATAGACCCGTTAGAACGCGAAATTAAAGCGAAAAAAGTTCGCATACTTGAGTTGGAAGTCTCATTGGAAAGTCTTCTAAAGAAAAAAGCATATCGTGGTAAAATAATATTGCTATCAAATTCAGTTGTAATTTTTTTCTCTCATGTAAGATATTAGATATTTAGCCACCATTATGTAGTCACAGTAATGTAATATTTTTCACACCTATTTGTTTGTTTAACTTTTGTTACGCAATGTGTGCTTTGTGCATAAGGCGGTAGTTACATAAGCACTAGTTTAAATCCTGAAGTAGTGTAACAATACAAACATAGATAGAAAATGTAATTATCATTGTTGATTTGCAGTACATATTTTCTCATTCACTGAAGTAAAACAATGCTTAATTTTTATTTCAGAACTTAAAATACAGCAACTCAACGAGAAGTTAAGTTCGGCTAAAAAAGACTTCTTGGCTGAAGCGGATAGGAACTTAACATTGAAAAATACATTAAAGAAAATTAAAATCGATCTGCACAACATGACTGCTGAATTCCAAGATCCTATGAAGTTAAAGTTAGCGGTGAAAGTGAGTATTTACCTATGCAGCGCAATGCAGTATTATATCATTCGCAAATACGGATGTCTGATTTATGTCGTAAGTTATATACTTAGGTTAACCGTACAAGTAGGTACTATAATGCAGTTTAAACATGTTCAGGACAAAGGAAAAAGTCTTGTTAAGATTCATTTTACTAGCATCACATGTTCAATTCAAACAAATCTAGATTTTAGTGCATTGATACACTGGTACTATAGGGGGCAATTTCTTTACGCAGACTCTATTTCACAAATACGTGGAAGACATCGATTTTGTCCGGAGTCGCATAGCGGACGACGAGGCAGTTCGTGAGTTCAATCGTCAGAGAGATCACTTGGAGAAGCAGGTGGCGGGTCTCAAGTACCAGCTCAACAAAGCCCTCGGCGGCTCCAAGAGCGATATCGGCAAAATTATGGACGTAAATATGTGCTACACTATACATTTGTACGGATTTAACTTATCGACCAAACTGTTTATCAGTTTATGATAACGATGCATTTGCGTTCGATTTTTGAGTCCCCTAAAAAGGTCATGTACTTATGATAGAAAAATATTAATAACTTGGAAGCAGAAATATGTAGGTTTTGTCGATGAGTTCGTCTGCAATACGGAAGGACAGACATGATCTGATCTGATTGAAAGCGATTACAAAATTTGGTGAAATCTATTTTCTTCTTGTTTAAAACTACCAACAACTTTGAAAATCCCTTCTTATGGTATTTTTTAGGAAAACTGCACACTGCTTACGGAGATCAACAACCTGCGTACCGAATTGAAATCTACTCGGACTAGATGCTTCCAAATGGAATCTATCCTGGGCCTCTCTGCTCGGTACATTCCGCCGGCCACTGCGCGCGCCAAACTCAAACACGTTACCGAGGACAGGGAGAAACTCGATGAGAAATTCAAGCAGAAAATCGAGGCAAGATTATTTAAATACTTTTTAACATCTGCGGTTTAGAGAAGGACTTAGTATAAGCAGGAAATACAGAGAGTAGTCCATGTTGTGGTAAAAATATCAGCGAACGAGCTATCGAAATATGTAAGGTTGCCCCGAGCATTTTATTTATTGCAAATTAGTCGCTTGTGGTACTAAAAAATAAAGCTGAAGGGACGAAGCGACGGACGAACTTAACGCAAGGTCAGGAGCAGGCACATCGTATTGGAACGTGAACAATGAAGGAGTTTGATTGTTTGCAGTCTCCTTACAAGGCCCTTGAAAAGTTGTTCTGTTTTATTAATATTTTGATTTTGATATTTTCTGTTCAGGAAAAGGAGGAAGTTATTACGGCATTGAAGGAAGAAAACGAACGCCTGCTTGTGAAAGTGAGGTGCAAGGGAGATGAACCATCGTGGGCATACGACGCTAATGCTCAATATTAATGTACCTTAGAACATGTTTGAATAGATTATTTACCTTCTACTCAATATATTTCAATTAATAAAGTATCTGGCTATAAATGTTGAGTTTTGTGTATTTTTACTTATCCAACAATTTTAGGACACAAGTACATAGTATATAAAAGACAACTTCTTTTCATAGAAATGTTTTTTATTAAACGTAAGTGTCGTCTATCGTTGGGCATTTTAATGTAAAAACAAGTTCTTTAATATAAAACTAAATAAACCCTATGCGATAACGTAAATATATTTGGAAAAATATAAATTAATTTCTTAATGCCAGCGCATTCATACAATACATACAAGCCGTCACCCAAGTTATACCTATCTAATACCCGACCATAGAAGTAAGACGTAGGAGTATATTTGTGACTGATGAGTCCTCGTCTAATAGCATTGCACATACAATAGCTACTACATTAAAATAAATAAATGCTTATAGAATAAATGGCAAGATCGCTTTACGTCCCTTGGGGTAGTCGGCGAATTCCTTCTTGTAGTTGCGGTGTTTGCCGATAGCCCACACGGCCATCTGATAGAAACCAGCCGCAGCAAAAAGTCCAGCTACGAAAACAAAGTTAACATTTACTTAACGAGAAATAACTTGAATAGAATTTGACGTCACAAAAAATATAAGTGCCGACAAATAGTGTTGAAACTGAAGGTTTGTCAATATACATCAAGAATTAACATTTGTAATGGGCAAGTAAATTGTATACGAAAACAAAGTTCATGACGTGTCGCGTATTCATTAGACTTTTAAATTTTTATACAATACTAAATCGTGATATGTGCTGGTGCTTCTTACGATTATTTTAGAAATATGTATGGCCTTCAGTATTTAGTTTCATAAAGCACGTTAAAAACTATGGGAGACAGGTTTACATATAATATAGAAGAAAAATAATTCTCACCTGGAGCGCATTTAGTCATGATAGTGAAGAAGAGCCACGAGCCGAACTCGTAAGTGTAGTTAGGACAGGATACAAAGTTGAAGAGAAGAGAGAAGGGGTTTCCATCAGGCACAGGGACGCGCCTCACTTTAGTGCCAGGAGGGCGCAAGTTCTTCAGAAGTATATGGATGCTCAGATTGCCCAACTCACACAGCTGTAATCAAAGTTCATATAAATTACACTAACTATCAAACAAGTTCGTAATGGAAGTGTCCCGTCCTAGTCAATAAATTACGCAATTATTACTAGTTGATATACTTGTTGCAGCTAATTGCATAAACATGAATGTTTGCTGCATTTCTAGTACAATAACTGAGTGTTAAATTTGTCGAATAAATATCTTGTTTTTCTGTTTTATTTCTTATAGTTTTGGATGACCTCATGCTGTGATTATTATGTTTGATTAAAAACATGTTGACAGAGGTCATGTGAATTTTCTAGCTTCATGTTACGAAAACTTTATTTTGTAGTATTTCTCAGCTATTTAATAAACTAGTATTACATTATCTAAATAGAAATGTATTTATTTTGCCTACTTTCCTACAAAAATGCACAAGTTTGTCTTATCATTGGTAAAATGGACTTTGTCACTTATACAAGGTCAGAGGTTGTTGTATTTACAATGAGTAAACGAAATGTATACTACTAGCTTCTGTTCACCTGTATTAATGCTGATTCTAATATTAACGAAACATGCTCAATTTTCTTTACTTGTTGCCATGCTTGTCAGGCTTGTATTAAACTTAAACATAGTTTTATTAAATCACTTTTGTGATGTATGAAAAGTTGTTATTGAATAACATTGAAGTCATTATTTCATTCATCATGAACATATCTCAAGTTGTTTTTAACCATTTTTTGTGCCTTGAGGACTATTAGCTATGTTGTTCTAGCAATCATCAATTAACAATAAGAAGTCAATAGTTCTGAAGGTTGTTTAACCAATTTGGGCAAATAAGTAAATAACTATTATGAAAGGTTTTAATATAGATTTGTATACTTACAATAAATCCTGTGAGTCCAACATAGAAGCAGGTATTGCAAGGAGCCGTGTAGAGAGGATGGTTGATATGGTAAGCCACATACACAGTGAACAGCCAATAGTAGGCGCAGTTCCTAAACAAGTTGCGCAGTGGCATCGTGCCATGGGAGAAACGGTGAACAAACAGGGTCTCCAACAGCCGCTTGCCATAGTGCATGGACCAGCATGCAGTTGCTACACTGTAATAAAATACCATAGCGCATGATGAATTGAACAATAATTATGTAAAAACCAATAACTACAATATTGGATGACTGAACCTGTTATAAGACAAGAACTAGTTCAGATCGAGTCATGTAAATGAGGTAATTAGGTAAAGACAGGCTCAATAGTTTTCATAGAATTGTCTGCTCTAAACTAATTACACAAAATAAGTTACCTTGCCACTGTCCCAGGGGCAGTTGTAGTGACTCCATACAGAACCCAGGGTCTTTGATAGACCCATAAGAAAATAACTAATGGTCCAGCATATTCAGCCAAAAACACGTTTCTCCAGGATATTTGAGGTCCTAAGTCTTTAACATACAATTTAGATCCATCTTGAATGTTTAATGCGCTTAGATTTTCTTCATCTTTTAAAGTCTTTCCTTTAGCCTCTAACTTAATAGCTTGCCGGTCGGGGTACAGTGATCGCTTGACGGTCTGATAGATCTTGTCTTTCACATTCTTTACAGTGGTGCTTTCATTTATTACAATTTTGCCCAATGGCTTGGATCCAGCGGCGTTCAGGATCTCAATCTAGATAAGTGGAATATTTTTGTTGAATTTAAAAAATAAGTTTATTTCATATTATGAACGAATACTAGTATATAATAGTTTACGGCCAACTTACCTCCATTTCGCTGCTATAGATTGCACGTTAATGCTGAACCAAAATTATATTTAATTACACCAGGGTAAACTATAGCTTATGAGTATCTTATGCTTAATATTGAAATGTGCTCAAATTGGAAGGGAAATTAACATTGATTGACCGAAGAGCAAACCAATATAATACGTCAGAGGCGTCACGCACGAATCGGCTCGGTTGAGGTGACGGGTGACGGCGACTGTCGGCTGTCGGGCACGTCACAATTTACAAGTTATTTTCTACACACAGACAAAAAAACGACTGTAAAATTCTATAGGTTTTATACAGATTTTTTATTTCAGTTACTTTTTTGATATATCACAGAGTATAAAATAATAAGATATCTATATACCTATTGGAAAGGGTTATTTCCGTCGGGGTAATTTACTTTATTCCTTAAAACTGAACGCACTCGTTCCTCATGATGTTGGCAAACATCTGTGTTAGTGTGAGTTGACTGCATAGATACAGTGTAGTTATTATTGCAAATTACATCAGTGTGAAAAGAAATTTTGATAGTGTGTGTTAATAATTAAAATGGCGATTTGAGAATCATATTCTTGAGTGTTATTATATTATTTGCGTAAAATATTGATAGAAGACTTCAAATAGTCGTTTTTATACAGCAGTGTTGAATATTTAGTTGAGTTTACCATGCGTTCAGTAGTAGAAATTGGGGCCAGTGTGCCTGCGTTTCTAGGAAAATTATGGAAACTGGTCAACGATACAGAGACCAATCATCTGATTTCCTGGAGCCCTGTGAGTGTTTATAATTTTGTATGAATCTTAAAAATATGTTATTTATGTTTAAGTTAAATCTGCTTTGGCTCTGAGGAGTGATATCGCGAGATTTCTCAATAGAAAGTCATTACGAAAACAACCTAAAAATGTTGCAAGTTGACAGACTGCCTGTGAAACTTGATAAATAAATAAATAGTTTACAGGTCACGTTTTCTACCATGCTCTTGGGCCCTGACGTGAATTGATAGGCGGCACCTACTTAATATTTAAGGCTGAGGAAACATTTCGGGCCTTTCTTGATAGCAATATGTTTCGCATGCACTTGTTATTGATTGTTTATCTATTTATGTATAATAGTAGGTATATACAAAACACTCAAACGACGCATTTGGACCAATTAAATATGTTTTGACCATAATATGGGTGCTTACATTTATACTAGTATTGACTAAATGTTTTTAAATCTTTTTATTACTTGTTCTTCAATATATATTATAAACTATCTTGGCATATGGACAATAACAAAAAAAAACTAATGAATTCTAAAGTAGTGTACACAATAAGTTATATCGCTAGTGTTTTTAGGTTTCTTTGATAGTAATGAAAGTTTGTTAAATTGATTAAAAGATTTAGTTGAATTTCACAGTTTTAAGCCAGTTCAAAGTAAATATTTGGCCATAGTAGATTAGTAGGATTAGTAAGTCGTGGTGGCCTAGTGGGCAAAGAACCAACCTCTCGAGTATGAGGGCGCGGGTTCGATCCCAGGTCAGGCAGGTACCAATGCAACTTTTCTAAGTTTGTATGTACTTTCTAAGTATATCTTAGACACCAATGACTGTGTTTCGGATGGCACGTTAAACTGTAGGTCCCGGCTGTCATTGAACATCCTTGGCAGTCGTTACGGGTAGTCAGAAGCCAGTAAGTCTGACACCAGTCTAACCAAGGGGTATCGGGTTGCCCGGGTAACTGGGTTGAGGAGGTCAGATAGGCAGTCGCTTCTTGTAAAGCACTGGTACTCAGCTGAATCCGGTTAGACTGGAAGCCGACCCCAACATAGTTTGGGAAAAAGGCTCGGAGGATGAGTAGATTAGTAGGAGACCGTACAGTGCTCTTTACTAAACTTATCACCAGCAATAATCTTGGAAATTGGACTCTAACCATAGATTAGTTACAGTTGTGACAGCAATAATGAAAGTTTAGGTAGAGAATGACACTATCAACAATACATACAGGCTGTGTATGTCTGTTTGGTTTGTAGTGTCTTAAAAACTAATAGACCTTTCATTAACCTGTTTTAAGTGGGACATTAAATCAAGTATTTGCAAGCTCTCAAAGAATCTTATTATAATGTACCATAAATGTATGTGTTCCTTTTTCAATTACAGGGCGGGAAAACATTTGTCATAAAAAACCAGGCAGACTTTGCAAGGGAACTCTTACCTTTATATTACAAACATAACAATATGGCAAGCTTCATTAGGCAGTTGAATATGTATGGATTTCATAAGATTACTTCTGTGGAAAATGGTGGCTTACGATATGAAAAGGACGAAATAGAATTTTCACACCCTTGCTTCATGAAAGGACATGCATATCTTTTAGAACACATTAAAAGAAAGATTGCCAACCCAAAGTCAATAGTAACTAGCAATGAAAGCGGAGAGAAAGTACTTCTGAAACCAGAGCTGATGAACAAAGTGCTGTCTGACGTGAAACAAATGAAAGGCAAGCAGGAGAGTCTGGATGCCAAGTTCAGTGCCATGAAACAGGAAAATGAAGCTTTGTGGAGAGAAGTTGCTATTCTGAGACAGAAGCACATAAAACAACAGCAAATTGTTAACAATGTCAGTATAATTATGTTATGTAACAATGTAACATTACTTGGCAAAACCCAAAAATTATGTGTATGATAAACAATGTTTTGCATATTTTTTCAGCTTATTCAATTCCTTATGTCACTGGTTCAACCGACTAGGCCACCCAATGCAACTGGAAACAATGTGGGAGTAAAGAGACCATACCAATTGATGATCAACAGTGCAGCACACAATTCTGGTACAGATGGATCTTACCCTGGCAGATCAAAGAACATGAAATTAGACAGAGATAATTTATTGGACGAGTTAAATGAGGATAATTTGGTTAGTTCTACACTCCATTTATGCATTGTTTACTTTGTAGCTTTAATAACTCATTCATTTCTAATACTTTGATCATATTCACTTTCTAGGAGGATGGACCTACCATTCATGAGCTGGCACATGATGATATCATGCACAATGAAAACACTCAGGACTCCATGCCTGGCAACGATTTCATCACAGTGGATATACCTAACATGACAAATGCTACCACTAGCCATAGCCCAAATGACCCCTCTGCCTCCATATACCATGTCACAATGGAAGATGGGGATGATGCTGAAACAGGTAATTACATATATCCAGTTTCCTCCTAATTATTTATTCCTAAGTTTTTTTCTCAATTTTTACTTGATAACTTATTTTATGTTCCAGGTGCAAACCGACTGGTATATCCAGTAACACGTACCAATGGTATGAATAGGACACCAGAAAGCATGCCAATCATTACATCAGCATCTCCAACACCACTCGCAACTTCTTCAATGGACCAGAATGGATTAGATCAAGTTGTAAACAATGTGATGGGCTCACCGTCACCAATCGTTGTAAAAGTTGAGGGACATGTGCCAACTAAGACGAAAGGTCGTACCAATCCCGCAAACAAGAGTACTGTTACATCTGCAGGCAAAAGTCTATCATCAGGAAACTACAACACATTAAACCCATCAGCTGACTTGAAACTGCCAGCAGAAATCTTTGCCAGTGATGATTCAGTCAGCGATGCTGGAGTAGCGGCTGCTGATGACCTTAACATGCAAAATGCACTCCAAGATTTAGTTGATGAGTCCCTACTATCCACATCAAAGGATAAAATGCTTGGTGGTATCAATATTAAAGTAGAAAGGCTAGGAGAACCATTAAAAGCTAATAGGAAATCTAAGAAAGGTAACAAAAGTACTGAAAACACCTTGAATTTGGCTGATATTAAAACGGAATTCCAGGATGACTTTGATTGGAACAATATGACTCTAGCAACTGTCAACAACAATACTAATAGGTTCCAGACAAGGTATGTTGATATTACTATTACTTTTTCATGCACTATTTGACTGTAGACCTTCTTATTTTCATATTCCTGAATTATTAGGTCTATCAATGTTTATACTCAATCATAATGTATTGGCTGTTATGAGTGGAGTTTCCTTCTTATGTGTATAATTTGAATGTGATTTCGATATTCAGGAATAGGAGAGATAACCTCAGCAAAAATCGGGAGGAATATTCTTCCCTCTTTGGAACAAATTCAAACAAGTATGTGAAAATATGATAATAATTACCTTGCCTTACCAAGTTTACAGGCGTGGACTTGTACATTTCATCAAAGTACAAAATTCTTAACTATGAGATTATTTGTATTTAATAAGTTGGAAATGTTGATACAATTTGCTTCTTTGTAACTTAAGGTTAAAAAGGAATACTTAAAGGCTTTGCTGGTAAAATTAAATTAATCATTTTGGTTAGTTGTGCATATAGCTTTTGTTGTATGGTTTGGTGTAAAAATGTATACTTTTTTAAGGGCTACTTAAATATTTGTATATAGAGTATACATTTTTATAGCTATTTGTAATTTTCGATCACCAAGCTCTGTACTAATTCAAGTAGATTAAGACACTTTCTAACTATTTAAGCAAATCCACAGTAAAAATATGTATTAAACTTCACTACTAAACTTTAATGTATTATGAATATTTGGTTTAAAATGTTTTTGTTAATTGTTCATCTTAAATGTTTCAGGAATGATATTGATGATCATTTGGATGCGATGCAAACAGACCTTGAATCGCTAAGAGACCTGCTACGAAGTGACAGCTACGCATTTGACACCAATACGTTGTTGGGGGTATGTACATGAGTCCAATTGGGTAAAGTTTGCTTTCATTTAACTAAATCGACAATAGTTTTTGGCTCTAAAAGTGTAGTTTTTGTAGCTAGCACTTTTCTACATCTCAAAGGTAAATAAATATATATTTTGATAAATAAATACATACTAAATTATCTATTCCAAACACCATCACCAATAAGTAATAAAAATATGTATAATTCACAAAAAATATGAAGTAACTCTTCCAGGTAACTTTAACGAAAAACTAAAATCATCTGTTGTTGACCTCTGAGGTATAGAATACACAATATCCCTTTTAAATAATGATGAAAGTCACAAATTATTATGAATGCGCCCTTTGGAATCGAACGCACACACACATAGGTTCAATCTGCAGCACACTGTAAACATTGATATTTTAGATCGTTAGGTTGGTAGCGCTGGCAAAGTCACGTTGCAGCCAACGTGTTGGGACCGCGTGTAGAGCCTTGTGCGGCACTTGCCGCTCTCACGCACACAGACGTACGTAGAGACCGGTTCGAATAGAAACGATATAGTAATAATGTTAAGACTGTTTGATTACACAGTGGGGTCTTGTCTTTATAGGTAGATTATAGGATTTATTAGATATATAACATTTATTTTAAGAAAGCGACTTAAACACGAATAAATAATGGAAAGTGCATAAAATGATTTTTGTATTGTCCATAGACTCCTGATGCAAGAATATTACCTTCGATGTCTCTCGCTATTCCTTCCTGTCAGCCTACATCAAATAATTATGTAATAGTTATATTTAATTGGCAGGACTAATAGATGCTAGATAAATATGATTAATGGATATTTTTTGTTGACTAATATTGACAGTCCCTTTCATTATCGTAGTATGAGTAACATTGATGGTTTTGATCATTGTATGAAGAACTAACGCTTATCACGATAGTTATCTACATACCCTGTGCATGTTGCCAAAAATATCGATGTACTTATTGATATATCCGTCATTTTATCTCGTATTATCATTGTCATACAACATATATTTTTTGTGATCGGGTCCTGGAAGTGGTTACTAAATTTTTTATCATGCTATTTCAGCTATTTGGGTCTGATGACCCCTTCTACGGCCTGCCCTATAACTCGATGGAAGACAGGGCAAAATCTGCTAATAATGGTGAGTTTCGTTCTTTAATTTTTTGACTGATTTTCTCCACAAACATGCCTGCTAATATTCAAACGAAGCAGTTTCCAATGTCTAAATACTTCGTCATTCTAACATTGAGAAGCATTAATTGCATTGGGCAACACCAGGGTTGCTAAGTCGCTCATAATAACACAATATTTGCACTAGCAAATAAAACCAGGTAATTATTTCACTTACTCAAACATACACCACTCATTATACACCAATAGAGCTTGTAGGAGTTGAGTGATTTGGGCACAATTGCAAATAAGCTTATGCCCAAGGTGTATGCTAGTCTTGTTTGATGATTATGTATGACAGAGTATATACCTTACCTACAACATCACTCCAACCAAAATGCACACGCACGACTTCCATCAACAAATCATTGCGATCTCAAAGGCTAGAACATATCTGCATGTGTTTTCAGAGTTATATTTCACGTTTATGTTAATTGTAGATACAACCAAACAGTATCCGATGATTGATTTTGATTGGCTGATCGGTAACAGCGAGGCCTCCTCTACAAAGTAGCCTGTTGCTACATCAACTTGCAAGTTTTCAACGCTGACCGCGTCTCAGCCACGTGACGTGGTGGATATTTTTGGTAAAGGGTTAATATAGCCGTGGTGTTCTGGTCAGTGCTACGGACGATAGGTAGACTGTCGCGACAAAAGTGACTCGATTAGGGGTTCGCTCTCGATTGACTCAATTCGTCTCAAAAACGCAATTTGTGCAGAACAGTGTAAATTTCATATCAATTTATATCAAAAATTTTATATTATATGTATGTAAATATTGTTATCACAACTTTAAGAAGATAGTAGTTGGGGAGAGTTAAGGCTCTACAGTTTACTGTGAGTTATTGGGAATAGACTAACGCACAATGCCACAAAGTGGTTTAATATTTAAGATTATCATTTTTGCCGCGACATACAGACAATTCCTTCTGTGAGCATTAAGTGTATGCCTAAGTTATCTTGTTAAAATAAGACAGTTTAAATCTATAAATGTTATATTGTTAACCGTAATTATATTTTATTGTTAATTAAAGCAAAGAAGCAGAAAGGTGAGATTTCGAATGTAAGCAGTGACGACACTCGCGTCCAGAACCTGTTTACTGAGGATAATGGTAGTAATTCAGCTCTCGCATACTTATTGCAAATGTAGAATTATAAAAATATAATTTTGCACGATTTAACTGTAGACATTGATTTACACTCTGAAATTTTAAAACTGGAACCGATGATCCAAACTTTAGTGTCCTGCTGTATGCTTAAGTACATGTTAGTGCTTATTTTTTTTCAGAGGCAATTATGTTTTAAGTTATACTTCATCATCGGTTTCTGAAATTTACGTTAGTATTATATTGTTTATGTTATCTGAGAAAGCGTACTGCATTATATTTACTTCAATTATTTTTAATGCTACGCGCTGATAGTACCATTACTCTACAGCTGCATTTCATAGCGTTTAACTTTATGTTCATTTTGTTTATAAACTTTGGGCGTGGGTTGTATGTATATCGTACGTAGTGATCTAGCATAAGTTTGATGTTATGTTATAGGTATGATATTGCTCTCAAACATATACCTATTTAGTATTAAGGATTGACAAATATATTTTTATGTACTATTTAGTTATTGATTGCTTTTAAAGTATTCGCATGGTTGATTATGACATTGTTATACCTATTAAAAGTTTACCATTATTGTTATATGCTATAGATAACGTAGATCCTCTAGTATTTTTAGGAGACCTATCTATAATTCAATGTTAGTATGTAGTTAACTGCAGTCGGTTTATAAGTTCATATTTAAAAAATATTAATAATATTTTTTTGGGCAACTTTCAGTTGAAGGGAATCAGCTAATCTCGTATACAGGGAATATTCCAGACTTTGAGGATATAAACATGCCAGATCTGGAGTGCGATAATTCTCAGGAGCCTTGCGTGTTACCCAGTCCCAGCAGCTCGACGCTAAACACGCCGCAGATGCAGATACGATCGCCCTCCTTTACTTTGAAACCATGAGGAAAGCCTAAAAAACGGCGACACAAGAAGAAACGTTCGTCCAAACAGTGGAATTCTTAATATTTCACTTTAGTTAAACTTGTGTGTGACTGACTTTTATAACTGATTAGTGTAGCCTATACATGTAGCCGAGAAAGAAAAACAAAAATAAGATATACAATTAGATTTAGGGGCCGTCATCACAAGTTTTCATTGGTTTGCTATTTAGACGAACTGATTCAGTGAAAATATTTTACTATGTAAACTTTTCAAGAAACCATAAATAAGTTTATAGTTATCTGCTTGGACACTGTTTTCCATAAACAGAGCATGATTTGTAATCTTCTGTTTTTCTAAATAGATTAACCTTTGATTTGATCAAGAACTTACAAAATTTAACCAAAAAAAGATAGGTATAAGTTGTTTCAAGGAATATTGTATCGATTTGTAAAATAATGCAGCAAGAAAAGCTTTATCTAACATATATTAATACTTTGACATCAATAATATTGATTCGCACATGCAACCTCAAAATTTACTGTACGAAATCTACAAAATAGTCTGATGATGGGTATTTATTAACTTTAAATTATAATATTCTAGTTGCCTGAATATAATCTCGTATATTGAACAAAAACTTGATCCAAATATAGGTTTTTATATAATATGGATTTTGTAAAATATTAGGATAGTAATACATATGTATTTATATCTCTGACTGAGGTTCATTGCACAGTTCGAATATAAGTGCTTCTAAACATAATAATTACAAGTGTAAATGGAATTTATCCCCACAAAAATTAGTAATAGATGATAGCATGTGATTTTTGCTACAATAGCTTCGGTGCCTTATAAGAGATTAATAGTTACAGTGATGATACAGTATAATGTATCAGCGGCTCTGCATTATTGGTATGTTATATCTGCGAGGTAAAATAACACCAAGCTTTGTCGTGGATCTCCGAGTACCTACGTTATTTGGCTCAAAAATGATTCAAAATATTTGTAACACACAAATCATTTAAAAGATTAACAAAAATTGGTGGGGTTTTCCATGCGCAGTAGAAATTACTAAAACTTTATCAGTATGCAGTATGTATAATACAAAAATTTTGTTAACTGATTACCATGTCAGGTGTAAGGCTTTATTTATTTTGGTGCAAATGAACCATGTTTTGTTTATTATGTATTTAAATTGAGCAGTACAACTGCTTTTGTTAAATGATTGCACAGGGATATTTAAAGAAAATATTTACAAAATATAAATTTATGAAAGATTTTTATAATGATTCGCTCATGTCTGTACTATAAAAAAATCACCTATGTTGACAGATTATATACTTTGTGTATATAAGATATAAGTATATAATCATTAATAGATATAAATGTTGTGTAAGTCTTAATTTTAGAGTGTAAATTAACCAACCCTCCTATTTTGCGGTACTTTTAGTACACGTTACGAATTCAGAAAATTAGAAAGTATTATTATACCTTCATGCATTTCCGTCGTGCTCAGAAGTAGGTATATGGAATATTATGTATGTTACATATTAAATAGTGTTTCTAACATCCCACTATGAAGCAGTGATGTCGTAAAAGATGTAAATTAATATTTTTTTTAAAGAAAGTTAAGCAACAGAAAAGTTTAGAATTGAACATCTTGTATAGGTCCTAAATCTTTGTTCCTCTAGTTGGAAAACAGCTTCTTATAGGTCACTGTAACTAAATCTGATAAGTTACGTTATGTATGACTTGTTAATATACTGCAGAACTACATATACTTACAAATTAATTAGTATAACTGGTATACAACCACAATAGCATTAGTAATAATTTTATATACCACAGCCATTGTATTATAACATTAAAATATGTTTATGAACAAAGTTTGGTAAGATTAAGGTTAAATCAAGTATGTAAGAATACATTATCTATGTTTATAATAAGGTTATTTTTAAATTCAATGTAATAAAATATTGAAATTTATTTTTTTGTCTTACTATTCTACTATTCCTTCATCTACATTCTAAAATTATAATTTCGATAGTAAAGTTATTAGGTACCTGCCCAAACACACACCGTCAGTAGCACAAAGCTCCATTAAAGTTAAAGCTTCTTTAAATCTATTGCTGACTCTTTCTTTGTCAACAAGATAGGAAGTGTCAGCAGCAATAGATTTAAAGAAGCTTTAACTTTAATTGAGCTTTGTGCAACTGGCGGACAGACAGGTACGTTTTTGTACACTCCTTGAAGTTCGGATAATAATGATTAATTTAAACACACAATTAAGGGTTATTTTTTTATTGCAAGGCATTATCCAATTTGTACTTAAATAAAAATATATAGGATGTTATCACAGTATCTATTCATTCCTGTTCCAGGAATTTATTTAATTTAAACAATAGTTACATTTTCATTCTACTCGTTATTATTAGAATATTTAAAATAATTTAACACAACATTACATAACCAATAATTAAGGTAAATATAAATAGTTTACAGGTAAAAGTGAAGAGAATAATTTCAAGGTAGCCTACCTCCAGTTTTCCGCGTTCGTAATTTCATTCATTTTGCCTCTAGTCTCATTTACAGACACCTTGGCCTTGAAAAGTCGACAGTAAAACTGATTCTCTTTAATTACATTTGAACTAGATGATGACGTAGAGTGAGCAGACTATTCTAACACAATCACAATTCTATAACTTTCTATACAACATCAAAAATAATGTCATTAATCTTCGAGGTACTTGTTTGCTCACAATCTTGAAAGGCGATATAGATACATTTATATGTAATTACACAAAACAGCTAGCTCGATTGTCTTGACTCTAAATTACAACAATAAACTATTCTGCAGATTAAGTGTCAGCCCATATAACCATTTTTGCGAACATAACGTAACCGTTTCGACACTTAGTGTCGACACTGATCTATCTCGAAACATAATCTCGTCGACGTTCCGTGTTGGCGCCGTCGCTGCAACTAAAAATGGGGAAGATCTCGACACAATAAACAAGTAACATTTGGTTTCTAATTTACGTCGCCGTGTCGTAACATTGTTACCATATTTTAACCAGAGTTCGCACTAATCATTCAATCATTCATTCGTTCGATCAATTTCGTTGGCTCGTGCGTGAGTGACACGACGAAATAATACAAAATCCCAAAATGATGGTTGAAGTATGATAATGATAATGAAGTAAACAAAGTTTTAGTTTTCATTAATTAATATGGTTAATAATGCTCAAATCTTATTGGGAAAAAAAGTTTACTGTGTAATTTCTTTGAATATGTTGATATTTCCAACGCGCCACCGTAATATCATGTTTTAATAATTCTGGCGAAAGAAAAACTTTTGTTAAAATAAAATAAAAATATAAAATGATGCACATCGAGTGCTCAAAAGCTTCCCTTTAAATACAATATCAAATATTTTAATCCTAATACAAATTATTTTAGCAAGATTTACTCATCCATCCATCCTCCGAGCCTTTTCCCAAACTACGTTGGGGTCGGCTTCCAGTATATTTCCAGTGTTCCAGTAAATTGCTAAATAATGAACTATGAAAAAACATTTTTGATGTTTGTTATGAAAAATATGCTCGTCGCAACTAGTCACAAAGTTACGATAATGTGTCGACACGTGTCGACATGTTACGGTAACTTGTTACAAAATTACTAGATTTTTAAGATGGTTTCTCTTAACATTTGGTTACAGTGTTTTCCAAAGTTTTTATCAAGATGCCTTTTTGCATTGTTCTAACCAAAGAAGGCTCATCAGAATTAATATCGCTTGTACCGAGTACTTGGGTTAAAGACGAAGACGTCTTGTTTTGGCCGAGAAAAAGAAAAAACAGCGATTTGGAGCTCGAAAGTTGAAACTTTGGCACTAGGGACTATACCAATAAGCTCCTCGGTACGAAATTCCGTACTGTTTTCCTGTAAATGGCCTAGAAAAGAATAAGTTTTGAGTTCAATAAAATGGGTATCCGTCAATTTGCCCTACCAACAATGCAACATCATGAAAAAAATATTATTATAATAAAAAAAACCTACATGTACTCGTACGAGTACAATATTTTGGGGCGTACTTATTTCTTTAACTCTTCTGTAGAAAGTTGAAGTCCATCGGAATTTACGTAAGGTTTTTGGTTGTTTACTCATTTTAAATTTCATTAAATGGTTGATAACGGCAGAAAACATAGACAGTTTGAGAATAACTGGCTCTCGTCATGTTTTTATATATGCAAGTTAGTGTCAAAGTGTTCTGGAACATCGACTACACCATGTTACTACCCAGTTACAACACAATTGTGTCAACATTGCACACTGGTTACAAACCAAACGCAAAGTTTATAAAATGTGTGGTTACCAATTAAGCTGTAAAGTATCGACACAGCGACCACACAAAGTTACTGAATCTAGTTTCCGTCACATTTTTACTGAACCGTTACAACACATAAAAGCTAATCCCTACACAGTCACGTTGTGTCGTACCTGTTACGAAACTGTTGCGACTTGTTACATCTTTATCATATCTGCGACCAAAAATGGCTGTATGGGAGTATTTACTGCTTGGTGCCTTTGACATCAATACCTATAAATGCTGGACTGCAGTCGAATTTGAAGTCTAGTCTAGTGCAAGCGTAGTTTCCTCATCAATGCAGGCAGAAAAGCTGGGGCTGGAGCTCTGTTCTTTTTTCCATCCTCAATATATGGGCCTGGCTTAGACATCAGTATAGTATGCAATGACGATGGTAATGACCCAATGGAACAAGCAAGATCTGGTGACATGTTGCGGCATCCTTGCACATCCAGGAATTGAAGTTTACAACAATGATTGCTTATTGCTTCCAACGTTTTATCTGACAGCTGATTGCAACCCTGAAAAGTTACAAGTGTTGTTTTAAAACAAGTCGTAAAGTATGATGGCACAACCATGTCTAAACTCACAAAACTATTATGTCACTTACCCTTAGTTCAAGTTGTTTCAGCCTATGCAAACCTTTGACAATTTCATTCACAGCATCATCTTTTAAATTATAGCAATCTGTCAGATTAAAATATTCGATGCTGGGACAATTTTTGACCAAATGTTCAATTCCATCATAAGTGATTTGTTGACATCTACTTAAGTTTAGATTAATAAGTTCCTTGAAATTAAAAGCATATGTCAAGCTTACATCAGTTATTCTATTGCAACCACTTATATCCAGCTCTCTGAGGCTTTGCATGCGAGCTAAGGAGTAGCCTGTGTAAGAATCCATAGTTAATTTTTCACACATTAGCATGACATCTCTCTTCCTTCTAGCATCTCGAACTATTTCTTCTTCAGCTCTGGATCCCAAATGAATTTTAGGAGACATGTGCGATTCTTCAATGTTAGACATAATTGGACCATCTTCTCCCCCTTCTGTTTCAACTTTTCCCATGCCAGTTAACCCAGCATCAGAAACTTTATCACAGTGACTCATTTTCAATGTATGCAGAAACAATTGATTCTTAAAAATGACTTGTATAGATGTATCAGTTACAGCATTGAAGCAATAGCTCACATTTAATATTCGCAAATTGGGAAGTCGCTCCGAAATCATTATAACTCCAGTTTGATCTATATTCAGTGAATTGATATCCAGTTCTTCAAGAATGGGATTTTCTCCCAGACAAATGCCTTTTTCCAGTCCATCTTTAGATAGCAGCTCACATTGTGATATATTTAAAGACTTGAGTTTCTTTAATTTATGGAGTTCGGCTATTCCCAAATCTGTGACAGCTCGACATCTCTGAATATTGAGGTATTCTAAATTGACTAGATTTTTACATATATGTACAAGAGATTGATCAGTCACGCGAGTGCACAAACCTATATCAAGCTCTCTTAGAGAGACCTGATGGTTAGTCAAAGACAAAATGCCAGTATTAGTGAGTTGATCACAGGAATGTACTTGTAAAGATTCAAGCTTCAAATCTTTCACTTCTGACAGAGATTTGAGTGCAGCACCATCAATTAGAGTGCAAGAAAAATGCAAGCGTTTGATATTTTTAGCTCTACTTACAATTAGCTGGAGTATGAAATAAAAAGTAAGTACACTTTCAGATGGGTTTTGGAAGATATCAACACTAGGAGGGTAGAATTTTTTAACTAATCCAAGATGAAACTGCAAAGAGCATGCTGAGAGGTTCAACTCCTCTAGAACTGGAGCAGCTGATACAAATCTATTGAATAAAGCATCCGTCAGGTACTGGTTTCCAGACAAGCTCAAGGACTTCAAGTTTTCAAGATTTTCTGTTAAAAATCCTTCACTCTTGCCTTCTAATAGACGTCCCGACATAAACAGTTCTTTGCAGTTTTGTATATTCAACGTTTCTAGATTTGTACACTTTTGTAGAATATGGACAAATACTTTTTCACAAATATCACAGTTCCTGAGGGTCAAGCATTGGATATGTTCCCCCATTTTATTCCAGAATTCATTTTGTTTGCTTGTTATTTCCACTTCATTAAATAAATAGTTGTAATATATAATAGGTGATTCTTCGAATATGGTGAGCGGTGAGGATAATTCATCAGTTAATACAGTTTTATAAAATATGGCAACTTTGTTTTTCAAGAAGCTCTGATCATTTGCAGCCAAGTACCATGACCGGCATGTTTCACTGGCAGCTTTCCTATCAGATTTTGGTAGGTACTTGAATAGATAAACTAAAACCTGAAAGTAGTTTAAGCATTTTAAAAATATACTGCAGGTATCAACATATCTATTTTTAGTAGAAGAATTAAAATATTAACATGATTAGTCTTATCAATTTGTTTACAACGCTTTTAATACATAGATCAAAATTTGGGTGTACTATCGACAAAAGAAATTTTATCTATACGATCGACAATCACGTGAAAAAAATGATCTTATGTACAAACAAAGAAAACCCTATTAAAGCTATGAAAGACGGAAGTATTGCAACAATTACAATGTGAAAAACTACGAACCTCATAAGGCAGCTCCATTTGTTGCGTTTCCATGAATTGTAAGTAAGAATTTAATGTATATTGTAGGATATTTTTTAATTTACCATTTGTTATGAATGTAATGAAATCAAAATTTATTTCCGTGTTTTCGACTCCTTTGACATTGACATTTCAAGGTCGCAAACTGACAACTGACATTGACGTGCGTGTTTTTTTTGTTTGACCTAAAGTCTTTTGCGCATTTTCTAAAAGCAAATTGATTTGAGCGTGCAAAAGCGATATCTTTTTAGAAAATCGTTTTTGTGGTATGTAATGATTGTAGTTCACAACTTATGAGTTTATTAGGTTTTGTAGAGTGACATGAGAGCTTGGGTTTATATAAGAACTGATTATTTTATGGACTTCTATATGTTCGCAGTCTTCATAAAAAATATATTTGAATACTAGCCGTTTCCCGGCCGCCGCCGGCGCCGGGATAAAATATAGCCTATGTTACTCGCAGATAATATAGCTTTCTAATGGTGAAAGAATATTTAAAATCAGCCCAGTAGTTTTTGAGTTTATCCAATAAAACCAAACAAACAAACATTTTCCACTTTATAATATGAGTATAGATAAACGGTAGCTCCGACATAGAGAGTTAATTTATATTTTCTCTTTTGGCGTATGATGTGGTTTGGTAAACATTAATAACAACGCCAAAAAAGCAATTTTATGCCATTTAGTTGCTCGCCGCCAATTGCCACCACGAGGAAACGGCAGAGCTCTTCCCAGGCAGAAGTAGCCTCTAATGGGCTTTCCCTTTTTCCAAAGGTATTTATGCGTATGTTTAACAAAAAAAACCCGTGTGATTGAATATGTGAAAAAAATTATTGTTGAGTATTTCCCATTGTACTTCGTGCTCATGTCTCATCAGGAAACTACTGTGTTTACCTCGTACAAGTACTTTTTCATTGAAGTACCTACCATTTATTGATGTTTTATTATAGGTACCTAATCATCAATATGTGAGAGTTCTTTCATCAGTATCAATAGAAGCCGACCCCAACATAATTGGGAAAAAGGGTCGGAAGATGATGATCAATATCAATAATACTAATTAGCTTTCACATTTTCTGTTTTTGTTCGTGTTTCAAAACTACTTTTTTATCTTTAACCTTCGTCACGTCACATTGCCAAAAATAATGAATTATAGCGTTTAGCCGATTTAGGAAGCGCGCATTTCGGATAGTTCATATATATGTATATGTATATTTATTCTCATTTACGTAGGTATTCCACATTATATTTGCTAGCATAAATCGAAGGGTAAAGTCAAATAATGTCAAATATCATCCTTTTACAGTACCATTAACTACTTTCTATACATAGGTATACCTATCGCGGATGATACGCTGTGATCTTTTATATTATTATGCCTATCTCCGTCATGTAAGTACTTCGCTTGGCTCCGAACATACACAAAAAATAGTTCTTATTATTTTTTACCAGCATGCTGTACGGATTGCTACGAGTACTACGCCGTAGCAGATCCAAATACAAAGGTGCTACGTGCAAAGGATAATAAAGATAAGTTGTGGATTTTGCCTGCCATCACAAGGAGAGATGTTTTCTAGTGTAGGTATGCAATGAATAGAATTAGGCCGCTTCCAAATGATACTTTTGGAAATCAATAGCCCGAAGCGAAGCCTTTACTTAGCAGTGGACGTCCTACGGCTGAGGTAATCATAATTATTGTAATGTGAGTACTTGTACTTATTCAATGTTGTAAAAAACTTTAAGCGTCACAATTTAATAAAAGCTGTATTAGGATAAGAGATCCTGTAAAGATAGTTTAAGGTGTTTATAAATAAATAAAATAAATAAATCAAAATCTAATAAGGAAATACTGAAAAAAATCGTTCAATCAAAACCATAGGTGCCTACTAAGACTTACTTCTATTTATTGTCAGTAGTGAGTGTTTTAATAACGGTAAAATTCGCAATATTTGTATAAATTATTGTGATGATATTTCATTAATGCATATGAACACAGTAAGTATATGAAATAACTTTTAATTAACTTATTCATAGTAGTTTAGCTTTCTCAAAAAAAGTGTACCTAAAGTTGTATCAACGGACCCATGATACCAGCCATAAAATACTATAAACCTTTCAAATTAACGAAACTATACCTCCAACAAAATGTTTATTATCACTCAATATTCAAGGAAGGGCTTCCCTAAAACACAAGCGGGGTGCAACGAAGAAAAGGCAAACATAGTTCGGGAGCACATGTCTTGCGAGTTTGCGCAAGGTTACAATATTGTTATTGCCACTTGTTGGGCGCCAGTAAGCTCAGTTCGCGGGCGACTCGCGTGTCGCACGTTTCCGCGCCCGCTCCCGTCCCACCGCACTTTTACTTTCCCGACAAACTTTACCGCTACTCCATAAAGGACGTATGTGACTGTGAAAATTAATTTCTAAGTGTCCACAAGGTGAAATGAAGTGATCGGTGCGTTTTTGCGTTTGGCTCTCAGACCATGTCTCGAAGAAAACAGGCTAAGCCGAGATCTCTTAAACGTAAGTTTATTAAGATAATTATTGGTGCTTATAAATTTGTGTCAATTTATTGAACATTGATCAAAATACAGTTTCAGTACATAAGGTCAGCTCTGTATTCAAAGCTGTCTAAAAGATTGTTTATCTACCCAACATCACGTAAAAATACGCTTTCGTTAAGGCGCCTCATTCCAAAGTTTTCTGTAGTAATTACAACTGGACTGATTGTCAGATTTTCTTATATTTTTAATGCTAGCTGTAAACCTCTTTAGAATTATTATGCCTTACCTTCCGCCGGTACTTATTCGGTTATTCCCGCGTTACGGGGGAACTTCTGTCACCCAGATAAAAAGTAGCCTATGTCCTTTCTCAGGAGTTGAGGTGCGAAAGCGCGACGGACAGGCTGACTTTCGCATTTATATTATTAGTAAGAATAATCGTACCTATAGATGCCTATATTTTTATGATTGCAAAAAGAATCGGCAATAATACGGCAATTCCCAAATCACCACCAGTCTCCCCCTTGAAATCCAAAGAATGACTGAATGATCTATTTTTTTTTGAAAATACGATTTTATCCAATTGAATTAACATTCAGGAATATGCATTTATTTAATTGATACTCAGTTGAGAACGTGTCTACCTACCTACAACTTATCGAGACCAAACTTACTATACTTATACTATACAATAATGAAAACAAAAGCCACTAAACATATACTTACCAAGTTTAGTGTTTAAACAAACTTGAGTTCCATCCACAACACGTACTCTAATATAAGTAAACAATTAATGGGTCGGCGTCAATGAGAGGGCGTGGGTCCGAGCTGATGGACGGGCCGCGGCGCGATGCGGTCGCGGCGCCCTAATATGAACGGTTTATCAGTGACGCTCGCGGCCGCTGGCTAACATCGCGCCAATGTATCTTCGGCTGCAGCCAGACTGCAGGCTTAAAGGATGACCTGTCGTCATCGCTGACGCAGTCGTTTCGTGGTAGCGCTTTGGATAAAGTTGAATGCTCTTTCACCTATTTTAAGGCTGTCAATTTATAAGAGTAATCAGTTTGATGGTTCAACTTGGGGCATCGTATCAATGATTGCCTCTGTTATTTGTAGATCGCCGGTGAACTAAGTTTTGACATCCAGAATAGGTACTTTTTAATTTATATCATCATAATATGCATTCTACAACCAATCATAACCATTGACGCCTTCAGACAGATAGTACACCTAGTTACATTACATTGTCAATCAATGAACTATGAGCCTTCACAAGGGAATGTAGATATAAAACGATGTAGGTACGTAAAACTACCAAAGCTTCATTGTGATATGAACGTTTTAAGATTGTTTTCTTAAGTTATTTATAAAAGCATTTCTCACACAACATTTTGTTTAAAAACAAAGAAAAAAACACGAGTTCACACCCCAAATATGACTTCAATCCACCGCAACACCATTTAAATAATACGTAGATCAGTTGTTTCACAGTTGAGTAAGTAGAGAGAACAATGTTATTTGTTGCAGAACTAACAGCTATGTAATGTAGTAACTTTATGTATCGATCTAGTGGCGTCTAGTACTTTCGTAATGCGTCCCGTGGGGACCGCGAGGATGCTGCGACTCTCTGGCTGGCTCTTGGGATACCTAATGCAATACTAGCTCTTCAGTACCAGTGTATACGTATAACGCACTCTCTGCTACGGTTTCATTGTACATTTCTACATTGTCGTTGTTTTGTTAGGGTGTAGGTTTAGCGACGTACTTAGCAGTGTTAAAGATTTATAAAATTGTCTGCCGTCCTATCCAGTACCAGGGATAAATAAGTTTACCTATTAATACAAAAGTTCAATAGGTACGGTATTTAATTTAAGTAACTACCAATACTCTCCCGACCTATATATCTACATGTACATATATAAATGATATTTAGACATCTTGACAATAATTTGATTAATATAAAAAAAAATGTGATTCTTGAAAGAAAAGTACCTACGTAATATTTAGAATACTGTTATACATTTATGTTAATTATTTCTTATTTCAACTCGACGAGGCTTCGATGTCCCTTCTTAAAGATGACTAACAAAGAGTTCGGTAGTCTGATAAACTAAAAGCGCTTACCGCGAGTCCTCCACCTTCTCACTCCAGCCTGAAAGAATACTGAATAAATCAGCTACAATAAGGCAAGATGCTTTAAAAGCCAGAAACAAAATGGTTGGTAAAACACTAGAAATTCTTGAATTCTGAGAGGTAAACAACAACACCAGCGTCTATATAAACACAGTTTTCTTCTGATTATAATTTGATCAGTATATCTGCTAATACGCTGCGTCCGTTGCCAGGTTAGCCGTTACCTCGCTGGGGTCCAATAACACGTCAATTTCAACGGCCCGTCCCTCATGCGGAGGAATTAAAATTTTACATCCAGTGAAAATGTTAATCCTTCCCTGTCCCAGGCATACAATAAAAAGGAATGGCCGTATCTTGAATTGTTTACTCAACTTCGTTTTCTACCTGCAGCTTTTAAGGGCTTTAATGTCCAGCTTTGTAGCGAATTATGATGGAAAAATGTACCTAAAAGGATTGAAATACTTGGCGGAAAAACCTGAATCAGATGACGTAGCATATATTTTTCATTAATCGTAACAGTTCCTGATACTTGATATGAAATCTAAAATTGATTAACAGATTATAATCGTGCTTAGAAAATACTCTCTATTTTATTAAGAGGGCGAGATACGAGTTTACGTCGTAAGTAACGTACACACAAACTCAATAGTCCAGATTGCTGAAATATTCAAACGGGTCCATACTATGCATAATTTGTAATTACATTATGTACGTAACATAACGGATTGATCGGGGGTGGAAGGTGTAAAGATCACAATAAACCGTATGAATGTTTTATTCGAGGTAAAAGCTTCGGATGGACGTATTTGTAAGCCTTTTGAAGAGGGTTAAGTCAATTTGGCTTTGAACGTCAACTTTTTTACTGGGCTTATGTGCTCCGCTGTTTAGACTACACTAATGCAGTTGGGATAACTTAATTTTCAAATTAAGTCCTGTTTTGTATTTTTTCCCGGTTTTAGCATTTATTTCTCGTAAAATTGTTGTTGGTACTACATTTCGAATGAAAAGCTGTCTTTTCCGTATTTACTCTTATCTATTTTTCTATATTCCGTATTTATTAATTAACAATGATTTAGAATAATCTTCGGCAGTGATTAGCTTGAGCACCGTTATGTGTAAACTTAGAGATGTTGATGACTACACTAGGGCTAGCACGGTGTGTTCACAGAGCTCTTAGTCAACTTGTAAGTCAAGATTAAAGACAAAGTGCTTAGGGTTAGGAAAAACAATGTATTTAACGGCCTATAGATCGATAATAAGATGGATGATATTGGTTACCTAAAGAAATAAAATCATCTGCAAAAAATGGTCTTATCAGCACTTTTCCCTCAATATTTATTTATTTATTTATTTATTGCAAAATGTATACAGATGCATCTTATGCTAGGTACACATTACCCTGTTAGGGCGCAGCAAATTAACTTAAAACTAAAGTATTACAATAATGACTTAAACTATATATATATATTACATTAATTTATAAGAAGTTAACAATATCTAAAAATAATTATTAGTTAAGCTTACATCTACTTAGGTATATGACAGTAGTTTTAGTTTATTATCTTAATTATTATATCTACTATTATTGCACAATGTTTTAGGAACGACATAATACTGTTTTGTTTTTATTTATAATACATTTAAAACAACAAATTAAATTATATCTAAAGGTGGTTATTTATTATTTTAAGCTTCTATCTTCTAAGTATTCCTGTACACTATAGTAGCATTTTTTTAACAGTAATAACTTAAGTCTAGCTTTGAATATGCCTATGGTTTCGGTGGAACGGATGCTTTCAGGTAACTTATTGTAGATTTGAATGCTTCGGTATTCTGGGCTATTTTTAAACATTTGTATCCTAGGTGTTGGTAAAATCAATTTAGTTTTGCGGCGCTCGTTCTTTTCAAAGTTGAACATTTTTAGATTTTTCTTAACAAAAATGGCAATTTCTAATATGTATATTGATGGTAAAGTTAATATTTTATTATTTATAAAGTGGGGTTTACAGGTGTCTGTTGGCTTTATGTGGAATATTATTCGTATAAGTTTCTTCTGGGCTATAAATATATCTTTGGCATCTACGCTGTGCCCCCACATGATCACACCATAGCGTAGCCATGCGTAGGCATACGCGTAGTAGGCAGTGAGAGCACACTCTGCTTTTGTGTTCGTTTTGAGAACACCAAGTCCATATGAAAATTGTGATAGTTTTGTTTTTATCTGCTCGACATGTTTTTTCCAGTTTAGATGTGAGTCCAGTGTGATTCCTAGTAATTTAAATTCTTCGACTTCTTCAATTTGGATATTGCTAGTTATGGTTTTGAGGTTGATTTTTTGTTTTTGGTATGGTTTGAATTGTATTATTTATTTGTTCTACAACTGAAATATATTGATTATAGTAGACCTCGAAAATCCAGCTACAGTAGCAGCCCTAGGTGTTGCGCGTCCATAAAACTTGTAGAGGCCCCGCAGAGAGTCGCCGGGAAATTTCCCCTGGGTGGCGCGCACCTCCCCAGTGCCTCTGGGAAATACGCTAAAGCCATATCATAACAGTTTTATGTTGATGTTGACCTCTCATCTACTGCTGGCGTCCGTGAGTTGCCTAATCGATGTAATTTGCTTCACTACCCTCTGTAAACTCTGAAGATTACAAAATTGATAAGCCTTACAATGTTTTTTGAAATTGTCAAATGAAAATCTTGGCTTAAGGAGTGAAGATGTAGGCAGCTGCTTCTTATTTTCAGCGAGCTTGTTCTTTTGAGACTTACAGAAACAAAATAGCTTCCTGCTACAACTTTGGTTTTCCTGGATAAGGACTTTTTTTGAATGTAAAAATAATAAAGTTTGTAAAACACACATTCATAAGATTTGTTACAACATTGTTGGCGTGTTAAATGTGGTTCACTGTCGCATCCTTATCATAATTAAATTAGACATACCTATGATGTATTATGTAGCCTCGCTACCATTCCACACGGAATTTGTGTGAAATGAAATGACACTGTTACATGTTTTATATATTAAAGTTCGCGCATTGGATAAGTAAAACAAAAAAATGAAAAACATTAATGCAATCTGTTAACATGGCGTGGAATTCTCTTCCAAATCCCAGTCGACTGTCATAAATCACTCACGTGCTTCGCGCAAAAAATCCATAAAAGGTAACAATAATAATGTGGGCTAGGTACATTATGAATCACATTATGATGATTTTTAATATCATTGTGTATATTTCACGCGCTGTGTGAACGTATTACTGTTCTCTCATGTTATGAGGTGTGTACAGCACCGAGCGCTATGTCGACTAAACAAAACGATGGGAGAAATAAGAGTTGAGGAAGTTTTGAGTTATGGTAATTGAATAATGATTTCATGCTATTCTTCGATTCGATTATGTTACCTGCTTGACTGCTAGGCATCATGTTCAGTTTGTTAATGTTTTATTTCATTAATCTTGATTCTGCTTTGACCAACAAAAAGTAGCGTGTCAAACATTTCCATTTCGATTTCCAAGCGATTGCGCCCAAAAGAGACGTTTAGCCACGATGAACTTATAACAGCTGAATAGTTCGAGGTGCTGAAAATTGTAACTTTATTGAAACAACAAACAGTTAATCAACACTGTTCCATAACATAGCTACTGTACCAAGATACTGACATCGTAATGCTTTCAGTAAGAGCCAGTCTCTACGTGGCACTCAGATATAATCTGATCTTAGAAGGTTTCAGGAATTATTTACAGTACTCATGTGGTTTAACAATTTTCTGAGAGTCGCGCATAACAGTATCTGTTAAAAATATCACGGTAGCGTCGTTGTGAGCGGGGACTGGGTGGTGGGTAGTGGGGGTTAGTCCCAGCGGATGGCAAGTTCTCGCCCGCCGCCCACGCGGCGTCCCGTGAGGCCTGGCCCAGGCAGCCGCGTGCCGCCTGCTCCCACGGGACTTCGCCCCCGCTACCTCGCCCCGCGCCCCGCCGCACCGCACCGCGCGCTTCGCTCTCTAAGGAAAACACCAGCTGAGACGTTCGACTTTTAATTGATAGCTAACTCTTAGATACATATCTTGACTTGCGTTTTACAATTCAGTCGGAGTGTCTACTGGCTTATTTTCAGACTTTTCATTTTAGATTAATCTGAAGAATTAACTTTAATATACCTATTTGCATAATTTGATAGCTCCTTATGTACTCCAAGTTTTCCCGGAGTCCAGCTATGGCTGTATTGACTAGCTAAGCGTTTGCTGAATAATCTGTGACTAAAAAAGTGCAATTGCCCAGAGCCATTGTCCGGCTCTATATGTAGAACCAGTACAAGAGATACCCACACTTTCTTGAATCTTATCAATGATAGTATCAGCTGATGTCTACACAAAACAACCCCAATACCCCGATTACGGAAACAGACATGCATAATACATAGGCGATGTAGACAATGTACATGTTGAGTGTACATTAGTTAACGATGTACGGGCGCGGGCACGAGCCGGCTGCCCAGGTCCAGCCGGCACCTCGGGGATCCCGGCCACTCAGCTATTCCCCCTCGACATCATACCGACGCCTCCGAACACATTAAAATTACAGTTTCCAAGGATATACAACTGAGCGAAACTACAATGACTTACGTCGAGATGGGATTGTTATTATTCCTTTGTGCTCCCCGAGTACTTAATCAAAATTATTAGGTACGTACCTACAACATTTAGTGCCGCCCGTTGAGTAGGTTAATGCCTCCTGTGCTACTACCTAGATGGTGGAACATCTCATCTAAAGCTTTATCTTTAAAATTATTCAAACTGTTCAGTTTTAAAAACATTCCTGTTTCATTTTATTAGACTGTTTTCCTCGTAACTTAGGCGTTAATATCGTACCATGTGATATTCCTCAAAGTTTCATTAATTACCTAACCCTAAAATTAACGTCTACCAAAAAGGAGCTTCACTTTTTGTAACAGAAATCGAGACATTACAATTGATAGCAATTTTTTAACTAGAAAATCAGAAACGTCGTCCATAGAAGTTCATTTCATATACGCAATAGCAATACGGTTAGTAAGAAAATTGAATTGGCGCGAGTATCGGCGCGGGCGGCTCTTTGGTGTCGAATGGTTCCCGCGCGGCACATTGCTCGCTCGAGTTATGATGGGCTATCGCGATGGTGCTAAGATGACTCCACGGACCATACCTCGTTGTTCTCTATGAAATTGCTGTGTTACGAACTATGCATAACGTTTTTGTATGGTTTTTGAAGTCTTTGTTGATTTTAATGAGCAGCTTTAGATGAGTGCTTGTTTGAAAAACTTTCTGTAACTATCTTATAGAAACTGCCTATACTATACACATTATGTCTTGTATTCTATCCGTAGGATGAACTAAGTGTTTTTTTTATTATTACTGTTCTGGTTAGAGTGTGCCAATTGATTTTCAGTTAGCTTCCCACATTTCGAATGAAATATTTTTTCAGTAAGATCCACCTTGTGTCTGCATTACAACTGATCTTTAAATCTCCGTAAAATATAGACGTAAGATTTGCCTCGTGATAAAAAGAAGGTTATCCACACATCTGTTTAAATGAATCATTGTTTAAGTTATAATCGCGTAGATTACCTACGCACGAGTACGCTCTGAAGTTCAGTTACAAAATATTAGGTCTGTAACATCTGCCGTAAGTACTAATATCGCCTCAGGGATCGTGCGGGTTCCATGGCATTGCTAGGATTTTGCCTCTGGCCTGCTTTTGATGAATCGATGGACATTCCCCCGGGCCACTAGGCCGGGCTGGCTCCCCGGGGACCCCGATACTACGCTTCTCTAGCCTCTGCTCATCTAAATATGAACGTACACCATTGTTTTATTTATGCGATGTTGGAGAAAGGCTTAATCATGGAAACCTCTCCTTTATTCAATGTTCTAATACAACAATTACAGTTGGGCTAATAATGTTTGTAAATATCGAAGTTATATCATTTTGGGGAATAATTGTTGACTTCCTGTTTCCGTGCTTATCACAGTTTACAATGACAACAAACCGGGAGTGACGATTTTTCCGTAATGTTCACAGCTTTGTGTTTAATTGTATAATTCGAAGTGTTGTGTGCGGAGCGAGGGCGCGGCCGCCGGGCGCAATCACGCCACCGCCCCGCGCCCTGCCGCTGCCTGCCTGTTAATTATGTCACCAAACTAGTTCCTATTGTGGATTTGTGTAACCTTATTAAAGTGCCATGGAAAAACTCATTTGTATTGCCAGCTTTCGACGTAATGAACAGGTCGTTGACTGTTGTCCTGATTGCGATGGTAATGAGTGTAGCAAGCAACGATGAACGATAAAACGCAATCAAATATATAAGAACAAAAAGCTTGTTGAATCTATGAAATAATGATATAATTTAAGTCTAAATTCAACAATAATATTTGGGCCGGTCTAGTTTTAACATTATCATTATTACTATCACCCGAGTCGTTTACTGAAATTGGAGATACACTATAAGATTACCATAATTGTAGATAGAGCAATGTGTAAGGGGATTCTCGACCTCCCGGTGTCCGCTCACGACCCGTTCTTATTGTGAACTGTGTGATATCGTCACTTTACAAGAAAATCCCACCAAATTGTCAAAACAACTATTGCGTTTTGAATTGGCCACTTTAACGAAATGTAAGATAAGGCTACAGGTAATACTGTAGAAAGACATTAGATATGATGCAGGTTAGTAAGGCAGTCAGCTTTAACAATTACTTAAGTATCTGAAAGGCTTTGCTAAATTGGTAAAGTGATTTGTATGTAAAAAAGTGAAACGTAATTTTCGTCTAAACATACTCGTATGTAGCTAGATCAACTAGGTGCAAGAAAAAAGTTTATTATGTTGAATTTATTTTCATAGAAATGTATTATCTTTGTTACAGCCGAAGAAGAAGAATGGAATCACGATGCTGCTACAGCCAACGGTGGGAGAAAGAGAACTTACAGTGAACGTCAAGAAGATGACGATGATAATGATTTGGGTGAATCCAATGACTTGCCAGACGAAGGGTGTAATGAAGACAACAAAACTGATGACAATGAAGAATGTAATGCTGATGAAAATTTTGAAGGTATTTTTTCAAAACCATATTTTAATCTAACTAGCACTAACACTAATTTATGGTAGGTTATAAGAATTTTTGTTTCTTCAACAATGTAGAATCTACATAAAGGATTGATTGATCCTATGCCTAGCTATCTTCCAGTACTTACTTATGTTTATTTTGTATCGTCTAATCGTACTCCAACTAATCGTTAACTCATCAGAAAATAGGTGCAACGATAAATGTGTTGCGCTCAGTCGACCAGTCCTCTATACCCGTGTATGTTCGATGAAGCGGCAGGCTATGGGGGTGCGTGCAGTTTCGGCTGACACTGACGTAGAGGCGCCGATAACGGATGACGTACGGCCGGCGCATTGGGTGCACGACGTCCGTCTGCGAATGACACACGACGCGACACTGCGAACCTAACGCTCTGATTTACGAATTGTTCCCAGATAGAGGTTTTGATTGGGATCGTGGTGTAGGACTGAGATTGAATTGGATTTAATGTTGTAAGATGTATGGGTACGTCTGCAGCTTGGTAGATTGATTCAACAATTACGAACTAAATAAGAATGCTAAAGTTAGGTACTTATATATCTAGAAATGCTTCTAGGAAGTCAAAGTGTGTAGTAACAGTAAAACTTTTATCGATAAAGGATATAATTACGTATTTGTTTAACAAATAAACTGTTCGTTTATTGTTTACTGTAACGCCTCCAGAGAAATAATTTATTATAATGAACACATATTCCCCAGATATAATAATATACTAATGAAATATCTGTACATGGAGTAATGGTTCAGTGAAACGTATTTAATACGGAGTTGGCACACATGCAAATAATTTATAGTTGTGGTAGCGTCCGCACCCAGCACTTAGTCACATGTCAGATGCATTTGATGCACCGCACTATTCACTGGTCGCGTTTATCGACTCACATCCATCGTCAGATTAGTCAGCCGCTGGCTATGCCGCGGATCAGTTAAAATTCTAAACACTCATTCTCGAATACATTCTGTTGTGATATTCAAAAGAGCCATTTGTTTGAAGCCTCCTTACGCTTGAAGACATCCGTCCTCGAGTGAATTGTGGGGAACGAAGAAAAACTCTCGAGTTCGATGCATTTACATTATCGTCTTTACTTTTGGCTTGTCATATGCGGCCCCAGGTGACGGATCCGTCGCTCAGCGCTCCATGCGAAGGGTTTTATGATTGTTGAGTATCTACATGTTACATGTATAATGAATGGTTTACTTTAGAATTTAGGAAGATCGATCGTCACGGCGACCTACTAACGTGTCTTCACGCTGAGACTTTTTTAAGGATGTGCAAAAATGAATGCTATTTTCATAAGATAAGCTGAGACTTATTTGACCAAGGTTCTTCTGTAAACTGAGCTTCTCAAATATGATCTAAAGGGTTACATAAGTTATTAGTAGTTTTGCGTTTGTCGCCTAGAGTGTATAAACACACGTAGGCCGCCCCCACATCCGATATACTTACGTTACATGAGCTTTCCTAGAACAAATGAGTTAACAAGAAGCGACACAGGTGTTTTTTTTCTTTATCTTCCCTTTTTGACATTGAATAGCATCTTCAAGTGCGTCTTTAACGCTGCGGGTTGTTCGAAAGAGATACCGCGGCCCTGGTACATCAAAGGCCTACGACGGAACACGACGGTTTTTAGTCAGTAAGAGTCTGACACTCAATCTCCGCTGCTAACCCACAGCGGAAGGGGTCATTTGATGATTTTTGACGTCGTTAAAAAAAAAAGTGCGTCTTTAACGAAATGTTGTTTTTCTAGGCGGTGATGATGCAGATCACAATCAGTCGAAAGAGGAACTATTCGAGAGGGAAGATCTGCCAGGTAAGAATCTTATTGTCGCAGAAGCAAACATACGAGAAGTGCCATTGTACCTTCTTTATTTACATGGCACAAGATACGTAAGTTAAATGTAGGTAAACGCTGAATAAGTTATCTCAAACTTTTCCGAGTTAAGATAAGAGACACTATTTAATATCGCGGAGACCTCAGAGGGAGGCTCATTATGTCTAAATCTCATTGAAATTCATAAGGAGGCCACTAAAATAACGAGCAGCCTCAGTCATCGGGCAGGCCGCCGATGCGTTTTTACTGCGGTTTAATGCTCTTTTTACAACTTCGGCAAAGGGTGTGCTGTGTTGCGGCGC
The DNA here is from genome assembly GCA_033682625.1 of Helicoverpa zea x Helicoverpa armigera. Taxonomy (NCBI): domain Eukaryota; kingdom Metazoa; phylum Arthropoda; class Insecta; order Lepidoptera; family Noctuidae; genus Helicoverpa; species Helicoverpa zea x Helicoverpa armigera. Next base: position 7,927,733 of record JAWIIS010000021.1, on the reverse strand, counting down.
GGTCGCTCCGAGCCGAGCGCTGTACCGCCGGTGCTTTACGACTCCGTCCTCGCTTATCTCGCGCCATTCGCGATAAATCTCCACCAGGCTCCTTGGACCTCAAATATTTACATGCTAATTCGTAGCCAATTCTGAACCAGAGATTATAAATAAATTGGCCACCGCGCCCCATCATCGACCAACGCTACCTTCTCTTTATCTTTCATGACTTAAGAAGTTTTTAAAACAGCGGCCGTACCGCGACGTTGACGTTTTAATTTTATACCACCCAGATAATTTAGATTTTATGTTACCTAGTCGTAACAAAATCTTTGTAAGAGTTACTACAGTTATAAACTTTATATTATCTGCTCTACTTATCATAGAAAAAATATTAAAGAAGTATTTCTTTGTGTTTCTTTTAACAGTGAGTTTTTGGCATTATATTTACCCAATGTCTAGTAAAGGTATGAAACATTTATTCACAGGAGACAAAAGGATGTTTTGGCTGAAAAAATACGGCGTTTCACTAATATTTGGTGTGCCAATAGTTAGTGTAGGCAAAACAATCGGATAATAAGAAAGTAACAGGTGGCAAACAATGGACCCTTCATCTAAGGCACCCTTACAATCATAAAAATTACTCATTGTTCAGATTGATGGCCAGTACTAAAGCAGTTGTACGCAGTAAACTGTAGTTTGTTACGCGAGTGGACAAATGCGATGCCGCGGGACTACCAGACTGTAGGACGCTTTGTTTTACTGCAGTCTTGAACTATCTGCGGCGGTATTGGAAAATGAGTAATTTTTCCCAGTGAGTGGTTCCCGGTGTCGCAGTCGTTGTTAGGCCAACACTCGTGTTGCGCAAATGTATTCTCTGCGGGGGTGAGTGGTGGTGTGCGGGGCGAGCGCGCGGGGGCCCGCCGCCGCTGAGCCCGAAGTTGGGCGCGCGGGCTTGCTCCCGTGGGACACTGCCGCAGGGACCGCACTCCAAACCAACTTATATTTTTTTAACTTTTCTTTCCTGCAGATACTGGAATTTGGAAACCATTTACATACCTATACATAAAAGCCTTGCGCCTAACAAATTAGAAAAGCAGACATCAGATACTCGCAAATTAGAAATATCATTAGGTAATTTGATCGTACAACTACGCGAACCCTTCTACTTTTTTAAATAAGTTAATTTATTCGTTAACAATATGTAAGTTATTTTGTGAAGTGAGACGGTCAACAATGCTCGCTATGTCGGTCTGGTGTAGGACTGTGTCTCGGCCGGCATGTGGCTAATTAAATGCCGATGTTCGACATCGGGGGTGCATTCGGAATTCCAGGCGGCACCGAGGCGCGTGCCGACAACACCGCGCCGCGTGCCTTGCTGCTGTTGTGTCAACAATCCCAAATTGTTCACGAACTTGGACCCAAAATCGAGCCAATAATTGTGACAAACTTGTTAGGTAACCAGTTCCGATGAAATTGCTTTGATTTATTGTACTTAGCCACCTTTATCAGATTCCCTACAATTCATTTTGATATTAAGTTTTATATTTAGAACTCAAATCAAATAAACATTATTTTATTTGCATTTGTTTGGAAAAAAATATTGGTGTGATTGGAGTGCGGCTCTGTATGATCCCAGGTGGCGCGGCCGCAGCGTTTGGAATTATCACATAGTGGAGGAGCGGGCGGGTGCGGGGGCCGCGGGGTGGCCCGATACATTCGTCACAGGCCCAGCAGCCATTAGGCATTTAGATATTATCAACAGCCACGAGGGGATGACCCGCGACCTGAGCCCGTTGTTTCAATGCTTAATTACTAAAAGTGTTTGTTGTTTACACAGGGGACAGGATTTTAATCCACATCGTGGATATCGTTTCGTCATCGGCCAAGTTAGCTTCTTTGTTCAGTTTTTGTGTTACAAAGGCGTTCATCGTTTACGTCTGTTACTTGTGTAAGCTCCCCTCAGCCGAGCGCGGGTCCCAGGTGGCGCTCTCCGGCCACACTTCCTTCCGTCTCCTGGGAATACTCCTCGACCCGGCCACGCACACACTGCCGCTCTGTGCTTGTGTGAAATGCTGTATCCGTATAACGCTGTAAATACTTGTGTATCTTTATTCCCGTTGTCATTGTTTCAACGACTTCGTTGAACTCTTTTCTGGTGAAGAAATCTAAATTATTTCTTGAAAACACTAAGCCAATATTTGGTTCTACTATAAAATATTTGTTGCTTTTTCTAAACTTGCGACCAATAAGTCGATCTCTGTTGCATGTATCTAATTAGCAATTAAACGCAGTTTAGTGTGTGTCGTATTGTTCGCGTGGCGCGTAAGTACTCGTGGCGCGATGGCGCGGTGGCGCGGCGGCTCGGCTCGTGATTAATGCAGCCTCCCGGGGCAGACGAACTGATTGCCGTTCTACCTCCCCCGGGCTCCACTACACATACCTATATTTCAGTTTTATTATAAAAATATTTTGGTAATCTTTTCTTTTATGGAACAACCCCCGTTAAAGCTTACACTTGTTAACATGTATGGACTAATAATACATTGCCTTTAAAATTACTTTACAGTTATATAACATGATGTCAAGAAGATACATAGGAATCAATAGTTGATTGGAAAAGTTTTTCAATGTACCTATCCAATGTCCGGAAAACTGAAAAGTTCAAATCTCAATGCATTGTTGCAAACAATCATGAAACAAACTGTTGGAAAACTTTTAATAATGTACTTGCTAACTACAAACAAACTTTTTGCACGTGTGTCATCAATTCGAAAACTAAACTTTTATAACATCAATAACAGTACGTTATATTGCCATCAACAAAGATTACAATTTACATTTCCATTATACGTAACAGCTCACCGCTCACCTATTCTGCGTTAAAGTGACATTTTCAGGTATTACGTAAAGCTAGGAAAACAAGTTGAGCACTACAACAGTGAGCTTTGTTATTTTTATTCAGTGCTACGTGAAAAAGTTTTCTCTTGAGAGGCATATCGGCATCAGTCCGCGGCGTTAGAGGAATAACACCTTCAGTCTGAATGGCTACGCGAAAGGTAGCGCGCCCCCGGGGGGCACTATGCTCAAGGCGGCAGAAAATTAACGTGCCCCCGCGGGAAATCTACCGGCAGCCTTAGAGCCCGGCCGGGCCGCGCCCACTCCGCCGGGATGTATTTAATATCTTGCGCTCACGGTGACGACTAACGACACCGCCACACAACCGCAGACACCTACTTACTAGCTGTGACTGTTCACGGAAAACTAGTCTGTTCATATAACTAGCAATGAGCTTGTACGGGCTGTAGACCTTTATTTTTTTTGAAACCGACAGGAAATTATTTTATTTTTGGCAAATAACAACAAAATAAACTTTACTAGTTTTCTATTGTGATCACAATTGGCTATCAAATGCCTATTATACATGTAGACCTAAAATATATTTTTAAGTATTTGTGGACTTCCTGTCTGTGTTAAAAAACAGAACTGTTTCCATGAAATTGTGTAGTTCAACTTTGACTGCTGTCACCGACTGGACACAGACCCAGAGCCTGGCCGATTTTTACGAACTGAAACAAAGACGTTATTCCTTTGTACACTATGTACTTTTATTTACAAGCAGGTGCTGTGTTACTGTAAAGAAAGTCAGGCAATATCTGTCACCATAAGGCAATAAAGTTACATCAATATTACAGCTTACAACTGAACTGAATCTATAAAATATTAATCACAATCATGGTTCAATCAACCACAAGTCACAATACAAGTAATAAGCTAATCGATCAATTACCAGCAGCGCGGGGACACTTAGCGCGAGTTACACTCTCACGCAGAATTAATTTAGCATTGGCAAGGAGACCGCGTCCCGTACGGCCTTACTAATTCACAAGATCCAATCGCGGCGGTGAGCAGCGCCTCTGCACATTAATGTTGCAAGCACCACCGTGCTCCTCTATTATCTACTTAGACGACGTACGGAATTAACCATTATAGGTATATTGATTAGTATCGTATTTCGATATGTGTTAAACGTTTATACTTCCGTAGCGATTTGCTACGAGATAATTTCGTAGTCACAAAAATAGGATCGTAGCACGTTCGAATCAAGATTTTCGGTTATGCTACGTAACTTGATTGTCATTGATGAAAAAGTACTTCACTTTTTACTAAGAATAAAAAATAATATTTCGTAATTCAAACCATTCAACAGTCTTGTTACGTTAAGTAATTAATTTAATGATAACAAGAAGCAATTTTTTTTGCAAATACGGTATATATCTAACGACTGAGTGTCAATAAATGTAATACGACTGCATCAGTACAAGTCGAGTCAATATCGTTGGTCCTGGGTCCTTGGCCTACCGTCCCGCGAGGGTACCGGTCATCGTGTAAGCGGCTGCATATCTCGGCTGTAACGAAGTCCCGCGAGCCGGGCGGCGTCGGGGGACATACACTGTCTTCCTTCTATGTAACATACATAATTTGTACAGTGCTACTCTAAGGATGTTTGTGTTGTGTGGCTTCTATGGGGAAAGTGGTTACTATGCCAGCATTTACGTGTATTTTGATTAAGTTCTTGTCGGAATAGAATTAGAAATAAGGGGCAAAAATCGTCAATTGTTTAATTTATGATTGTAAATCATCATCCTCCGAGCCTTTTACCAACTATGTTGGGGTTGGCTTCCAGTCTAACCGGATTCAGCTGAGTACTAGTGCTTTACAAGAAGCGACTGCCTATCTGACCTCCTCAACCCAGTTACCCGGGCAACCCGATACTCCTTGGTTAGACTGGTGTCAGACTTACTGGCTTCTGACTACCCGTAACGACTGCCAAGGATGTTCAATGACAGCCGGGACCTACAGTTTAACGTGCCATCCGAAACACAGTCATTGGTGTCTAAGATATACTAAGAAAGTACATACAAACTTAGAAAAGTTGCATTGGTACTTGCCTGACCTGGAATTGAAGTATGGAAAAAGTTAAAATACTATAACATTTAATTTTATTAGTACCTACAAGTAGCTTCTAGACTATATCAAACTCTAGTAAAACAATATTGAGAAACACAATGTAGGTAGCTACCAAAATCTAAAACAGAATATTCAAAAGTGGCCAAACTACAAAATTAGACTGAAAGTTTAAACTGGATCACCTATCCGAATTTAAAACAGAGTAAAAGTGTCTCGGGTAGGGTACCGACTCGATACGGTGCCAAAGTGGATTAGAGCCTTCGACCGCGGCCCGTGGCTCGACCGCGCCTGAGGCACGGACACTCAAACTTCACTGCGGTTACCGCTCTCACATTCAAACCAAATCTTTTTTAAACTTTCATAACACCTATAGTTTACTTTTGCTGGGGAGTAAGGCTTATGAAAGTACGGGTATAAGAATCTTCTATCTCTATCACCTGCCACGTCTGCACCGCGGTGAATAAACAATTAATATTTTAATATCGTTTCAGATGTTGCCGATATTAAATCTGAGAGCATGGACAGTTTTGAATCAGGTAAGTTTGAACTTATAATTTTATCTAGACATAATGTAAAAGCACGAGCTCATAATAAACCCGTCGTAAGAATAAAATTAAACTTAAGAGACAACTACGGAATGGCGCTCCCATATTAATATTTGAATAGAGAAGTGTAAAAAAGTGTTGAAGTCGGAGGTGATAGGGCCGGCCGCGGCGTTAACGGAGCCCTGGAGGGCCTTTGCCGAAGTCCCCGTTTCGCAATACAGCCGAAAAGATAAAATGAACATAAAGTTGAGGAGCAGATACTCTCGCTCAGAGGAATCGTAGTTTCCCTCCTGGCGACACTAAACCGGCTACGACTGGCGACGTACTCGCTACACGCAGTTTGCGGAAGCGGCCGGCTTTATGGCGTGCGCTCTATAGAGGTACATCTGCAACGTTGTCTTGTGGCCAGCCGCACTTATATGGCTCGTTAAGTGTTTAACTCTACGAAAATTCTGTAACTGTTTCATAGTTTCGGATTATAAAACTAACTAAGGTTTTCGATTTACATATTTTTTTAAATTGATAACTGCTATATAAATAATATAACCTAATCGAGTTAACTAATGATGTGCAAGTAAAAAACCACTAGAAAGTATCACCAAACAAAAATGACCAGTTGAAAATCGCTTCAGTGGCAGGAAACTCAAAACCCACACTTTTATTTTACGTATTCTAAAATAGGTCTAAAAGGGGAGACTTGTACTGACAGCAAATACAGTTCTAACGGAAAATGTGGAAGCTAAAATTGCATTGCGGACGGTCACCGTTCCGAACTTACAATTAAAACGGACGCCCGAAATTGTGTACATCGTTCGTCACTTAGCTCCCGAGGAATGGGGGACCAGGCGAGGCCGCGGGCTCAGACATGTCTTATCATAGATGACCATTTATTATCATAAGCATGCCATTGTTGGAAAGCAGTTTTTTTTTTTAACTATTTGCATCCGATCTTTATTTAGTGTCCTTTTATGCACTAAAGACCCTATTAGGTCCTTTAATATATGTACGTGTATAGCTTCTGTAGATCTAAACATAAAACCACCTAAGTAAGTATATATGTATATGTGGTGGCCTTATCGTAGACTTGACCACTTCATGAAAAGATTTGACCATTTCATGAAATAGTCGCGTTTCATGAAATGTCTCACTCTCTATTGGCCACATCATGATGTGGCTTGGGCAAATCAATGATAAGATATCGTTTCTCGATATGTGCAACTGAAAACTCGGCTTCTTCATGAAATGGTGAAAATTAATTGATCACATCGTAAAATAGTTATGTAAATTGCCCCTAGGGGCGCTGCCAGTGCTTTGATTATGTTTGAAGATGGCGGCCGTTGACTGCAATGACAATTCTCGCAGCGAAAAATTTTGAATAACATCATCATTTACTTGGTACATTTAAAAATCCATACTAGCAAACATCATCGTGTTTTTATGTAACTGATATAATTCTACATTGGAGAATTATAACAACGTTTTATTATTTATTAGGTTATAAAACAAATCAAGAACAGTAGGGTGACCACGCGAAAGAATTCCATGGACTATTACTGACTGTCAAAATATGACGTTATGGAAAGTATATTAAAAAAAAATGTCGACGATCCTACTATCCGTATAATTCCGATGGAGAAGTATTTTGAAATATTAAAGGAAGTTCATAAAACTGTTGGACACACAAAAAATAGGCTTTATAATGGCGTCCACGGCCGATTTCGGCCACGGCGGCTGTTCTCATTTTAAGGAGATCCGCCAGCTGCGTAGGACATATTACCTATAGTGCACGAGCATTTGCGCAGACACAGGTGCACTCCCTAACTCCCAGAACCCGACACGGCATGGGCATGGATGGGACGGCAATCCGACACGACCGGAAGGAGATCAGGCGTAGGACCGACATTTACTTGCTCTCCGATGCACAATCACCAACTTCCAGGCTGTGGGCTGTTTCATGAAAGTCTCTAAAACCCACAAAGCGATTTCGGCCCGACCCGGGAATCGAACCCGAGACATCGTGCTCAGCAGCTGCGCTTGCGATTGCTAGACCAACTAGGCAGTGAACCTACAGGTCACCTCATTTTAGATAACTGTGTTCTATTTTAAGATTCCTAAAATGTTACTAAAGTTCCTTTTTTATTTAAATAATAATGTATATCGGACATAAAGGACAATGAACAAGTTCTTACTCTTAATATTTGCAATTGAAGTTTTGAAAAAAAACCTAAGTTTTTTTGCCTCCTGACAATTTTGAGCTGTGAAAAATTTCACAACTACCAGATTTCATTAAATTAAACTCCAATGGCTCTACGCGACTTTCCCCCAACCCAAAATATTTCGGATTTATATTAAATATTTTATGGATACCCTATTTTACCATAAGGCCAGACGTGGATGACAAAATCGAGAAATGTTGACGATTTAACGATCTGGTCAAATTAACATGAACATTTCATGAAACGCAACCATTTCATGAAATGCTCAAGCTTTTCATGAAGTGGTCAATTCTACGATATGGCTACGACATATATACCTAGATAAGTATATCTAGTCAAAAACTCAACACCTTAAAAGAAAAGTAGGTACGATCTGATCAAACATTCAATTATAGTGCTCGAGTTTTCATGCTCTAATTGGATGTTCCAAGATCTACTTTTGAGTTTTGTTATCTGTGTTAAGTTTATTTTATATTTTAATATTAGTTTAGTAAAATGTAAATGTCCTCTACGGTTAGTGTCATCAATAAATCTATAGCCAACCCTCAATTAAGCAATCAACGTCGGTTTGACGTTCCGCAGGCGTTATAACTGGCCACTATAATAAAGCCAATTTTCAGTTTAAATAAAGCGACAGCACGACTTTTAGCCGTGGATAGTAACACGACTCTGCAATCAGGTGCAGTTTAAAATGTGCATTTGCGATGTGGTGCGGTGCAGCGGGCGCAGGGCGCGGACAGAAATGCATTTTCAATAATTGAGGGTCAGACGGGGAGGTGGGGGTGCATTAAAATGCTCACAGCTAAACTTTCCGATCGTCACAGCGCCGCGACATCGAACAGCCGCGCCGGATTTGCCGACTAATGGACCCACGAACAACGATGAAGTGCCAAGCTTGCGCGAACATGATTGTTTCAAGCATGTTTCAAGTGACATGATTACAAATTGAGGGGATTCATTAACTTCATACTTAATTATCAGTTGAACTGCGTAATTGATTAAATTGTTAATGGTTGTTGGGATGCTACTGATTGTAATACCAATACTAGGTATATTAAAAACCTGACAAGCAGACTATGGTAATTTAATTTTGAGAAGGTGGTATAACTGTTACATTGAGGTCTGAAAATAGATAATTAATGAAATTATGCTTTTCCAATAGTAATCACTTCGATTATAATTTTATAAAGTACCTACTCAATGTGTTTTCTTTACCGCAGCACTGACTGCTGCATCTACTACGACTTTAGCAATTTCAGAACGCGTGACGCCAGACGTGACAGACGCGAAACAGAAACAGGAAAATTAGTAATTAAGCGAACTGAGTCGCAATTTGTAGTTACGAGCAGCATCAGCCAGGTTCCCATTGTGAGACATCTAATTAACAACCTCATTATGTTTAGGTGCGAGTGTGTCGGTTAGTGCCAAGCGATTTGAATTTGGATGTGGTGTCATTATGCTGTTCTCATTTTCTATTGAAGAGAATTATAAGCTTTGTTCGTAACAACACTACACTTTCACCCCAGATCATCTATTTCACTTTACAAAAAATAAAAGAGACAAACAAAAAGAAGTTTCCCTCGGTTATTTTCTCGGGGAGAGCACGTAGGCGCGCACCTCATCTGCGGAGCTCCCGGTGCGGCGATAAAATTTAAAATTCAAGGCCGCGTTAACGAACCGGCCTCGCGAAGAAATAGATATTCAAATGTGAGAAGATCCCATATTAACATTTATGGCAAGTTTGCGGGGACGAGACAAAGGCGAGGCGAGCGGGTCCCCCGCGGAACTCGCGCGCCGCAGGCCTCACTACTATGCATATCTCTACAATATGCAGTGGCCGTTGTACCAGCCTGCCGGTTTGGGATACCTTTTATCTACAATTTCAGTAACGATACCGTTAATAGTTAGTTGGATTGTGCAAATGTACTTATGGATTTTTATAAGATTTACGATACAACTATATACAATGTACAAGTTTTTCCAAATTATAAGTATGAGCATCTTTTCATAAAACTAAGGTTATGGCTTACCTTTTAGCGATTAAGTAGGTGTTTAGATCCTATTTGTGATGAGCAGTAAACAAGATATATTTGGGTGTCCCATTCAATAACGTCATTGGGTTGAAGGTGATTTACAGTCACCTTCCTGTGAAAGTCGTAAAATTTTCCACTTGGTTAACAACAATACTTCAAAGCTTTAGTTCTAAAGAACCAGTGAAGGTGATCACTAAACCTTTGTGTTTACCATTCGGGCTAAAGACAAATAAAACTTGGGAAGAAAACAAATCAAAATCCCAATTTTGTTTTCTGCATTATTTATGTGATATTGCCTGGCACTGTCAACGCTCCCCTTTTCTTTGCTATGAACTTGTGGTCGTTGTAATTCACACTTTCATAACTTTTGCTATCAATACAAAAGCAACGCGAGGTACTTGTTTATACTTTCTTTGGAAAAGAAAATTCCAACTATTTATTTGAAAATATAGAGCAGGTGAAATGTAAAAAAGCATTAAGTCGCAGTATCTACTGACTGTTTCTAAGGAAAATAAAATCGGAGCAGCATTTTCATTCAGCGATGGCTGTTAGTTGGCAGCGGCACACACGTTTCTTATTAATATCAGGCGGTTGGAATGGCCGAAGACGTCCCCAGCGCCCGCTCTCTCCCAAATAAAATTGCCGCTATCTAAACAAAGAGCCCTAATTATTCGGCCGTGGCGGGCGGGGTCGCTCTCTTATGGGTGTTCTGGGGCCCATTTCGCTTCTCGTATAGGGCCCCAGGGAGCAGCGGGCGCCGCCTAGCCAATCGCCGGATGGAGGAGCGAGCGATCCGCAACCTTTTTATATGCGATATCGGCGTTGGCGCCGGACCCCCCGCCACCCGCGCCTCCGATCTCGGGGAATTAAAAGTTGGAAGGCTCACATCTGATTACCCAAACACACACATTACACCGGATCGCCAATCTCGATAAGCCCCCCCACAATTTATTAGCGGGTCTGACGAGTTGTTTTCGACTCTTATCTCATTAACCGTATAAAACAGACTAAAACGGTATTGTGATGTGTCTAATACCCAGAAAACATATAGTTGCCACATTCGTCTTTTGCTGGCTTTGTGTTCATGTTTTCCTTTTCTTAGGGCTTCCTATCGCATCTGTTACTTCCTACTTTCTATGCTCACCCCAAATGCAGCTCATGGCCGTTTATCATGCGAAGGTATGCTTATGCATTATTTATCTATTATTTTTACTGATCATATAAAAGGACGGTTATAAAAACCTTGGCAGTACCGGTCGTATGGCTCAATACATATTTTAATTTGCACCCGATTTTATTTTGAGACAATAAATTGGATATAAAGGGTTTCCGAGCGGTTCCTACCTCCGGGATCATTGTCTTCACCCTACGCCTTTGCAGCGATTCTATTGTGTAGAAATTATGAAATAAAAAGGTGATATCGTATGTCGGCGGAGAGGTGCGGCGCGGCGCGGTGCGGCGTGGGCGACGCGCGGCCGACATACGACACCTAGCCGCGGCAGCGGGCTGCTCGTCATTGTGCCGACACCATTCACCCGCTACCGGCGGCGAGTATTCGATTGCAATGTTTTAAGCATTCGATTGCCCTCGCCAGTAATAAAGGGTTCCCAAGAAGTACGTACAAAATAATGTTTTTTTTTGCGTTTTGTAGTCTTTCAAGCGGGCGCGGCGAAGGGTACGCTTATTGTTTCTATGGTGAATTGCGCAGATGAATGGGTCCCGGGCATTTATGCGTTGAATGCTTAGAGATCGAGGAAGATAATGCGGAGCAGGCGGGCTCGGGCGGACCAGGGACGTCTGAGGTGGCAACAACAAACCTCCTACTCAACATTCAAATATAATCAGTACAATTAAATAAGACGTTTAATTTTATACTTCATTAAGTTTTTCTTGTAACTAATTTTGGACTTGCACTAACTATTTGGCAGTGTTAAGGAAGTTCCTATGAAGGAGATTGTACATATCGTAACGTTATCACTTTATCAGCATTTCGCCGAGAACTCATCATTCGTTGATAAGATGTTGAAAGGTTTCTGTAAGCGCATTGTATTTTTGGAAAGTGCTTTGTAGTTAGTATTACTAACATTGAAACTTTACGTTTTCAATACAATGGGTTGAAAATAGGTCTTCTTTGTAGTAACCCAAAAAAACACGATAGATTAGGTTGTATCATTAATTCCACCATATCTTATGCTTTTTTGAAATGTGCGAAAATTGAAAATGAGAAAAACGTGTTGGTCGACGATATCTGGAACCAGAAAATCTAAATATATAAAACTCAAAGGTGACTGACTGACTGACATAGTGATCTATCAACGCACAGCTGAAACCACTGGACGGATCGGGCTGAAATTTGGCATGCAGGTAGATGTTATGACGTAGGCATCCGCTAAGAAAGGATTTTGATCAATTCTACCCCCAAGGGGATAAAATAGGGGATGAAAGTTTGTATGAAACTTTGCCAATTTTAAACCGATCGGACTGAGACTTTGCATGCATAAAGCTACTATGGCGTAGGCAACCCTTAAGAAAGGATTTTGATAAATTCCATCCCTAAGGGGATAAAATAGGGGATGAAAGTTTGTATACATCTTCTTAGATTTTATGAAGAAGTCCTGATGACGAATCAGAATTTTATGATGACGTTCGCTTAAATACGATTTTGATTAATTCAACCCCCATTCAACCGCCACGGGTGATAAAATAAGGGATGATGAAGGATGTAAACACTCTCAAATTTGCGGGTATTGACTTGAGAGAACATTGCTTCTCTCATGGACAGTTTTATGTTGCTTGCTCACGAGTAAGTTCACCCAATAACTTAATAGTTTTAGCGCCTAATGACAGATTAGTAAAGAATATTGTGTACAAAGAAGTTTTGTAGGCTCAAATTTTTTACACACACTAAACAAAAGTAAAGCCGCAAAAACCATACCTAATTAATAATAATACTTCTTAACGCGAGCGAAGCCGCGGGCAAAAGCTAGTAATATACATAGATGAAGATCTATAGCATTTTGACTTACGATTTTTTAGCTCCCCAATGATAGTTCTAAGGCCTATATGGTTTACAACTGTCCAGAAGTTTGCACTACAAAAATTGACATTGTTGCTGAGTAATTTCAAATTCACTCATTTGACATTGGAAAAAACTATGGAAGCGTAAAAAGGGCTTGTTTTGAAGGGCGTCGATAGGTGCTAGCTCTGCTCAGGTGTCACAGATAAGTAAGACGGGAGTCACGCAAAGCTTCAGTTGATACTAAAGCTATAAATACATAGGTTACTTTGATAGTTCCGAAGTTCCTCTTATTAATGTCTGTTCCTAATCTATACCGATCAGTTAAGAAGTAGTTGTGTAAAAGATACAGGAATCGCTTGATTGTCATTAAAATACAAAGCTGAAGGAGGTGTAAATAGTAATTGGTATTTATTAAAAACGAAGAATGAAACAGTTTTTACTGGAATATTACGGTAACACTATAGTCATGCTAAGCCTCAGCTAGGTGAAAATTAAATAAGTACTCATAATCACAGTTCCTGTTTTTCATTAATGAGTATTATATATGCTCACTTATTTATGTATAACTTTTAAATAACTTAGAAAATAGACCGTAAAAAATCCTAATATACAGTTGTCTTAGGAGTACACATCCAGAGTTTGGGCCTAAGTGTATACTATACTAAACACGATTAGTGTATCAGTTAGGTGATAGAGGTCTGTCTCGTGTGCCAATCGAGGTGCGGCTCCCGGCCGGGCCAGAAGCGTCTCAGTTCAATTAAACTTCAACATGCTGTTGTTCAGAGCACCACGACGCATCGGCACCGGTTACGAATCAGTCAAGACTGATATCAATGGTGTTGATTATATAATTATTTCAAACGAAAGTACCTATTGAGTCTAAATATCAGCAAATACGTACTCTAGTTCTCCATCATCCCTTCGGTTTTGCTTCCCTAAAAAGTTTAGTTGATATAGTCTACTATTCAGTAATAGGAAAAAAAGCCTAGAATAATGTGAGCAAAGTTTTTGCTTATAATATTTTATAGATTAAATTTTCATAAATAACAGCACCGCTTCACCTAAAACTTGTCATGGCAGCGAAAGAAGTAATATCTCAAGACACGCGGCGGGCTCTAGGGAGGTGGTCCAGGCGCGACGCAACAGCCTTCTTATCTATGCATGAGCAGGTCTGCAGCGTGTGCACATCACTAGCTCATGATTGTTTGTCCACCGCAGCCGCGCGCCGCCCAGCCAAGAAGTTAAATCGACAGCCTCCGGCCGCCAGGGAATCTCTGATATTGCGTCGACACTTGACACAGATGCACTTAACTATGCATGGACAGAGATACCGGACTCCCGAATACGAAACTTGCCGAAGTTTCACACTCAATTTGAAAGTTAATAAGAATACTTAGTACGTAAATATCGCTGTAGATATGTGTGCTACGGTATTTTCCTATAAACCCGAGAGTTTATAATTTTACCTTATTTGACAAAAAAAGGGAAAAAAATACTGCTATGTAAACAAAAACTGGCAATTCTTATAATGGCTTCGAAGCCATGAAATCGTAGCAGACATCGATTTTCACCTTGACCGATCATTCGATTGCGTGGGCTGTATGGTTTGATCAACAGCGGAACACCACTGGCCGATGATTATGCTATGAAATTTTGCTTGAGTGATCACAGCAGTATGCTAAATACGTAAAGGCAATAACTGTGAGTAGCTAGAGTGAGTGACAATGGCTGCACGACGGGGTCACCGATCGCCCGGGGACTGCGGCGGCGTGGGAATCGCTACATCGCGAGGTCGCGTCCGCGTTTGCCACATTACTATTAACTGCCAATTAATTTAAAAGAACTAATCAAAATTGAATACGTGGATCTGTGCAGATGAAATTAAAGATGTGCGTAGTATTTTATCAGTTATTTGATGCAAGGCGCGTGGCGCGGCGGCGGCGACGTGTCGCAAAGCCTTGGCGATGGTATCGGGCGCTCCTTCATCTCGCCGCGGCCTACCGCCGCCGTCGCCGCCGCCTCACAACACTCGTGGATCTCACCACTTTGCTAACTGAATTTACTTGATCATAATCGTTTTATTTAAATCGTATTGCTTTATCTTTATTGTTGCTTATAGCCACACGGAATTATTAATAGCTTTTTGCGTATCTTTCTGTAGTAATGGAAGTTTTAGAAAACCTAGCAAACAGCACACTATGGAATAGTGACAACAATAAAGTATTTAACTATTTAAGAACACGAGTATTTGTAGCGCGATCTGTCGACGAGTTGTGGAAAAGTGAAAATTGAGGGGAGGTTGTGAACTGTAGGGTGAAGCTCTCGGAAACAACACTGAATACCGACATCTAGCGGAAAAGTGTGGAATCAACTTACTAACATGACTTTCCACGTGTAGAAGAAAACTTTTAGGTATTCGGACTTTTTGCCACGGGTAACATAGTTCAGTGAATGTTGGCATTTTCTGCTACGCGATAAGTAATTCATTTGAGACAAAAATGGATGTTAGTTACTTAACTGAATTTTAGAATTACGTTGTTTTTTAATTAATGTTTAACAATGCGCAGACTGCTCAGTTCAAAGTAGAAGTTCAAAAATATTTGTCTAAAGTCTACCGCATTGAATGCCTTTGTCTTTTCTTTTGTTTTTGTTATTTCCGATTCCAATACAGTGCACGCACCAATGGCCACTACGTTTGGCGTTATTGTACCTAGATACTTATTTAGTGGTTATGGTTAGGGTAATATAGTTTACTGTACCTTGGGGTCTGTTACTAACCAAGGGGCAATTTACTCGGTGGTGTCACTTAATAAGCCCACTTAGAGGTAATGTAAAAACTGCTTCACATAGAAAAAGTTGTCGAAGGTTTTGTGGTAGAATTTTTTTATGGTGGCTTATTTAAGGACGAAGGTGTTGTTAAGAAGTAGAATAGATTTCATTTCTGATTCTGTTAATCAAGAATCTTATAATACTTAGGTAACTCTGCTTCTCGAAGTATATGCATAATGTGGAGGACTTATTGTTATGTTCTGACTCCAAAGTATTTCCTAACATCCTGTCTTGAAAAATGTAAACCGCAAATTACCTACTGTAACAGCACAACCCTGACCAACAGAGACTGAAAAAGTTTTGCAGTGAGACGTAATTAGGAGTAGTACCTATTGATGGGTGGAGGACCTACATAATATATTCAAGTCTGTACCCTGAAGAAAGTTGCACTAATGACCTACACACTACATTAGATATGTAAACTAACTGATTCATTGATAAAGAGGAATCATCAAAATGGCTTACATCTACAATCGCACGCATCTCTAACTTACATATGAATTTATAAGTTACCCAAGTAGAATCATATAAGAGATCCAATCTCAACTGAATTCCATTTAAATCACTTACGAAACATTGAAGATTAGTAATAGTTGCAGTAGGGCGTGGCGCGTTGGGCGTAGCGATGGGCGGTCCTCGCCCCGCCCCGTGCACCCACGCGAGCACCCACCCAGCACCCATGCGCCCGACACTCGTGCATGGTGCATGCATACTCATACTGACGTATATTGTTGATGCACCCACATGTTTCTTTCAAGACCTAGCTATAATAACATTATAATAACATTAATACTTACATATTAGAAATATTTTTTCTGAGAAAGGTAAACGTCTGAAAAAAATATTTTCCTAATATAGGACCTATGCCAATTAATTATTTTTTTTACTCAGCATTTGAAAAAATATCCTGAAAAACTAGTAGGTTTAATAAAGTTACCAATTGCATTTGCTTAATTTGATTTTAGGACTACTTATAATTAATTCTTCAAATAAAAATTCCAATATAATATTCCAATATACCTAATATCCGAAAATATTAGCTATCATAAGTATTTATTATCAGTGTTTATTCGGTTCTGGTGGGAGCTCGGCCGTGATATAATGATGTCTAAAATGCGTGAAATGAACGGATGCTGGGAGACCACCCAAAGGTAGGATGTTCATTCGTTAAGTTTCAAGCACTTGACTGTCACGACACAGGTCGAAACATTTGTTTTTTTTTTAAGTAACCTACCATACCCGCTCTTATGCAGTAAAATATACTTGTGTGTTAATTAGATCTTGTTTCATAAAATAGTACGAAGGTACATACCTAATTACCTACTTCATACCTCTAACATTTAACCTCGTTGCCAAGTCATCAAAAAATGGACCAGTAAGCACCTCATTGCGGTTTTAACATCGTAAGGTGTTACCACACATGATCATCAACCACGGAGGCATTTTCAAAACATTTTATGGGAATACATAATTACTATTTCGTGGTGCTGTGGCTAGCACCAACAGTCACGATTCCATCGGTCACCACTACACAATCACACTTTTATTACTCATCAACTACCTCATTGTGGTCAAGATTACAATCTCTAATAGAAAACTATCTTACGTTACCAAACACTATTTAAATTGTAGTAAACGTTAATATTTCACGCTCGAAGTTAGAGGCCAAATTCCCAGAATGGGAGACTGGTTTTTGTAATGATTATGTCTTTGATTAAATGAGCCCGTAATGGGTGTGAGTCAGAGCTTGTGAGAACTTTAGCTGTGACCATATTACGTGCAGTAGTGTACTCTACCGAGACGGCGAGCTTTACAAACAATTTAACTTTATCATTCATCAAATCGTTTTTGTTGTAAACATCATGAAATTCTAATCTAAATAAAATTTAATGTATTAAAACGTGCAGCGGAAAATTGCTTTATCGAATAATTTCTGAGTAACTATCTCTATTAGGTAGTCGATATCCAAAATAATATGCAATCAAGTTTCATTTTGGCTGTGACCGCAAACGTCTTAGCCAGGTGGATGCGGCGCAAACAATCATAAAGCAGGTGATAGACTAAACGGTGCGCAGACGTCTTCATCGACGCGTGCGCAACTAATCTCCTTTCACCCCTAACTCATCGTCACTGAGAAACAATTTAAATGTAATCAGTTATCGACTAGCTGGCTATTATGTACTCTGTGCGGCAATCAAAGCCACTTCCGCACTTTTTTCATGGCTGTACCGCCTCACAGTTAAATGGATGGTGTTAAATTGAGTAGTTTGTGTCGGTGGCTTTTTTACAGCTGTAATTGTTACGATTTTATTGATGAAGGTTCGAGTCATTGAATGATATTAGAGCAGTAATCGATTAATTTATTTAGTTTCGGATAATTAGAAACTCGTCGAAGATAAACAGGTAATTATGGAAGATGTTTACAGAATAGCTGGTACGCATGATGTTCGCGAGTTCTATTGTTTGTGATTGCTATTGTGCGCGCTAGTACCCATAGTGGTTCATCTTCGGCTCTCGGCATTTCCTGCCGTTTTCCAGCGCGGCCCTACGTCTATTGTTGTTATTGTTTAGGCTCGTTCGCTCATTGCTTCTGCCTGTTTTGAGTTAGTTTATAGTTTGACATTCTATACAACGAACACGCATATCCGATTATTTGCAAACAACGGTAGTTACGTAGGTATGTCTTAGTGAGTTTACTTGAGGAAATATCATATTGCTTAGAAAAAGAGTAACGGGTCGTTTCTGTAAATCGGACTTTGTCTACTTTTAAGGTTTATCTTTAGGAATACAATGGTACTCGCAAAATATTTGAGAAGGTATATAGGTGCATTGACTGATTTCTAATAATAAATATCACTCAATTGAATTGGGAATTTTAGCAAACTATTAGTAAGGTAGACCATGTAGGTACTAATTGAACTCATGACTTAGTAGTGACTTGAAAAATTTTCAAAAAAATAAAAATTAAAGGTGCATTTTTTATCTTAATGTTCTTTTTGTGTAATTAACTTATTCATACTAAGTGCAATTTCAGCTCTAACGTCTCACTGTAACAAGCTTTCACCTCGTTATTTGTAAAATTAAGCTGTTTAACAATGGTGAACAATCTAATAAATCAGGGGTGATTTACGCTGGTCTTGCACACAGTTAAATAAATGAATGAAATGGCCCACAGTCTCGTAAGAACAGTTAAAAGGCGGAAGTCCATCTAGTGGCGATCTCGAGTGGAGCGCGGCTCGGACGGCCGGACGATGGCCGGACGCACGGCCCACTGCCGGCAGTTACGAGGGCGAGGCTTCCTGCAAACCTCGCTTAGGGCGTTATTCAAGTCCCTTTTATGCAAATACTTTGCTCTTAGAATTTCTAAGACCAATTTCGACTTCAGTTATTTTCCTTTTGTCAACTTAGCTATGGTTGGCTTTTATGTCCAAGTGTGTGTTAAATAATACGTGCTTTCATAAAACGTGAATTCTTTGTCTTTCAATGAGCTCTGTCAACGTCAATTATTTTGGACAACGGTAACAAATCACGCTGATAGGTGTGTTGGAATTGATCGGTGGGCACCGAGCGTATAGCGCAGGTGTCGGCAACCGCAGCATCACCGCCACCTGCGCCCGCGCAGCGCCGGAACTACGTGCCGATTCGCCTGGCGCACGCCCTGTACCGGCTACCTCTAATACTGATAAATTGATTTTTGTGAATAACTTCAAGCCACGACAGGTAGAATATAAATTATATAAGGAGGATATTCTAGTAGCTACACCAACTGTTCCGACATTATATATCCAGGAAACTAAAAAACGTGATGCTAAGTCAATTCTTCAAACAAATGTATCTAACCTGCCAGTAAATCCCAAAGTTAAACTTCGGTACTCATAGCTACCCAACTTAAACTTCGCTATATCAGATTAGAGTTGAAAAATTATGTACCTAATAGAACTGCAGTAATCCAGCCAGAGCGTGGTAATATCGAGGGTCGTGCAGTAACACGGCATAACTCACCAAACTCGGTAAAAAGTCGCGAGACGCCGCGCGCCGAGACAATTGCAGATCACGAACGCACCACGGCCCAACTCACAACTGTATTTGTCGCAGATTAGATATTGTCACTACTGTGACTAAGCAAACACACTTTTAACAAACTGTCTACTTCCATCACAATAAAGTTGAGAAAGAAACCTTTTGTTTGACAGTGTAAATGCAACAAGGAAATGTTTACTTAGGCGTTGAATATCGATTTGCGATTTAACTTCAGCTTTTTATTGGCATGACCTACGTTGAAGTTTTTCTATAGGTCTCAATGTTCTGCTTTTATGTAACAGTGTTAAGAAATAGCATTTCAGAGGTGCTTCACCACTTTCTAGTTTTATTTACACAGAACTGATGTTCAATTGAGCAATTGGTACTTTTGTTATCGAAGATACGAAAGTGATTGATTGTTATTGATGTAGAAATCTGTTTATTTTTTTTTGCAAAAGGATATTTCCGAATCAAGGTCTTGGTGGCATTGATTTGTGATCCCATTAAAATGCCATAAGTTGGTCACCATAGCTTCGGGCGTCAAAATGACCTCGGCGTAGAAGGCGCAGAGGCCGCGCGGAACTGTCACCAAGCTGCGCATGCGTCTCGGTTCGTTCCACCGCGCTCACGCTCATGCCGCCCGGGTCTTGTTGCACTATTGCTGCCGAACTGTTTCCCACGGAACATTACCTTGTTGGAGACCATACAAAAACATTGTGCTTGAAAATATCTCTCCTTAGCAATTCACAAAAAGCGTGTCATTTGGCAATATTCGAGTATTCATTTTTTTTCTGACTGCTAACAAAAGTATGATAGCTGTACCGGCAATGTTGCCTATTGGGCTTCCACCTAACAGAACAGTCTCCTCTTTTATTGCTTTCGGAATTGGAAGTGATTTGGCGTTCACGCCCACACACGGTCACTTGAATCCTATGGCGACTTTAATGGGCATAAGCGATTAAGTGAAACTTTTAATGCCCCCAATAAAATGGTGTAAATATCAGTGGGGCTTACGCGCATGATACTTACGTAGTATCACGCTTAAAACGCACGAGTATCCGATATGAGATCGTGGCAGCAGCAGTTTACGACGGTGAAGGCGTGAAACGTAGCACCGCGCCGTATCGCGTACGGAGATCAGGCGTTACGGTCACGTCAGACTCACTCCCACGTCTTAATTGACCCATTTCGTGTGAGATGTAGCGCTCACAGCGAGCCGCGTCAGGGATACCATCGCCGCGGGACGTGACTCCGCCTATCGACAAACACACACTATTCAACTGTCATTTGTAGATACTCTTGCTAAGCATATTTGATGGCAAGCTCCTCTATTATTGTTTGCTGGCTGTAAGTTGTCAAGTTATTGTCCTCGCTGAGACATCCCAACACAAAATTACTCTTGATCTTTGCGAACATGAGTCACTTTTGTCATGAGCATCGTACGTTATATACAAAATCGAGAAAACATATTTGCAGAGACGTGGGTTATTACGAATATTCTTAATTACTTCATTTAGTGAAACGGTACATCGGGAGAGGCATTTGCGATTTTAGTTATGATTTTATGTAAATTAGTTTTAATTTGGGTTAGTGGTGTCGTAGCAATGGTGAAGGATCAAGAGGGCACGTTGATAACACAGGTCAACAGCATTTTTGGTGCAAAGGTGAAATATACAATTTCTTGTAGGATATTAGATACGTAATCGAAGTCCAGAACATAGAGTTGCACTAGCACGTAGGGATTTAGAGATATACCCCTCCTAAAGTACCAAAAACGCGATTTTAACGATATTTGACGATTTTTTTGAAGTACAGCAAAATAGTTTTTTTTGTTTCTATCTATAGCATTATATAGTACCACTCTTCCCGATTGAAATTCATTTTTATTTCCAACGTTAAGAGTTTAAATTTTCATGAAATATGTATACAGCTACGATAGTTCGATCTTCCCTATATTTCATTTGGCCTGTTAGTATGAAAAAACTCCACTTTAGTTATAAAATGGTATATATCGGGAAATAAAACTCGCAAAAATATAAATTAAAATGGGGTTAATGCGGGGAAAGTAGTACTATATGATGCTTTAGTTAGAAATTCCTCTAAAATTCTGCTGTCCCCAAAAAATGACATCAAATTTCATAAAAAAACGCGTTTTTGGTACTTTAGGAGGGGTATATCTCTAAATCCCTGCGTGCTAGTGCAACTTTATGTTCTGGACTTCGATTACGTATCTAATATCCTACAAGAAATTGTATATTTCACCTTTGCACCAAAAAAAAAATTATAATTTGTTGACCAGTGTAATATCAGGGTCACATGTTATGGCGGACAGTGTTTATTACGCACATTAAACGCTCGTGTCGGAATCTTGACACTTTAGTCTTAACTTGTAGATTTCGTCACCCACGATACTTAGATGTACAAAAAATCCTAGTAGGGACTCCAACACTGTCCAACAGTACTTTGTATTGGACAACAGTTCTGTAAATTAAGTACGTTAAAATAATTTTTATTCGTCAATGTTAGCAGACCTATAAACCAAGGATAGATAGTTAGTTATAAGTTCTCAGTATCTAGTAATTCAAATGCAAGAAATTAGAAGGTATAATTATTATGTTAATTTCAATTAGCAAGGGGTGTGTTGCTTGAACCACGTGCAGCATTTATAATGTGTTTGACAATAGATTCGAGTAGGTGTCAGGTTACAATCTTGAGGGTAAGGAAGGTATACGATCACGGATTATTAATTACAGTTAACATACATAACAATTAGGTACACATTAAGTAAGTAAAATATACCTTCTCAGGACCATTTGCTAGTAGCCTGTGACTGGAAACGTTAACCTGAAAACACCAAAAAGCTCAGTGCTTCTACCATAAAAGCTTAAAAAACAAATTCTAGCATTTATACGAACTAGCCTATATTAAAAGGCTGTTCTAATTTCCTAGCTAAACAAGCATTAAAAAGTCACGTGTTTTGTGAAGTGGCGTATCATGGGCGGACCACCCTGCTGTCGCTATCTCCGCAATCTTTACAAAAACGTCACCCCCATCGATTTGTTTGTGTTGTGTGGCCTTCATTTTACGCTCTTCGATGATTCTGAAACGTTCCCAATTATCTCTCGAGTAAACCGTGAACTACCCTTTGTGTTAATATTAGGGGTTCAAGAACCGGGAAAGAAAATTTTCTAAGACCTTTCTTGTTGTATATTTACTTGTATTTCTTCGTTAGCTCTTTTTAATGTCTCATTTAGTGTGGAGTATTTTAATTTTACTGATATGACTAACATTTTATAAAAAAATATTGATCATCATCTAGCTACGCCATAGGACGTCCACAGCTTGACATCACGTAGGTATTTAATATCTTTACACCAAGTAAGAATATTTTGAAGACAACTTTATAATCCTATAAAAACCCATTTTTCAATCGATGTACTAAACACCACAAAAAGGCAGAATATGTTATACAAGAAAAGAATCATTCCATCATCATTTGTAAAGCATTAACAAAAGCTATTATTGAAATAAGCTCATGATAGAGTTGTACGAAAGGCGTATGACGCAAAAAGTGACGCAAAGGGGAGAATAGGGACGTGCCTAATCCATCGGAATGACGGCTGTCCCGTTGATTTATTAGGACGTGAACAGACGTATGTCCCACTCTGTCGGGCCTTATGGGACGCAGGTACGCACAAAAAATATTTGGGTGTTTTTGGGTGTTTGTTGACAACGCAACGTCATGCTTGAAAATAAATATTTGAATACAGACGCCAAAAAAACGTTTTTGTGGTCATGGTGGAAGTATAAATTAGAGTCACTAGTATTTTGTCTTTAGAAGGGAAGATTTGTACTGACCGCATATGGGCACTCACTGGGTACAGATAACTTCTAAATTGACAATATTGCAATTGTTCATAAAACTCTACGTTGTAAACAAACGCTGAAAGTTTAATGAGACGATCACGGATAGATTTCACGAGTCGTAAAGTCCTAATACAAATCAAGGGTTGAACATTACGGTAAGTTCGGAAGAAGCAGGGGCGCCGTCAGCCGCCATCAAATATTCAAGATGCTCGTGTTGCCCTGTTCACTCCATGGCAGTCGGGAACTCGGGACGTTGGTGAATTATCGCATTCGCAAGAAAGGGTTTTGGATACCTACACTGAAACCCGGTTAGGATTGTGATTGATAAATTATGGAAGTGTTTCACGATATGTGCGGTAAATAAATAGGCTAACATATTGAATGCCAGTCGATGCTGTGGGAATCTGAAATTGAGAAAATATACAATGTTTTTAATCCCAAACTTCCCATCTTACATCAATTATTATATGCCTAAGCATCATAATATAAAAAGTAAACATAAAGAATGGGAAATATCATGAAAATATTCAGACCCTCATCAAAGTGGACCGCGTTGGCAACGTCGCAATGTAGATAAGAAGCACTTTTTCATAATACTTTATTCAGGCTCGGAGATTCAGCTCAGTGACAGAGTAATCGGCCGCGTCAGGCGTGAGGTGGGCTCGCTTAAGTATTAATGTTTAACCCTTTTGCAGCGGCGATGGCGTCGGGCACCCGACAACTCGATGTCAATCCCATTCCGCGAATGCCTCCTACATATTTGATGTTCATTAATTTGTCAAGTTTCTGTAATCCACATGAAATGTGCGACTTTGTTGAACGGTTCGGAGTCTACATTGTTGTGTCTGATAATGTGGTATTGGTATTCAGGTCTGTATTTTATTTAATTTTACCTATCTATCTATCTTAGTATTATATATGACATAACTAAGGTTGTTATGTATGGGCTACAAATTACAAGGATGTAATGCTTTTATCGCTCCCTTCAAATATGAGCTATGCCATTCGATTTAGGTAAGTTTTCAAACAATATCCCTCAAGTTGCATAAAAAATTATTTTCAAATAATTAGGACAATTTTTATATTTATAAGGCTAAAGTGTTTTAGGATAAATAACGTAAGGAGAAAGCCATACGTAATACGGATTAAGAATTTTAAATTAGTCAACAAAAAAAACATTCTTGCTTTTCCTATTCCCTGCAGACTTCCCGCAGACCCAAATGTGACGGTCATTCAGTGCGGATATTTCTGGAGTTTATCCGATAAATTACAACAGCTGCGGCGGAGTCCGCGTAATCCCACTAATATATGCGCAACTAAAAGGCAACACCGCGACCGTCGCCCGCGCTATCGCCCCCAGAGGAGCGATCCGCGGACACCCGGTGACCAACACCGACTCTCGTTTAAATCATACTTTAATCCACATTACAATACCGTTACAAACCTCATCTCCTTGCAAACAATACACGCTCATTGAATATAATATTCTATTGCTACTTACAAAGCTAAAAGGCTTACAAAGCGGCCTCTTCTCGACAAAGACACGTCGCAAAAAAAGGAAAAAAAATACATAAAGTATTTGGCGGAGTGCATTGTGTTTAGCGAAGTTTAGTGGAGCGTGGCGGAGTGGAGGCGCGCGGGGCGCCGGCGCCCATTGGCCGCGCCCACACCGTGGGTGGAACGAGGAAAATCTAAAACCAGTTTTCCTTCGACGCTCTAGATTTGAAAAGCTTTTAGCGTCATCTTTCTGTTATTTGACTCATTACTGGAGCCGTGTGCCGTATTTGCGACTGTCAAACTGATGAACGATACGTCAACGTGCCGTCTGATTTGATTCGCTGGGGACTCCTTGAACTTGTACCCGTCGACGCCTGTCTGATACTTCAATTAGGTGCGTGCTTCTTTATTTTGGAAAGAAAAAGACGACGTATGTAGGTAGGTACTGTTCCGATTATTAATCAAAAAGTAGTTAATTTATTTAAGTTAAGAAGGTAGGCACCTGAAGAAATAGTACTTCGATAGTTTTTCAAGGGTTAACAATTTTATGAGTATTAGGCAAAACAAAGTGCGCCGAGAATTACTCGTATTATGAGATAAGTATTCAGGGCCAAATGGATATCTTGTTTTCTAGTGTAGGTAAGTTTTGTGATATCATGAAATGTAATGTTGATATTCTTTGGAGGTGTTCTTGTGTCGGTTACTGTCAGTATATAATTAGAATTTATCGAGCATAATGTCCATTCTTCGAAGACTAGAAAGAGGGAGTGGGTGCAGTGGGGGGAGGTCGTGTGGGCGGGGCGGGCAGGCGGGGCGCAGGGTGCAGCACCTCGGTGCTGGCCGGGCGCGACTCGCCCACCGGAGCTCGGCTCCTCGCAGTCGCGCACCACACGCCGCTCTCGGCGCGCGTTCCGTTGCATCACTGCACTCCGACACGAGCACGTCCACCACCGGAACACTACTCCCTTATTATATCATTTCTCCGATACGGACGACACTGGCCCCGAAGCGTATAACCACCTGTAATCGGGAAATAAAGGTGCGTGCCACAAATGATTGTCGCTAATTAAGCTGATCGGCAGCAGGCACCCAAATAATTGGCGTGGAGGAAGCGCACGAAGCGCAGCCCGCGACGGGCGCCCCTTCAATTAGTGGCACCTGTCGGACACGCGCCGCGCATTAATTCGCACTCGCATAAATGCACCCGCAAAAAATTCCAAAATAAACTGGAACCGATGCACCTGCGGCAATCAGCGGCCGACGCGGACCAGCACAAGTGCGTGAGCTGGGCACACGAGCACCTACAGCCGAGATCGAGAGCCTCCAAGCTTCTGGAGATATGATCATGCTATTCAAAGGCAACAGCAGTCGTCTGGAGCATCTAATTGAGAAGATCCAGGCGAATAAAGAAAATCACGACGTCACATCAGAGGATTTAAAAGGTCAGGATTTAATTTTTCTCGGAACTGATATGTATAATGAAATGTTTAAGGACATTATAAATAAGCTCATTAGTTTTAAAGTTTTTGTCCGTAGAGTCTATGACTTGAGGACCTTGCGTGGTACTTCATTTGCCAAACAAAGTGTATTAAAGAAGTTTTCTGCATAGCTTCTGCCTACTGAAAAAGTGACATTATAAAAACTTCATTACGTATTCAATAAGAGTCGTATTGGTTTCCTGTAAAAATTGAATAGACGGTTACTTTTCACGACGAGCCTTCTTATTGGAGGAACAAATTGGATTTTACTAAGGAACAAATTGCATTCATCTAGGTAAAGTAAATAAATAAATCACAAGTCTTAAAAGCTCGATATCCCAATAACCCCTCAATTTTGGTTTGAACGGATATGTGTTGGTAAATGTTTCATAATCTTTCAGACAAAACTCTTGAACAGATTTTTTTTACAGTAGTCTCTTATTATTTTGCTACTACTTATTTTGCTTTTCCGCACCCTAGGGATACAGCTAGATTATCGACGGATTTCCATATTAGGTAAATAAGCAATGATTTTTCGATTACACTTAATTAAATATATCAAGGTGTATTTAACTAACCTGTCATCATCGTTCATTTTCTAAAACGCGATGGCAAGATTGTAAAAGGGTTGGCTTTTACTTTCTTACCTAAAACTGATTGTAGACTCATAGAAACAAATAAAGGAGTTTGATGCATTTATCACTACGTCATCATAACAATAAACTGAGACAACTTTAAATCAGGTGAAACCTAGACTATAAGACTGAAATTAACTGCAATCATTGAGCAAGAGTGGTGATTGATAAAGTTCGATAATGATGATGATCTTTAAATACTCCCATAATATATTACATTACCAACTTCTATTTCTATACTTTTCGCAAAAAGGATAGTAACTACATAAGTATTACGAGGTAGGTAATGTCGTACTTTTGCTATCTGAATACTTATTCTTCTCTACAATACCCGAATTATTATACTTATAGCCTAATGTAGAGATCAAATATTTAGAAGTACCTCGTCATCAATTTTCATGACAGTGTTATATCCTTTCATGTTGCCTATATCCTGTTAAGTACCAGCGGTTTTACAAGGTTTTTCTTGAGGGAATTAGTTCGTATATCGAAATAAAAAAGTCCATACATTCATCTATACTTATCGGGTGTGTCGTTCATAATCACATTAAATTAAATGCGTTAATATACTGGTTAATATATGTCGATTAACACAAAGATAAAAGAAAAATACGTAAAAATAAAAAAATGATTTTTTCAAACAAAGTAAATGGAATAAAAATGTGCAAAAATTAGAACACTCTGAACACTGAAATTCTCCCTTGAAAACTGACAGCTGTCAACTGATCAAAACATACGATACTCCTAACTTTATCTCTGCTTTACACATGATGTTGTAAATTATAAAAACGAAAAATGACTCCTGTGGTTAAACCACTGAATGGATTAGGTTATTTTTTTTACAATTCGCCATAGAATATCATAAAGTATATGTGATAGGATTTAATGTGATTGTGAACGACACACCCGATATATACCTTCATATAAAATGGCATACAGCCTTTCTCAATATTATGGACGATTTTTGAACCTTAGGTACACATTTCCACATACAACACACACGGCAAACAAACTTAATATTCAAAATAATTATAAATGTATATTTAGACAAGAGAATGTAATGTACTTACATATTATACATAGATGTCGAGGGAACTGCTTCCCGCACATGGATAAAAGTAGCCAATAATAAAATTATGGCATTCGAATATTGTGCCCATCCACTAGTTTTTGCGGACGTGAAAGAAAGAAATAGATGTCTATAGTCTATAGAATGTATATCCTTCGAAATGTTCGCTTTGAAGAATTTATAATATTGTAGGAATTCAAGATTGGCACATGCCTAAGTACAAATCTACAATAGTTACGTGCAGTCCTACATTTTCTGTTCAAGTGTTAAAAACCTTTGCAGGGCGGTAAATGCTTTTACAGCCCATAAAGCTGAACAAAGCCTGATAATAGCTTGTTAGAAACCGTTGTTCTACTATAAAATTGGTGATAAGTAATCGATAACGGATACATTTAACTAGGTAATAATAAGAATCTAAGATGTATAAATAAATCAAGAAATGAACTACCAAGAATCTAAGATCGATGTAATAATACAATATTAAATAATTATATTCATGTATTTAACTAGAAGTAAACCTACTTTTAAATATATTTTTTTCACGTGAAAATTCGTCAAGCCAGGCAGCAGAAAATGTTATAATATCTAAGTACATACATGTAAATTGAAAACATTAGTAAATTGAATATGAATTGAAATGCTTGAATTAATAAATCAATACGTATTTCTTAGTTATTTAAATTAAGCTAAAGATGAAGACAATCAAACAATAGGTCAAGGAACGTTTTAAGCACACGTCGTAGTCGAACAGCGTTAAAAGTTTCCAAATTACATAGGTATATTTTTTTATCGTAGAGATATTAAAATTAAGACAAGTAATTTTTATTGCCATACAAAACCATTATATAGGACAAACCTTTGTAAGTTTGCAAATAAAGGATATTTTATGATAGGTAGCGACAAGTTAGTACAGATCTTGGTTAGATAAAAAACTGGTCCCTGCGCTATATGCATTTGAATAAAATGCCAATCACGTCTAGTTCAGATTTGCTAGAATAAAAAAGTTAAGAGAACACTTCTTTGCAAAGTTTAACTTTTTATATAATTGCTTTTTATGGCAATATTAAGTGACTCTTCTTAATTTAAATAGGTACCTCTGCTAAAAAATATTTCGCAAAACATATTTGATTAAAATTCTAATTTAAACCCCGTCGTTCAGTTACACGTGTCAGTGTTTGAACCTGTAGTTATCAATAGTTAGGTGTCGCATGTATTATGTAGCATGCACGTATGTCTTACGTACGGCCGACGATCGGCTCGGGAAATCCGAGCGGAAAATCCGCTAGTGTGAAAGTGCTGTTTGTGTACCATTAGATTCCTATAAGAAAGAAAGTTATTTGTTTAATCAATTAATCATTTTCTCATAAGAGCGAAGAACTCGTTGATTGGTTTTCGTAACTTTCACAGGAGCCATCTTACCTGTATTTTGAATGCTTACCACCTTTGAAAGAAATATTTCATTAGGTACTCAAATAAAAATACAAGTAACTCTATTTCAATACAGAATGTCCAGCACATTCGGTAATTTAAATAAATTGGTAATAAATGCGCATACAAAGATGATAATAAAATACCGAGCCGCAAGGTGGCTTTACAAATTGAGTTATTGATTTAAAATTTAATTTAAAATTCCGGCCGATTGTGCGACGTACACGCATCGCGATGGCTCCTTCGTAATTTGTCATAATCATGTCATCTATGTAGGTACCTACATAGGTTTTTTTGTTTTTGAAACTATCAAGAACTATTTTTATAATATCTCAAAATGGTTAAAATATCTCTAATGAATTGGGATTGGGCGATCTAAAATTTTCAAAAGTTGATATTAACGTTTAGGGGCCATCAGCAAATTTCAAAAACAGAAAAATTTATACAACTAAAATGGAAAAAAACCTGAAATGTATGATATTTACCTATTTAGCTTAAGCACTTGGAGGCTTTTATTTAAATCATCAATCAATCAATGCTTGGACATTAAAGAAACAAGTCGTTATAGAAACAGAGTTTTTATTTGATCTAGTTAATAATAACAGCCTTGCATGATAATATCTGCCTGAAAAATGAGAAAGCTCATTGAACGAACCAAAACAAATAACTATAGCGATCTAACTTTACTGCAATTTAATTTGCTTAGGTATATGTCTATCAAAATACTATCCATCTTATGTAATCCATTTAAATAAGAATTAAAACGTTCTGAGATAATCATTCAATATCTAGTTAGCAGTAGACCGGTTGATCTAGGATGCCGCATGATACAGGATCGTAAAAAAATCATTCGGCTATCTTAATGTAAATGAATGGTCGCCGTTCCACTCTCCACTTATGCTGCCGCTGCAATTAAACTTTAATCAAGTCGTTAATCTCTTATCCGTGTCGTCGCGAGTAATCAGCCTTAAAATTGCGTGCAAACAAATCTGAATCAATCACGGTGCCAGGTGTTATGGTAGGTTTACATCACCGACAACTACAGCTTTGAGACTTCCTCAGTTCGGTAATTTAGTTCTCACTGCTTGTCGAATTGGTCTGTTCTACATCCTTCAGGCGAAACCTTCGTTGAGCAAGATTTGTTTTTGGTAAGCTGTCGAGTGTCAAGTTTGGCAACATATTTCAGGCAAATCTGGGAAATTGAATATTGTTAATTACGTGCCTACGTCCTACAGGTACTCAAATGCATTATTATTTAGTCCTATTGCCTTATTACTGTGACTATTTGTGTGTGTATTTTGTTCTTCACACCTTCCCTGGCTTGAAGCTCAATAATTACAAAAAAATTCCGTATCTCATTAGGACTTAATTTTGCATTAGCGAAATCAAGGTCTACGAGCATTATAAAGTGGTTTGTCGGTTTTCCATGTCGGCTAGCGATTGGCGTTGATTACCGAGGCGCCGGTCGAGGTGTCTCGTAGACGGCGCAATTAGGAAGTGAGCTTCCGCCGCCCACCGGTCGCCGGCGGCGGCGCCACCGTCACCCGAGGAATTGCCTGCAATCGCTGCTAATTACGGCTATCCTCAGTGACCGGCCACATCCACCGAGCGCTGCTAAAATTGCACCAGTCCCGTTATGTGTTGCGCCAAGTGTTATTTGTGGCCCAGTCGCCGCCTCGCTGCTTTATTATACTCGTCCTTCCATGTACTGTCATCAGTGTTGTTTCGCTTGTTATTGTTAAGTTCAGAGATACTTAAACGCGAAGTCGACATATCTGAATATCGATACTTTCAATATTCACAAGAAAGAAAATCGGTATTTTTACAACGATCTATCAAATTATGCAATTAAATTATCCTATGTCAAATGTTGTATTCTCAGATATCATTATTTTGACCATTACTGGAAGTCGTTACCGCGTCCGGGGCGTGGAGGGCGACAGATTGATATAAATAGTTCCTCCTATTAACTGCGCTGCTTGGAAGGGAAATAAGTCGTAAAAGAAATGTTATATTGGGAAAAACGTAATGAATAGCTTATTCCCATGATAAATTACAGGTATTATACTAAGCACCTACTCGATGGATTTAAATGTGGATATATGGCAAATTAATGAAGTTAATTATATTTATATTTATCTCATCGAAGAGAAATTAATCTATCCAAGTACATGTTATTGCTTACAGGTTTTAAATGCCTGTGATAAGTGGATGGTCACCTTAGGTTACTTTGATATCAATACATAAGTACCTACCTATTAAATATGTAGAACCTAGAATTCAATACTATATGTCGGAAGGCGCCTTCAGGATGGCTGGCACTATCGTCCGACATCAGGTAGGGTAATCAAGCAAAGAGATAAATCTGGATCTACAACGCTAGGCAATAACACTAGGTACACTAGACGAGACGTAGGGTAGTAACGCCACGAACACTCAATGAAGACTCGACCAAGACTGAACTAAGACTGAACTAAGACTGAGCTCCGCGGACGCCGCGCTGACCGCCACGACTCCGCCAAGCGCGCCAAATTGTTGTTTCACCGAAAACGCCACCAGAGGGCGCGCTTGCGGCTCGTTCAGTGACCGTACTATTGACTATCTCCGACACGGCCATAACTGACATACACACGTCCTCGTGTGGCTACACATTGTACCTGGTGACAGAAGAAAACAAAACTGGAGTAACTTTTCAGCTCGGCCTACCTGACTACACGAGTAGGAATGACAAAATAATTTTAAACAAAATAGAAACGAAATATTTAGAAAGAATGCCACAATCTTAAAATCAATCGAAATCAGATCACACAATCTCGAATCAATGCACCATGTAAATGATCCAGACAGACCTAAGTCAATCAGGAATCGATAGGCTCCAGTCCTTCTCACTGGGCGTGTCAAAGATGAAAAATGATCAGTCCTTCTGACTGATATGATTTAGAATGATCAGTCCTTCTGACTGATATGATTTAGAATGATCAGTCCTTCTGACTGATATGATTTAGAATGATCAGTCCTTCTGACTGATAAGTTGTCACAATGACGATATCTTTGACACAAGCATTCCAGTCCTTCTCACTGGAACACTCCTAGGGTCTACCCAAGGGATATCAGTCCTCACTGATATGGTAAGGTAGGAATTGCATCTGAACAATAAACTTTGCAATGGAATTAGTAGCATTAACATGAAATAAAATCAGCGAAATCAATTCGCACAAAATCAGTCACAATTATCAGTCAGATACAATTATCATGCGTGCACTAATTACGCGGTGTCCTGCGTGAGCGACGAACGCGACGCGACGCGACGCAACACGACGCGACGTAATGCGACGCGATGCTATACGCGACAGATGTCCTACGTGATTTTGGTCATTACTTCTCAAATCATGGAGAAGTTGTGTTACAATTTTGCTTGAAAGTTCATATTTAAAGTACAGACAGCAACAATCTTCCAACTTGTTTGTACTAATAAACGATTTCTTTAATATTAATGTTTTTTTTGTCCCACAACAATCAACGCTTCTGAATAGTTCGCGGTGTCGCGTCTGGTCGCCCTCAAAACAAGTACGCGTTACGTCGCGTCTCGCCGCAGACTGTCACATAGGCCGCATGTAGGGAATTTCTTTGAGTTGATCGCGTTCGTCGCGTTCGCAGCGTCGCGTCGCGTCGCGTTCGTCGCTCACGCAGGACACCGCGTTAGAGTTCGATGAAGTACCTTCGCATGGGTCATCGACCTCCAAATCAACAGCAACTAAATCTAATTCAGTTGGAATCTCAGCTTGGGGCATCCTTCTAATGCGATCATGGGCATACTCGTAGGTTCTATTAAGAGTTAAAGATTTCAAAACATAGCGATCGCCTTCAAGTAACTCAAGAATTTAAAATGGCCCTTTAAACTTAGGGTCAAGTTTAACTGGATTGCGCTCTTAATTTTTTATTAAAACTAGGTCACCAACTTATCAACGAGACAGATGCCTCTCAAGTTTAAAAATGTCGTAAAACAAATAACGTCAACATAAAGCAAAAATGGATCGGTCTCACCGGGTTTCCATTCAACGTGCGTGACGATGCGCACATCGCTATGGCCAGCAGTACAGCAAGGCTTTCGGACGTGAAGCCACGGAGATGCACGAGCACCAACGCTCCGACCTCACGATGACACGTTGGGCTCCTAGCAGCTGACATGCTCCATTCAACGTCGTAATTTTCTCGCCGAATTGCACAATAACCACCGTCATTGAAAAAAAAAAGACAAATTCGGTTAATTTTCTAACATACGAGTACCTTCAATAACTAGCTTGACATTTAACAATGGCAACGATACCATTACCATAAACGTGGTTACCATACTTGTACCTTCGTTGAAATTCTTAATTCAAATTATCGACGTTCCATTTTTTTTTTTTTATCAGTGGGTAGAAATTTATTTTCACGTGGCGAATTCGAAACGCGTGTGGGCATTCGGATTGCATCCCACTTCTGATGTCGGAAGGCGCCTTCAGGATGGCTGGCACTATCGTCCGACATCAGGTAGGGTAATCAAGCAAAGAGATAAATCTGGATCTACAACGCTAGGCAATAACACTAGGTACACTAGACGAGACGTAGGGTAGTAACGCCACGAACACTCAATGAAGACTCGACCAAGACTGAACTAAGACTGAACTAAGACTGAGCTCCGCGGACGCCGCGCTGACCGCCACGACTCCGCCAAGCGCGCCAAATTGTTGTTTCACCGAAAACGCCACCAGAGGGCGCGCTTGCGGCTCGTTCAGTGACCGTACTATTGACTATCTCCGACATATATATCACTAAGTTCTATCCACATGTTCGTATAGGTACAAAACAAAAATAGTGAAGGTAATAAAAAACCCAGATAGTGAAATAAGTATTTGGCCACTGGATTGTTAGAATCTAGGCAGGTTCGCGCCTCGTGCCTCGCGCCTCGCTAGTTTTCGACATTAGTCATCATTTGCACTGATGCGGCTCATCATCTCGGCCCATTCAATTTGTTTATATTTCACGGCACTCCGAGGTGCCGCAGACATATTGCCACAAGCCCTAACACCGAAATATGGGCCCTTACCGATATTTATGATAGCTCTATCCGAGACGCGACTGTCTCCCCTAATGTGCTTTATTATCCTTGGAAAATCTTCAAATTGTTATTATTATTTTCTAGTATTTGACAGGTAACGACTATCTGTATTTATTGGTGATTTTTTAGTTATAGATTGCAAGTCATTGATGGGATTTTATGATTATTGTTTATTTAAAGACTGAACTAAGAAGTTATTTGCAGGCGATGGTACAGCCATAAGGTCTTCTTGGTCAACTATTATGAGTAGTCATGTGTTATGTGGTCCTCCATATCGTAGACAAATCTTTAAAACTTTAAATTTATGAACGGGCTACAAGGAATTGAAAGCGGGTCATTGCTCAAAAAAAGGCTGCAAGAAAAAAAGAAAGGAAAGTTTCAAAACAATCAATACATAAAGGCAATTATTTATACATACGTTTCACCTTTTAAATGCATTTTATTTTGTTACATAAAAGTTACTAAAATCTATATAATTTTAATTTACTTTTTTAGTCCCTACGTAATGTATTTATCATCTAATCTCTTCCTTTTTTGTTAACTAACGTTTTTTTAAGCAACGGTCGATTTTTGAACAATTCGGTTTTTTTTTAGCGATAATTGAGAGTTCGAATTGATGACGTTCCAAGTTCAAATGTTTAAGCTGGCTTTTAATGTAAAAAAATTGTGCGTCTTAATTTTATAGCATTTTTTTGCTAGATTTTTTATTTAAGTATAAATAAAATAACCAAAATAATTTAATAGTTTTCAAATGCCTTTTACCCAAATGCGTGCTGAATCTTGTTTTGATCGTTTGTCAAGTGGTTTTTAAGGAGGACTTTAAATTTCGTTTACCGTTTATGTTAAATGTTATGGTTTTCTTTAATTAATCAGTGAAAAAAAAATCTTTCATGCTAAATAATGTAAAATATTTTTCTATCAATGTAGGTAGTACTCCTATACATGTAATAGGTATCTAGTAGTTCTGGGTATCTAAAATTCTATTCTAAATAAATAAACATAGGTACCGTCATCTGCCTATGGCAGTGGTGCTCATATCAATCTATTACATTACACAGAGTACAATCGTGATTGTCGCTGATCGAACCTTACTGTTGAATCACATCAGTGATGTGTAAGCTCTGACAATATAAAATAGAGTTTGAGCGTTTTGATAATAGGATTTGAGTAGTTCCCTATTCTTTAGAAACACAACTATCGATAGCTAAAGAGCTAAAAAGTTGTTGTTGAGAGCTGAAAAATGACTGATGATCGTTATCGGTTGTATGTTGACAGAGGCGCTGGGCAGCGTGGGCAGCACGGCGGGCAGCTCTTGGCCGTCGTCGACGCCGGAGCCGTCGCCGTCGCCCGCCTCCACGCCCACCTCGGCCGACGCCGCCGACGCCGAGGCCGAGCCACCCTTCACGCTCGGCGCCACCGAGCACACCCCCTACCAGTGCCAGTTCTGCGACAAGGCCTTCCCGAGGCTCTCTTATCTTAAGAAACATGAACAGGTACGTTTATGATCTCAGTAAAGTACTTGAATGATAGTTAACCAACGCACACCAGCCTACACCCGCAATCTTCATTAAACTCTGTGAAACATATTCACAGGAGATCTAGTCCAGCGAGTAATATTTGCAGGTAATGTAGGTCTGCCTGCCGTCGTCTCATTTCCATAAAGTAACGAAGCTAACAGCTTCGCAGACAATACGACTGCTGAGGCTGCAATCATATCTGTGCATCCACAGGCTAGTTTCGCCATGCATGCCTGTGCTTCATTAGCAAGTAGATACCCAAAACAGCCCATTTACAGAGCCGGTGCGTAGATATGCATCGCTCTCGGCTTGCACCGCTCGCTGGTGAGGGCTGTGACGTGAGCGGCCATTATGCCGGCCGTACATCTCGGCTCCTTTGTGTCGCGCCGATCTCGCCGCGTTACGATTACGACACACGCCGAGACAGATCTAGCAGAGATACGACAAATAGAAACGTCACTTTGCATGCCGCCGCGAGCTGCTCGCCTACATACGGATATGGATCTTCACGTACTCTCCAAGTGGCAAAACCGTCACCTCGTTCAAAATTAAAATTAGGGGAGGTCTCGCTCATATGAATTCGAGATAAGAGAGACGAATATCTAGAAAGGATTTCATTAGATTATCGGTATGCAATTGGCGTGTTGCGCTCGCGTCGATATGGATCAGCGCATCGCGGCGACCGCTGCTGGTGTCGGGTGTGCGCCGACAAATGTATCGCGCGATGATCGCGTCGCGAGCCGCGACAGCAGCCCGGTGACGGCCGGAAATAGGCTCGCGATAACAACTCCCTAGCCTAGCTCGCCACACCTTTATCATCGCGCCGCTGCTTGGGAAAGGCGATCATTATAAGAATAAATCAATTACAGAGTCCGCGCATACTCGCCATTCGTCTTGTTCTCGTTGCGCCTCCGGAGAAATCGTTAAGCAGTAAAACCTCTACTGTAAAATATAACTTTAATGCTGAAACACATTTGATAACTTGAAACTGTTCTTGCCATCCAGCTTAATTAATTCGACCGATACGTATTGTACTCGATAGACGTAATCGAAATCGTAAAACTTTCCAACCAGAGAGATATAAGTACCGCAAAATCTTGTACGGTAGGAATATAAAGAAATTGAACAAAAGCCTGTTAGCTCTAGTGCAACAAAACGGAAGTTTTCTATTTACTTTAGTTGACTTGAGTTGAATTTAGCAAGATCATCAATCTCATAATTTAGGTCTATACCTGAATGGCGAATTGAACTTCGTGCCTT
This sequence comes from Helicoverpa zea x Helicoverpa armigera, assembly GCA_033682625.1. Classification (NCBI taxonomy): domain Eukaryota; kingdom Metazoa; phylum Arthropoda; class Insecta; order Lepidoptera; family Noctuidae; genus Helicoverpa; species Helicoverpa zea x Helicoverpa armigera. The sequence goes on along the minus strand of JAWIIS010000021.1, from coordinate 7,890,269 downwards.
GCAAAGGTACTCAGTTCTCCTTCCTACTGTCAATTCGTTACTGCTCGTAAATGGTCATGACATGATGATGGTCATAATCAATGTGGCCTACGATATAATTCTACTGTTGTATTAGTAATTGGTATTACGCTAGGCTACAAAATGTTGATTTCGACATACCAGCAGTTGTTACTTAAATGTACAAAGAAAAAAATTAGACCGCGCGGCAAGATTCACATCTTAATAACAGTAGGTACGAGCACCAACGAAGTAGAGCTACTGTTTCGGAGAACTTGTGATTCACGAGAATATTAAGATTTTTTATCATAAAGCCTAACATTTTTCTGCATGCGCACCGCGTAGTGAAGGGGTTACATTAACTTTATTCTATTCGTGTAGTACTTAAGTTTTTTTTGTGGTGAGCACCGGTTTTGACACAAACAGAGTTATGTTAATGGCAACATTTAATTCGTATGAACATTACTACAAACAATATCAAAATGGAGCTCGCGTGAGGTCTCGTCAGCTGGTGTTATCGCCACAGCGATGAGGGCCATAGCGCCGTCCCGGTTGACCTCGGGGTCTGTCCGCACCTGACCATGTGAACCGGCGATGTAGCACTGTAATTCATCTGAGAAAGTCGCTCAGTAGTCAACCACTGGCCATTCCCAAGCTTTTATTGACTATCATGTTCACCTCAAACTAGTTTAAAATGTTCTTGGTGAGCTTTACTCGGAAAACACCACCATTAGGAATATAATGTCGGTCGCTCTCACGGTATTTGTTACCAGTTTAAATAACGAACCTTGATACATGCCATTCGCGTGTCTTTTTACCATAAGCGCCGTGTAGTGTCATGGTGGGAGCAGCACGCGGCGGACAGCAGGGCTCCGCCGTGCACCCAGGGGCCGGGCCCCCGTCGCGTCTCCGGATCGTTTCGCTTATTGAATTCTCGCACGAAGCATCATGATGACAAGGGCCAATATTTTGTAGAAGTAACAAAACATTTTTATGAACTTAACATAAGTGCAGGACAATCAATCGCAGACAGTATCGCAAACACAATAAAACAACGTCTTTAAGAAAGCGAGTAAAGATTAATCGATTGTCAATCTCGCGAGCGTCTAATTGGCCTACGCTGAGGGTAGCTTCCTCTTAAGTGAGTGCGTGGGCATGGGCGCTGGCGGAGCGGGGCGCGATTTATCGTGCACGGACGATCAAATTTATTAATTCTGTCAGGGGCCGATTGCTCCAATTAAGTGAGTGGAGTAAACATGCCGCTGCTATGTTTATGTGTTGCCGTACCGGTGCCGATGTGGAGTGCTCCGTGCGCAGACGCTTCGCGGTAAAATTCGCACGTCACTCACCGCTAATCACAACATGTGATTTAAATATCACTTGCGAGTCGCGTCACTGCTTTATGTGAATGGAATTTAATTAGAATTTGGTTCTTTTTGGTTTTTAATCAGTACGATTAAATGAATACGTAGTTAAGTGCTTGGGCTACTAGGGCTATAAAAGTCCGGAGATAAGTGATCTGCTACTGAGCTGATTGCTACGTTATCTTGAGATTTTTATAAGATCTATCTTCGTTCGTATTGCTCGTGCATGTACTTCAGGCACGATATATGTTTATGAAGGTAGCATCTGTAAGACACACCCCCGTTTTTGTTTGTTTAGAATGTTCTCCGCCGCCATGATCTTAAGACCTTTACCAAACGAATGTTGAGGTTTTTACGGGTTTTACATACAACAAAGCTCATGAAAATGTAAAACCAATCTTAGACTGAAATTGTACTTGATGGATATAAGTCCGTTAAACTTGACGACAACATAAGAAAGTAAACTTAAAACTTTATAGTTGTCATAAAATAATAGTAAAACAGTAGATCTAAGAAGAAAGCTTTGTGGCGGCGGAAGCGAGCCCACTTAGCCCAATTAGAACGGACTCTGTGCTCATAATTGCTGCTGACTGCACCAGGATACGCGGCACTTATCAATCTGTGGATTACAACTCGTGATACCTAAGCCAGGAGGTGCTCTGCTGTCGAGTAATAAAAACATCTTCAACGCAAATGACTGAACATCCCAGATATACAACACTTAATTAAAAGCTGGAGCACCTATCTTTGCTTCAACTGCTTTATTACTGATGTCTGGGCCGTCTTGTGATTCTAGGCGTAATATCTTAGTGCATGGGATTTGGGTTCGATTTCCATGTAGAACATAAATATATCAGAATGATGCTACGGACTATCGATTATTTATCAATTTTGTAAGTCCATAGAATTATAGTGCTAGTTAACAAACAGTTCTTAGGTTTGCAATTTATTATGGCATGTATTTTGTCGAAGGTTAGCGAGGTAATTATACGTATAGGTAATTTGTCAAAAATATTTTGCGTCAAACATGCGGGAATTTATCGACACGTTTGCTTACGTAGCAAAAAAATGCTCTAATTTCAGAAAAATATGCATAACGAATATTATACCATGAGGAGGTATGTCAGTAACAAGGTAACGCTAACAAATTGATATATGGCGCTAAAAGGATCGCTCCCGCAGTAATTGGGATCTCACGACCTTGCCAAACCCTCACCCGAACACATCATCTTTTTTGGAACTCAAATTCATTGTTACAAACCTAATCAAAATTGTAAAAACACGTTATATTTCAAATGCAAAACGCTAAACGTGTTAGCATAAGTTGTCGAGTCAATCATTCGTTTGTTTAGCGTTGTTCTGAATGAATGTCGCGGAGGTGGTCAATTAGTAAAAGCGTGAACTGGCTGTCAGTTTGGGAGTCTATTATGTCCAGGTCCAGTTCACGGCGGTGCGAAGGCCGGCGACGTGGACGGCTCTCATTATCTCCCTGCTACACGCTATTCATCAGCACCGCATTAGCATCCTCATTATGTCCTAACTCATGAATAATCTTTTCAGTGAGCCCAATAATACTTGCTTTTTACAACCAAACGTATTTCGTCACGTTAGATACAAAATAACTTTGGAGTTCTTATATGGCTGCGTACGTTTAATGATTGTGTTCTCATAATAAATCAATAAGCACGGAATTTGCATGATTTTGCTCACAGTAAGTACTACGAGCCCTTATTCATGTCGTATCGTTAATCGAAAGCTACTCTACTTTATTTTTTGTTTGCGTTTTCTACATATCTGCCTATGGACATGGTCGTCACAGAATAATATGTGTCACCCAGATCACAATGTGACTATGATGTGCATGGCGAAATCCACGAACGGCCTATAACTACATTGTTGAAAACTTGGCATTGCATAACCTGTCCAGTCTGGACATTATTTTTATTTCTATCTAACGTTACAAGGAGACGCAACTCAAAACGTGTTGTTCGCAGCAAAGGCGTTCCGGTGAACATTACCGATCAAATCCATCTCATTGTGATAAGCACGCTGCTCCCGCGCAGGAATTTTATCGCTTACACGTATCGATTCGTTATACTGCAGCTTCGGATTCGTTGTGAAACTCTACCATTTCAAGAATAGGACTTGTTAGCACTGCAACGAAACTAATGGTATAAACTTGAGTTTTCTTAGGAATTTACCATTTAAGAACGTTAGTAGTGAACATAATTATATGTCATAGCTTGCTGTGCTACGTAAATGTATACCAGGAAGATCAAAAGAACCGATATGGAGATAATTAATTGTACAATTATCAGTAGTAATCGATCGACGCGATGAAGCAGCGGTTCCCAAAGGTTGATATCTTATTCGGACGTCACGACCAGCTTACTGGGTCCTTCGTGTTTTTTCTCTCTATTGACACAAAATGCCGGTGGATCGTAAGCTGGCCAGATCACGCAGGCGGATCGGTAGTCAGTCCATTGTTCAGAGATCTTTCTCACGATAGTTTTTATGATCAGCGCACCCGAAGTTATTTCGATTCGATATTGTGTGACGTTAATGTGTACACATTGTAATCTGTACTCATATAATCGATTTAATGTTGTTAGATTCGATGAGAATTTAAAAATACGGACGAGGCCTAGACAAAATAAGATATTTTGACATCGCTCATATCATTAAGTATGTATCATGTATCATGGATGTATTTCTTCATAGTAGATACCTACAGCTAGATTAGACGTAAATTTTTAATTTTGCATCTAACTTGAGGATACCTGATTTCATTTCCGCAATGCAATTGTTTCAGACCCATTCGGATCAGATGCCATTCAGGTGCGAGTTCTGCTCACGACTGTTCAAGCACAAACGTTCTCGAGATCGCCACGTCAAACTGCACACGGGGGATCGCAAGTACCGCTGTGCACACTGCGAGTCTGCTTTCTCCAGAAGGTGAGTCTTGTTGATCGCCAGATATACGATGCGATAAACTTCGTTAAAACCTTGGACGTGCCTCGCTAACTGACTATTCAACACGACTATAAATGGTACAAAGATAATGCTAATGCGGTTAATCTAAAGCCATTGAAGATTAATATATTGTTAAAAGAATGCTCAAGAGATGCGTGCATGACAAAAGCCTCCAAGTAAGATTGATTGCCGTAAGTCACGGGCACCGCGCACTCTCGGTCGTAAGGCGACGTGTCACCTTTTTCGTCACCTTACCGCGACCACGTGACTAATTCCATGCAATTTGTCGGCCCAACGAACCGCCGACGACTGAAAAGAGATGATGCGCTGACAAATGACGTCGAGGGTCTCACAAAAATGAAATAATGGCCCGTACCTAAACGGGCACGGCGAGCGTGGCCATTAGCGGAGGTGTTTGGGCGAACGCCTCTATTCTGTAGTTTGCGTGAAAAGCCTCTTTGTAAGTTCTGTTTGGTCCGTGCTTTATGTGGGCTCTTATGTCTCATATGACAAATTGTCGTCGCAGCTTGGCCACACAAAGACGATTTATCTCAATTTTAAATTCCTTATACGGATGTTTTGCTGTTAAAGGCATGATTATACGCATACCAAGTCTACAGTGGTTTAAGGTTTTTTTAAAGTAAAGTTACTAAGGACGACTTGTTACATTTTATACTTAGTTATGCAGACGACATGGCACTGCTGGGCCTAACAGCTGGATCAGTCAGGAAGCTGTTACGTGTGTGTGAGCGATATGCCAATAGTCTGAGCCTCGTGTACAATGTGAAAAAAATGTACACTTAGTTTTTGAGTCTGCAGGTGGGAAGGTGTCGCAAAATCCGGTATTAACTTTAAATGGACTACCGTTAGCCAGGGTACAAACGTTTAAATACCTGGGACACTTCCTTACGTCGGATTTCAGAGATGAAGTAGATATTGACAGGGAACGCAGGGCGTTGGCAGTGCGTGGCAACATCTTGATTCACAGGTTCGCTCGTTGTAGCTCGCTTGAGGCCCTGCGTATACAATGTGCATATTGTCAATTCAACCTAAATTGAAATATCAATATTGAAATACTTAAGCCTTAAAACCCATTTTTTCTGATTAGGTAGGCATTTTGGTCAGATAGGCAATCGCTTCTTGTAAAGCACTGATACTCAGCTGAATCCGGTTAGACTGGAAGCCGACCCCAACATGATTGGGAAAAAGGCACGGAAGATGATGGATGAAAACCCCTTTTTTCTGAGACTACTTCAGCGCCTTTTCGAGTTTCTTCAGATTATTTATATTCAGTAGCTTTTAGCAGCTGAGTTCAGAGATCTCAGATGAAATGTATAGTTTAAAAAAATGTATTTCTTTCTATATTTCAGCGACCATTTAAAAATCCACATGAAGACGCATGACAATCAGAAGCCGTTCCAGTGTACGGTCTGCAACCGCGGCTACAACACGGCGGCTGCTCTGACGTCACACATGCAGGGTCATAAACGGGACCGGGAGGGCCGCGAGCCCGACCGACGCAGAGCCCTGCGCTGTCTGCGCTGCGGGGACGCGTTCCGACGACCTGATCTGCTGCAGGTACCTAATATACCTATCAAATTCCATTTGACTAATTAACATACTCATTATCATACAGTTTAAATAATACAGGCTTTGTTCTACTAGGCACACATGGTGAGCGCGCACGGTGTTGACACTGCAGCAATGACTCCCCCACGACGCGTTGCTTCGCAACCGCCACCCACACTTCTCGCCTGCATCTACTGCACTCGCGATACTTTCACCAGTATGGAACAACTACAATTACACGTCCGCGCAGCTCACTCGGCTCTACTGAACGGAGAAGGACCGGTACAAATTGATCAGCCAGCTCCCACGGACCTCAGTCGACGAGCACCCGACGAAGTGCCTCCTGTCAAACGTCCTCGCTCCGGATCTGGCACGCCACAAACAACTCTATCGCCTAGTACACTTCTTTGCAATCAATGCGACGCTGCTCTACCAGATTTTGAAGCATTTCGTGCTCATTTGAAAGGTCACCTTGAAGAAGGGGGTGAACTAGGTCGGTCCAGCCCAGCTCCTTGCGTTCACTGTGGAGCTACCTTCGCAGACGCTGCAGCCTCTGAGCGCCACCTCACTGCACATTATCTGGCAGTGTCGTGCGAGTACACTTGTCATAGTTGTGCTCGGAGTTTTTCTGCGCCTGATGATCTACAGAAACATCTCCTCGAACTGCACGCGCACCACCTCTACAGATGCGCTCTTTGCAAGGAGATTTTCGATTCGAAAGTTGCGATTCAGGTAAACTACAATTCGTTTAGAGTTTTTGGAATATTCTTGATTTTTTTTTCTTATAATCTTTTACTAAGCCATAACCTACTTCCAGGTACACTTTGCCGTGGCACATAGTGGGGAAAACAAAGTTTGGGTTTGCCGGTCTTGCGGCGCGGGTGCAGGTGCACTGCGCTCGGAGGCGGAGGGCGCGGCGCACGTGCGCACTCGCCACGCTGCCGCGGCTCCGCGCTGCGCGTGCGGCGCCCTGCTCGGCAGTGGAGTGGCGTCCAGAACGCCAAGACCGCATCGGGCTTATCGCTGCCCTGTGCCCGCCTGCAATGACGCTTTTGCTGTACAGTATCTGCTTGAAAGACACATGCAGGCACATCATGCAATGCAGCAGCAGGTCAGCTATATTTTTTTCATGGTTAGGTATTCTTTAGCTTTAAGTAGATTTCTTATTTAATCTAAAATGTTCTTGTTATCAGGTCCTAAATGGAGAAATGACTAGGACAAAAAGAATGGAAAGCAACAACGATGGCGAGGCGGGTGATGACGCGCGATCACCTTGCACTCCTGGGACGGACAACAGCGGTGTGACTACAGCGGTGGTGGCAGCAAGTGAGGAGCGGCGCCGCAAGAACGGCGCCGTGGCGCTGCAGTGCGCCTACTGCGGCGAGCGCACGCGCAGCCGCGCCGAGCTCGAGGCGCACACGCGCGCGCACTCCGGCGCCGCCGCCGCCAGGCACAAGTGTCTCATCTGCGACGAAGTGCTGCCTTCTGCTGCCGTGCTCGCTGAGCATAAACTAACGCATTGCAAGGTAATTAAAAGACATACTATAATAGGCATTATATTATTGTACTGTATAATTGTATAGCATTATAGACATTTTCAAAGTTAAATGCGAAATACATAGTTTTATCTATGATACTTAGTTGATTCAACTTCTTTTTGTGAACCAGTGTGTTCGACAGTGAATTAATTTCAATCCAATAATTTACAGGTGGTATCTGGCGACACATGTTCTCGTTGTCGTGCTCGGCTGCTATCCGAAGAATCGTTCCTGAGTCACATGGCGCGGCACCACCCAGCACTGCCGGCACCCTGTGTGGTGTGCCGACAGACGCTAGCATCAGAGGCCGAGGCACGACTGCATGCGAGGTTCCACCTGAGGCCAGGAGAGGATGAACAGAGGTGTGCGATTTGTCTTCGAGCGCTACCAGAGGGCGAGGCAGGCGAAGGAGCCCGCGCATGTTCGGCTTGCTATGCGCGTCACGCCGCCCCTCGCCCCCCACCACCCGCGGATCATGACTGCCGTCTGTGCCGAAGAGCACTCGGCTCCCCAACACGACTACAAGCGCATCTAATTGAACACACCTTTGCTGGCATCGGCGCCTTCACCTGCTACCTATGTTCGGCCGTGTTCACAAGCGCGGCAGGATTGCAGCGCCATTTACCCGAGCATTCCTCTGCACCGCGACCTTACGACTGTGCTCGCTGTGGACTCAAGTTCTTCTTCCGAGCAGAGCTAGATAATCATGCGTTCGTCCATCTTGAAGAGGCTGAAATAGCTCAGCGAGCGTTTTATGAAGCGTACGCCCGAGGCGCTGCTACTGCGTGGGCAGCTTTGGCACCACCGGAGCCTCGAACGACTCCGCCGCAAGCTGAGGTCAAGCGAGAACCGGAGATAAAAGAGGAGCGAGGCACGGACGAGTATATTGAGGTGTCATCACCTCCCCCCGCGCCTCCGCCGCCCGCTCCCCCCGCACCGCCGTCGCCCGCACCCGTAGTGAAGCAAGAGAAACCCGACGAGGAGTAAATCGGAGCTGCCTCGATTCGCAGTGAATGTGTCGTCCCTGACGCGGGCATGGATCCCGCTGCAATACTAGATTACGTCCGTACGAGCTATTTTTAAGTGTTTAGTTTCGTTAAAGGTTAGTCGTTAAAGTTTTGCGTTCAGAACGCTGTAACTCCTGTAAGTAGTCCGTAGGTACCTATCGTTTATGTTGGCTAGGAGTATGTTTTATAATGTTTACATGGCTATTTGTATAAACTGTTAACTTAATATATTGTGTTAAGCTTCAATACCAGTTTGTTTTTATTGCCCTTCGATTTAGGAACCGAATATACTATTTACTGAAAGATCTCATTTATTGTACAAAAGAAGTCGATGTCAAATTATAAAATTAACATAACATATGTATAGCTTACAGGGATTAATATTTGACATAAATTACTCTAAGCGGTGGCAATTTGCTGCTGTATCCAGGGCAGTAGTCCAGCGATGTTGACGTAGGCAGCCGGCACGTTGGCGTTAGCGCAGCCAAGCCCCCAAGACACCAGCCCTACCACCACCCACTGGCCATTCACCTGGCACACCAGCCCCGAGCCACCATCACCCTGCAAATATCACTATTCTTATCAAGCTATCCTTATCAGACTATCACGACCGTAGACCATGGCTAGATTTTGCAAATACCCGCTTTGCTTTTGTGATGTATAGTTATCGGCACGAATCTTGAGCTCTGACCTACATCTGCGCAGAAGTAATTTATTGGGTCCCTTTTGGTATTTTTTTGGGAACGGGCTAAAGCGGTGATTGGCCCGTAGTGCATCGCGTCATAGCCGTCACTCGGGATTGGTTCTTTGCTAATAAATAACTTCTGCGCAGATGTAGGTCAGAGCTCAAGATTCGTGCCGATAACTATATAAAAGTTTAGGTTTAAAAATAAACGTACTGTACAAGAATCCTTGTTAGCTTCCCCTCCTGCGCAGATGAAGGATGTGGTGTCCAACACGTAGGAGGCACCCAGACGGGCTATTTGCAACTGACTCTGACATGTGGCAGGTGCCACTATCGGTACATCAACCTTTTTCAATATCTGTTGGTACTGGCCTTGTAAACCGAACATGTTTTTACCCCAACCTGACACCCAACACCTGAAAACATAAAAAAACCAACGACGTAAAATTGCAAAGTTAATTTATGGCAAAGGTAAAAGTTAAAAAGCCAAGTTCTTGGTATTTTAGTCAGTATTTAAACTATACGTAAGTATGGAAAATGACAATTGATCAGAATGCATCACTACAGGAAAAAACAATTCTGCATCTCATCATATAATGACCATATAAGTTAATATGCATGGCTATTACCTAAAACGAGATGCTAAACCAACCTTTGTCCTGTGTAAGTGGTAGTCGAGGACGGAGGTAGACACGCCCTGTTGATAGTCACAGCGGCACCAGCATTTGGCGTGATGGGCACAGTTGCTGACAGCCTGAGCACCATGATGTCATACTGCAAGGTGTTGGCGTTGTAAGACGGATGGCTGAACACTTTGGTCACTGTGTACTCCTGGAAAGCTACTGGCTCATAGGTACCGGCAGCATCCCACTCGCCGAGACGTACTTTGACGTTTGGCGCCGTTCCTGAAACACTGTCTTCGTATTTTAATTGACGTGAACTTTTCAAAATAATTTATACTATAGATTTGGTAGACTCAGGTTTATAGGTACATCCAACATATCCAGCTAATATTGGCATTAAGAGAAAATATCGATGACTATGGATTAAAAGGTATAATCTTGATCGGCAGTGGAAATAAGACTTTTACTTACGAGATAATATATGCATAAAAACAAATAACACCGATATTTATTTATAGTTACGTCGTCACCCCTCTTCATATAGCATTTACTTTACAAAGAAATGTATTACGAATAATGACCACATAACCGCGACAATACTCACACATAGGGCAATAATCTATGTGTAACCGTCAGAACATTTAATTGGTCCACCAGAACCCCTCCAGCAATGTAATCGTTCTGTTTCGTCAGTATTAATGCCTGTAATAAAAAAAAAGCTTCCTTATTTCCAAAGTGACTTAATAGTAGTAGTAAATTATAAAAGAAATCGTTCAAACAAAAAAAATATATCGTAAACAATTCTGTGTTTCGAGTTTCGAGTAGTACATACCTGCCAAGGAAATTCTCCAAAGTTAGCTTGTCCGGCCGCTGGAGTGATGGCAGTAGTAGGTACAGTTTGCAGAGTACCACAATTAATCAATGTGCCGCCGGTAGTGCCGCTACAGCAATACTCTTGACCCGATGGACACTGAGTTGCTACCTACACAGTTTCAACCACATATCATCCGATGTCTCAAAAATCAAGTAAATGCAAACGTTAATCGTATTTCTCCTTCCACTTACCGGAGTAACAATCCTGATGTCTATCATCCCAGCTCCATTATTGTTAACAACTCGAACGCAAGTTCCAGTAGGCACACATGCACAATTACTTTGTCTTTTCACAATATTGTGCTTTCTACCTGATCCAACACTACATAAAAAATCTTTCATGTTTACTGCGTGCTCATCGTCCAGGCTTCTGCGCTGCCTTGGAAATTTCACAGCGCTATCATACGTTGGTAATTGTGCACTATACCCGCTTATTGGAGGTACATTTAGGGCTGCCGAAGGGGCCGAAGTGGTGCCGAGTCGAGGGTCAATCGGGAGCGGGCCTGCGATGGTTTCATCAGGATTAAATATACATACTACATCTGGATCGATACAAATTATAAGAGATAAATCCGTTCCACCTAAAGTCGTGGTCGTTGTAGCTGCTGTCGTAGCAGTGGTAGGCGCTGCCGTGGACGCCGTTGTAGGCGCGGCAGTGGGAGCCGCGGTGGTAGGAGCTGCAGTAGTGGCTGTCGTGGCTGCCGTGGTAGGAGCCGGCGTTGGGGGCCGAGTCGTAGTAGCCGTGGTGGCCGCCGTGGTTGCTGCTGCTGTGGTTGCCGCTGTAGTTGCGGCTGCCGTGGTTGCTGCAGTAGTTGCGGCTGCCGTGGTTGCTGCAGTAGGAGCCGCCGTAGGAACGATGATTGGTGCAGGCACACCGGGGACTACAACGATGGGTGATGGGTTGGCAGGGAGCAACCCTAAACATGCTGTCAAAATCCACAGACACATTGGGAATGTTATAATAAAAAGTGATAATCTGACTCACTGAGCGGCGTCCGCCGCGGACGATCACTGATTGATATGGTTGAAGGTGATGATGAGCTAAACATTAAATACGTCCTTAAAATAACGATTGATGGTATTTCCCTAACAATTGCAGCCTTCATGGTGTAATGCGCTTGATCATATAGCGACAAATTGTTGTAATCAACGAAATGTGGATTACTAATCTTTTGTTGGTGCGCAAATGTCGTAATTTTCGTCATCATTTAAAAGAGTAAATTGTTGTAATCTCATCGCTCTTGAACCGTAATAGCTAGTATAGAACCCTTACAATAGATAATAACAACACGTGAGCGCTGGCTTTACTCGCTATTTTACATTTTATAATGCCTGGTAGGCCGTATAAGATTTATGTTTTGTTATATTCTGTTGTGAAACGCAATATAATGCAAAATGTAAAATAATTTTGTCATTCATGTTTATTGCACATGCATGTCATGTAAACCTACTATCGATTTTTAACTTATGTACCTTTCCTTATCATTAATTTACAAAATTACATATTAAATCAAAATTAATTCATTTTGGACTAGGTACGTACAGAATGTAATGACTATTGTGGGTAAATTCCAAGTTACAACATTTACTAAATTTTTTAGGTAGATATGTTGGTTTAGATTACATGCATTTTATTAAATGCACATTATGTTACAGCTTGTACATTAAACAAGAACGTCCTTGACAGGTGAACAATGAGGTGACAACAAAGCCATTTAGCATGCAAAGTTATGAGACCGTGGCGTCGCGCCTCAAAATTAATAGAGGGCCGTCAACATGTGTATCAAAATAATGTCATAATCGATTTAATCTGTAAAAATCAAATCAGAATTTCCTATTTATGAAGAATGAACAAGCGCATTCCTTTAAGATTAACCTTACGTTTCGCGGATGTGGTTAAGCTCAGAAAAGAATGACCTAAGATTAAAATACAGGGTATTTCCGCATCATCATGATCTAAATGGGGATTAGAAGAGATATTAGAAACAAAACTTATTAATTTCCTTTTTTCATATTTATTGAGTCAGACTCGCACTAAGCGGGACTTTTTAAACATGTTTTTCAATAACAGAAGTGGGAAAACATTTTGACGTAAACCTACATGCGTATTCGGATGTAGCCAAATTATACGGAATTTGGATGGATTTCCCGTACACACTTTATGTTAAATTATTTCCTTTTGTAGCTTACAGTCCAGTTTCCCTTGAACTGATGTAGGTACCGACTGTTGAAATTCGAATATGATTCGGTTTACGGAGAACTTTAAAGAGATATGTCATTAGACTCATATATTAAACATTAGTCATTTATTTTGTAACAAATTCCTGTCAGACACAGGAGGTTAGGGACAAAGTTAAAGGGAAGAGATGCGGAATAAAGTCGATTTGTTTGTTTTTATTTTCCGTTTTTTTTTCAATTGTGTGCGTCATTTCCCTCTGTGTCATTTTCATGTCTACATACCTAATACTTGCATCCTTAATAATTCAGTTGCCTATATGATACATTCACACCACGAAATTATGCATTTAAAGCTTATCAAGTCAACCATAGAAATACTGAAATGAGGAAAAAATATAAAACATTTAATATTAATAGATAGGGGTTGCCAAATCAGGCATTCAGCCTTCTAGTAGAACTCTTTTGCTGTCGCACGAGGGTATATTTCAGTCAAACGAAATAGATACCAAATTACGTGTCTGATAAGGTACCTATTGAAAAAGGTAAAACCTCGAAACGCATAATTTATTCTGATGAATATGAAACATTCGTGGTATTTTATTGGGAGAGGCCATCATCGTCATAATCTTACTTAGAATTTAATTAGGAAATTATTCGTTAAGTACTTACCAACTTGTAAAAATCCAGGATCTAAATAAATTATACGACCTGCCTCCACCTCAGGCCCTAGTTTTTTGTCTTCAATTTAGGTTTTCTTCAATTCTGAGTTCAGTTGTATAATGATGAATTCCAATTTACTTTAAACATTTTATTATATAAGAAAAAAAACCTTGCATAGTGCCTATTCACTACTTTACTGCAAGCTGTGTTGATGCAACTTCGTGCTGTAAAATAAAACAATATAAGATACTCACTAAAATTGCATGTAAAATTCTTTATTACAAAATATTAGCATGATAGTTCGGCTATATGATATATAGCCGAACTAGGTTTTAAGACACTCATTCATCTTTGTTTTGAGTTATAGGTATATTTCCTCTTAAATGAGTAGTAACTACTTAAGCAGGTACACCAAAAGAAATGTTACTATGTATCAGCTAAATCTTGGTTTTACTTGGTCTTACTAAGGTAATCTTGGTTTAGCTGGCCAACTGTTCAAGGAAGAATGCCAAACCATTATTTGAAAGGAGAATAAAACAACGACTGCGGTAGTTTCTAGTTTGGAAAACATGATAGGAAAGAATTAGGTACATACCTACTATGGAAATATCAGATTCCATGTTCTTTAGGCCTATCCAGCATTCCACTGATTTCGATTGTACTTTTCTGTCAACTGTAGAATAATAGGTCATATCACTGCCACCTCTTGAAAACGCTCTGTATCTAGATAGATGCACGTACTCGCAAGTACTAGACGTTGTTTAGTAGGGCAGGGTTCAATGAAACGGCGTCGTGTATAGATGGCGCTGCAAAAGTTTGCCGTGACGTCCGCGGCCGCGGCAGCGCCACTCGCCTTGCGCAAGCTACAATACGTCAATATACAAACAAGAGGTGTACTGTCTAGAACGTATATGTATAGCTTAGGATGATAGCGCCAGCCAGTACTGCTCCGCTCAGTTTGCGAACACTGCTTGTGTAATTCGAGGCCGATTGTGAATGCAATCCATACTATAATTTTAATATTGCCGCGAGTTTTAACTATGACAGATTCGAGTGATGTACGTAAAATAAATAAGTTCATGTTTAGTTCAGTGAGTTGACGTTTGAGACGAATCAATTTACCGTGCCTATTAAAATCTGCAGTAAAAAAAATTGTGTATCGTTTACATTATTGATAAAAATGTGCGGATTGTTAAATATCATAAAATTTAGTTTCCATCAATGCCGGGATCAGAGACGCTTTATTCAGATATTTAGGTCGTAAAATAAAATAAAAAACTTATTCAAAATACCCCCATTGCCTTCACGGTATTATAAAACTACAAATGAATTTTATTAACTGCCGATTTTTCAAAATGCCTTCCTACAATCAAGAAATCAACGTGGATCTCAATTCTAATGAAAATGGTGCCTTGAAGACTGATGCCAAAGATGGCAAAATCGATGACAGTCGGTATATGTCGGGCGAACAAGTCCCGAATAATGCGCCGGTGGGATTGAATGCCGACCAGAGGCTAGCTTTTGCTTTGAGGGACTTTTTGAGTCCATCGAATACAGCCCTTAGTGATGGAGAGCCATCACCGTCTGCCCTTTCGCAGACACTGCCTTTCATAGATGAACAGGTAGATGAGGAGGAGGCCACGCACTCCGAAGAGGAGCAGACACAGTGCCGTGATACTGAGGACGTGTTGAACAACGCCGCTTGCCGCCTCAGGCGGTGGCGTGCAGCGTCAAGGAAGCTGCGCCGGCCGCGGATCATAAATAACTTGAGCTCCAAAGATGATAAGGATGGGAACATAAGCAAAGTGTGTAACGGTGGTCACACGGACCTGGCCGACCGGCTGCGGAGTCTGGCTGCGGCCGGCAGCATGTCTGCCTCGGCCGGCGAGCTACTGTCCCTGGCTCCGCCGCCGCCAGCCGCCACCGCTCCACCCTCGCCAGGCTGTCTGCTCTCACCATCCCTAGCAGATCAGAGTTCTGCAGAATATTTCGTGAGTACTCAAAATTCCTTACCTAATAATATCATAAATCATAATTACATTTGCTGGTAGCTGAAAAATAGTAACTTGTATGTTCTTATCAAAAGTCATATACTTACTGCGCGGAGGCTGACTATTTACATAACACCTAAGTACGTACACAAGCAAGTATTTGCGTACCGCAGACGCACGCACCTCATGGAAAACAAAGCATTTTCTTCACGTTTATAGTTATAAATTATTCAAATCGAACCATAATATTAAACTGCTATTAATTATGTCATTGTACATACCTATTTATAATAGGAATCATCTTGACGTAGGTACGAACTGTAATGAAAATGGTCAGTAATTTCAGGACACGGTATACTTTATTTATACACAGGCACAAATAGTCAACTTTCGCGGTTTTCTAAACCACATTACAGAGGCTGGTTGTAACGTAACACAGATATTATTAAACATACAGCATAGGTATGATCATATAGTATTATTTACTGGCACGGTTTCATATTTTGTGGGTTTGTCTGATTACGAAATACGATGTAGGTAATCATAAGAATTAGTAAACATAGAGCATTAATTAAAATTATGTGTATATTTACTTCCGTTTGCAAATATTTACACCTGTTTACGAAAATTTATACTCAGTAGCATCGTGAGCAAAATAATGTTAGTCCCACTTTTTTGTAGCGGTGTTAGATACTTAAGTACATTTTAATTTGGTAAACCATAAAAAGCAGCTAGAAGAAACCGTCAGTCATGAAGTTACGGGATTCCCGATGAGAAAGTTCGATCAAGATTCTATTCAAAACAATCAAAAATTTTCCCCAACAAGAAAATTTATCTTCTTGTTTTGTTAAATTATTCCGCGAAATCCAATAAACTTCGACTAAGTATTTATGCTAGTCACTGTTTATTATGCCTTAACGATATTGTATTAACTTCAGTTTTTCGTGTAGAAAATAAGTGTTTTGCACAGATGCACCGCGCTCAGCAAAACATAAAATAAAAATAACCTTCAGTTGGTCGCGCAGTAAGCAGTAGACTGTTAACAGTATCTTGAGTACATCCTACCGCCTTTCTCTCATAAAAAGTACGTCATTATAAGTAAGAACATTATTGTATAAATCAAGTTGCTGACGTCATCAGCGAGGCGTCGGTTATGGTGTTTATTTACAAATGTATCAACAACACGGGTCGCACAGCTGTTTCGTAATCCCAAACTTACGATATAAGGACCGTGGTTACAGCTTATTTTGGCAAACGAGCAAAGAAAATACAGGATCTGAGATAATGTCGCGTTAGCCAAATAAAAACTGACGATGAATCACGACAGTATTTTTCTACAAACAAACAAACAATTTCCCTCGTGGTAAACACGTATGAAACAATTCTTTCAGTTACAACTAATATGACACAGGTAGCTTTACAATACCTTTATCTGATATATCTTTGAAAGATAATAATGTAAACGTCAATTGTTTTTATTCAGTCATTCACTGATATTATTTCCTTCTTGGATTCACAGAATTTGTTTGCGTGGATCAATCATTATCTGATAATAACTCATTTGTAAATAAATTCTATGAAGTGATTTATGGGTTTTCTGAGTTTATTCATTTTTATGTACTCGTACCACAGCGACTGAAGGAACAACCATTCATATGTTTAATTTTTGGAATAATCAACATACACCTTCACTTAGATCTTTAATAGGACCGATTGACAGCGACCTCCTTCCAGTGTTCAATACTTAGAAGTTTATGTTCTTTAGAAAATAATCGTTACCATTTTGAACTAAAATTTAATAATTATTTTTTTCTTTAAAAAATAAATAAACCATGCATAAAACATAAATAAACGGAACATTCCTTCATTATCACCTTCTGCAAACTATTTTTATCAAACGAGATTACGAGCTTCGGAAATGTTGACATATTCTTCAGATGAATATACATAGTATCTTTGAGAAACTTGTGAAAAAACCGTTTTCCTTATTTTAATCATAGTCTTAACTTTGCTACTATTTTATAAAAGAAATGCGCAAAAAGTTTTTAATTCTTAGAAACGCTACGATTACTACGACTTGAAATTACAGCCGCTACGCGCAACAAAAACCTGAAACTACATGTAATAGAACGTGTTCAAGTGAGAGATAACAAGTGTGTATGTAGTGATAGCTGCCTGGCCAACACCTACTATATTACGTACAAAGGCAATTTCAGACAAGCAATATCGTAAAATGAGGGAAATTTTCCTTAAAAACATATCTCGTAGCGGCTGCGTAGCATTCGCTTCAATCATGTTTTTTTATCCGTGTGAACCGTTTAATTGCAAGACAGTGTACTTCACCCCCGTCTGAGTGGGACGACGGTTGGTCTGTGCATATACGATGTGTATAGTGTGGCTGGAGCACGCGGTCACATCATGACCCTCACGCGGCGCCGCCACAACTAGCGTGCTGTATCGATTGGTTCGACCAAACGATTCACTTTAATCTTGACCACTCACTGTACGTCACCAAATCTGTACAACAAAAGACCCAACTCAACTGTTTGGATACAACATTCAATTATTTTTTACTCAAGCCAATGCGGCTATGAGAAAACGTGATCAGGTAGTTATCAAGGCACGAAAAGTTTATATCTTCGGTAAATATAGATTTAGCTTAAAGAATACAAGATATTGTGATGAAAACACATTCTAACGTGAAGTTCCTTAAAACTAATAGGTTTTGAAAATCAAACCTCTGATGAACCTACCTCAATTTGGAGAGAATTTTAGTGTATAATCCCTAAGGAGCGTAAAATACCCTACAGATTTGATCGTCGTGCTCTGGTAAGCACGTTGGCTGCTTGACTATCGTTACAAATAGGTCAGCAACTCGGGAGATTAACATCCACTGAACAGCCGAGATGATATATAGGTGCCTATAGCACCCTTGCTTACTGATTACTTATCTGATGATGGAAACGAAATAATTTCATAATTTAAATGTGTTGTCTTCGCTGCATAAACCACACTCGTCACATAAAGAAGATATTTGTGAAATATGTAATTACCCTATTGCGTCCAAGGATACTTATTATGAATAGTAAATAAATATGCCACAATATTTATATTTTTTAACAATAGCTATGATTTATTTAAAATAAGAATGAAACGGGAAAATAGATGCAGTAACCTTTGCTCCTGGACACAAATGCTAACAATTCCTGAACATATTATTGTAACAAATAGTTTTATTGCAATGGTATTCCATGTAATCTATACACAAGCCGTGCTTCCTCATCAATTCTATGAACATCATACCATTATGTGATGACACGCACGGTAGTTCATTAAAACAGCATTCGGAACAGTCACTGTACGTTATGACTAATTTCGAGTACATACATACCCACTGTTTTTCAAATTAAAGACGTCAAGGGGGCGTGGGATGTGATCAAACTTTAAGTTGTGAATTACCAAGTAACAGTGATGGTATCGGCCAAGAAACAGTACACTGACACTGACGACGTTCAAATGATGCCGTATTAACTTTTACTGACGTAACATATTATGACTAAAGGGGCTGCGCAATAACTTATGTCATAACATCAACATGCGATGACAAATCAGCTTCCGATGATGTAGTTTAAGCTAATTGCAGTTTAGAAAGTCCATGTGTCATGTTATTATCCTCAATCTTCGTAGCAGTTTATGGTTGCGGTCATAAAAAAGGCTGGAGGCATAAAATATCGCTGAAGTTTTGACGGACACACTGAATTACATAATTTAAATTCTAAGGACATGTTGGTGCTGTAAACATAAAATTACAATGTTGCTTTCTTTAGTTTGACGAACTTGCATGTCTCCAAATCAATCATCCGATGGATTAGCACAATCCGACGAATTATTCTTGTTTAAACCGTCTTGGTGGGGACGTTAAAACGTACTCATTTGACTACGTTTACAGTATCTATTAGTATTAATCGTGTACATGAGGTACTCGTATGTAATTGACATGAGATGATTGAATACAGTAGCAGAGCGAAGGTTAAATCAGTTTAAACATCATGTTATGATACTCATCTACTTATGGAGCATGCTATATATGTCAGAAGTCTGGAATAGGTAACATTCACAGGTCCGTTATTAGTAATAGGTACTTATGGAAAATGATGGTGTTTGTTAGCATCTGTGAGATGTTCTGTATTAGTATTGACAGCGCAGTGTGATGTACGCGCTCAAACGCCGCTGGTGTTCTCCATTCGGGTCGATCTCCTCAAGCGGAGGAGCGCGGTGCCTCGGTATCCGCGCCCTCATGACCCAAATTTTCGCAATGACGTCACCGAACACCGACCACTATGTGGGTCATGTCATGCGCCAGCACCACCGACCCACTCTGCACTCGGATATTGCACTAGATAAGATAGCAACAATCAAAGATATAATTTTAGGTCACGTTACCTTCTTCGTAGGCTGCGTATACTTAGTATCAGTTTAAATAATCACACGCGACTTTGCTCTGAATTTGGCCGCTGGCATAATTATGTGAGGATTCTTTAAAACAGAAAAAAATATAATGTGTAGGTTATATTTCGAACCTAGGAAGATGAGCATAGATAGGTACATTTTAATTAGATTTACATATTTGGTATAATTGACGTAGGTAATTCTTTAATTTCATAATAATTTTCAAACGTCTGCTTGTATGGGTGTTAAAACTTTTTCTGAATTTCAGTTAGAAACCTTGAAATTCTATACATACATAGACGTCTGTTCTTTCGATTTTCTTTGTAAGTAGTTTCAAAACATGGGTACATAACGGCCTCTAAACGTCCCAATCCAAGAGTTATACTGTCGTTTACACATTGCCATTAGGACAGCCGACATCGTGCTTATTTTGTTCCTAGCTTTTAGCGAAACGTTCTTTAGTTGAAAATGCTAGTACGAGCTTATTCAATGCACTCTTGGCGGTTTATCGTTATTTTTAATATTGAGAAAAGCATGTAGGTATTATAAATTTTAAAACAAAATTTGATTGCACGAACAAAGCTAGTCTACACAAAAACTGTTGTTTTGGGCTACACGCTACGAATTGTAGGCTAAAACTGTAGTGTAAACATCTGCATCAACAGATACAGATTTATGGCAATATAGATTAATGGGTCTGTATGGAATTACGACCGCTGTGGAACTCGCGTGTAAATAGCAACGCGGGTCATTTGATCCTCTCCGAGGTCAGTGTGGGGATGACTGACCACTCCTCTGTCTGTATATCTATAATCCAGCTAGATTGTAGGATTGATACGTAATCTTGTAAATAGATTATTAACTCCTCAGTATTTTTTATATTATAATAGACAGGTATAACAAAGTCCCAGCGTTTTAATCGTCAAGTATGACTACAGAATAGTTATTTCAACCAATTTCAACAATGTTTTAATGAAATTCAATTAATGCCTTCATGAATACAATCAAGCGTAAACCATAAAAAAAATGTTTGGTTATTTTAACATTTATATTAAAGCAGTTTGCATGCTTATAACAATCTGTAAAGCATTGTTATAGGTACGTACAGTTACCAAGGTAAATTAATTGCGTCAATGCGTACTTATTAGTTGTTTGTTAGTGGTCACCGGCTCAATATTAGTACGAGTGCCCTGACACGTATGTAGGTAACCAACAACGGTTCAAAATTGTTAAACTTAGTTTTGTGGTTTGGGTATATGATACAATAAACCAATAGAAAATTATACCTGTTGTTTTTCAGTTTATATAAATTATTTTAGTTTATATAATAACGTGATCACGTTCTAGGTTAGTTACGAATGACTTAAAGAAATCAAAAGTTACAAGGCGATGGTTGGTTGAAAATATAGAAACAATTATGCGATAAAGTTGGTGTGAAACAAAACAATGTATTTTTAGCCTAGATTGATTCCAACCACACGCCGGCGTTTATGCAGCGTTCAATTTAGTACGTTATCGTTTATTAAATTGTCGTTTCAAGCTAAGGCAACAAACTTTGTCACATATATTTATGTTTGTTCGGTCTTTTAGTCTATATACAATACCGGAAAGCTGATGTATCTCCTCTTGAGGGTGGGCTTACGGCTGCGACAGAGTATTCTTTACTTATGCGGCTGTTAACGAATTTTACTCGTTTATAAATGAGCTTGTTCCAATAAATATATGTCTATTTGTGGAGAAAGTTCAAAGTGCACGATTACTTAACTAGGTATTTCCATGTCATAATTTCTATAGGACTTTGATATCATTTAAGATATCTGCATTTAAATTAAAGTACAAGGCCGCAACAGACGTCATCGATGTTATATATAGGATATTATATTAAATAAATATAATTAACTGTATTTATTTGCCGCAATCAGAAACGGTTTAACGTACGGACCAATAAGCAGCGTGTAGCGTGTCTATTAAAATGTCTTCCAAAGCTATTTATAAAGTATGTTATTTTATCTTTCATACTTAATAATTGTTTATAAGCTATATTTAATAATTTTCTGAAATTAGTTTCAGGTTAATTTTCACATTTAATTTTTATAAAATAATATGTTATAATTTATCGTGATAGATTATGTAGACTAATTACATAGTTCTTGTAGTTCACAGCAGGCTGGGATAACAAATATTTTTATTTTTCATTCCTATAATATCTACAGGTATCTAGGCAAGGGTTTGAGTAAATAATTAATTTTATGTGCTAGGAAATTTAATTTAGCATTTATTTTATGACGTACAAAATTCATCAACTTACAGTTCCACGCTACCTGACAGAGCTTTAACATTCTCACGTTTTTCAGCGCGGGTTGTACCTACTTGCGTGACAAAATGTGACTTATAAAAGCGCTCTAACTATAAAAGTTATAGGTACTCACCTACCTATGAGGAAAAATGTTTTATAGTTTATTCGCTAAACTGGAAACTCTTTTAAGGGAGAAATGCATTTTCCACGCTTGCGGTTACGGCAGTCACATAACATTGTTCAGATTAAAAATTCATCATTCATGTTGATTTATGATTCGAATTGAACGTGACTTGAATGTTTTTTGCATAGTTAGGCGTTACGTATTAACTAAAATAAAGTCAAATATGTACAATTTATAATCGTGCTCAAAAAATTAAAAATGTTAAACGCTAATATAGTAACATAGGATTTTAGCATTAAACTACTATCTCTTTTTACAGGGTTCGAGTCCTGAATGCTGTGCTGACAATGCAGGCCTGGACTTATCCAACAGCGCTGGCACGCCCGCGCCGCCTCCAGGGCCAAGATACAAACTGGCCACGGAAGGTTCCCTCAGGGTCTGCTGCTTCCAGCACACCAGGACTGTAGTAGACAAGATCCTCGCAGCCAAGTTCCTCAGGCGATGGGAAACCCACGTGCTCTGCCTAGACGAACAACGTATTATTTCTAAAACGGTAAGTTTAACTTGACTGTTTACAAACACTAACGTCCTATTTCTATGAAACGTCCACATGCGCAAGCGGGAAATTTGGGAGCAAATTCCAAATTGTGGTTACGTAACAAACACGTCACGCTGATGTCAAACATTGTCCCTGAAATAATATGTTCAGTGTATGTTTCGATGTTTTATTATAATCTATTTTCAACATAATACGTGAGTTGCCAGATTTCCTAGTGATTATTCCATAAAATTATTTTGAGTGCCATTCGCGAAAATGCACCATAAAACGTTGATAGTAAAACTAATTTCAGTCTCAATCATTGTAATAAGTTTCGTTGCAGCGAGAAGGCAAAAGAATAAGTTTGACATGTTTATCTGTGTGTGACTCTACTACAATATCGTAACGAGGTTTAATGACGAAAGAGTGTCTCAAATATTTACCTTCTTGAGTACTATTTTTATGAGCGTTTCGCTAGACCATTACATTTAATTGCTTTGACGTAAAGCTGTACCTGATATTTGTACTGTCACAACACACAACCATCATTTTGACACTTCTTAAGCAAAGCTAGGCGATGTTATTTTGTTATGCATACCTAGTAGTATGAAACAATCGAACATAATGTTTAAATAGCTTGTAATCTTCATCCCAACTGTTTAAATACATAAATACGTCAACGATTACTCATCGCACTTATTTGCGTAATAATTAAGAAATTTCATTCGCGTAATTTTTATTCAATTTGCATGAAAATCTAAAAGACAGGAATTTTTCAAAAAAAAAGTCGCAAATAAACATACATTTTGAATTATTTTTGGAGAGCGTAGAAAGCTTACTAATTGGATAATTTAGCACTGTAAAATTCAGTATTATAAATCTTGCTAAGTAATTTCTAAGTAAAATTTGATGAGTAAAGCAGGATAGAGGTAAATCACATTCCTCATTCCAGACTTTACTATGACATCAAAGGAAAGTCCATCATAAGTAAGTCAATATTAGCTTATCAAATACATAGTTATGATAGAATTTCCTATTAGTTAATTGTTTATTTATTTAAAGCCAACCAGATAAAGAACAGGAGATCCGGGTCTTCTAAAATTCCATATGCGTCACATGATGCAAACTGTATGTATTGTAAGTACGCCTACATAATACAACTTATGATAACGATTACATATCTATCTGACAGTAACGTTTTACTATACCCACTCAAAATATAAAACTTTTCCTTTAATATATATTAACGAACATATTCGGTAGGTAAGTTGTTTTCATGACAAGAATTCGCCAGTCAAAAAACAAGTGTAAACTTTGATACGTTATTCAATTTCTCATGACGTCACTACGTAAGCAATTAACATCAGAACTACTAAGAGTGATTGACAATTTAAATGAACAACTTCGTAGTAAAGCTTTCTATGTAACGACACATGTTTGTTTCTCTGAACAATACGTAAATAGATAATTAATCATTTTCCGTAATGGCGACTAAAAATGAAACGCCACACCCATCTTTATCTTTGTTTGATAGCCATCAGTGGTATCAGATGGCTATTGAAGTTATTGCGACTCATCCACTTAGGCCTATATCTATGTATAGCACGTATTTACACTAGGTATACAGGTCGTAAGTGTTCATTGTTCTCTATAATAACGTATATACTGCCTCGTCTGATAACATTGTTTGCAATCAATATTAAAGTGCTATTTACAAATACGTTTTGCAAAGCAAACATTTCACTCATCACAATCTTAAACAAAAACAAAGTGATGCTACCAATCATTGAGCCGGTCATTGTTATTTTTCAATGGACGCCCCTTTTCATAAATTATGCAAAACCATATATAACGCAAGCACTTAAATGGTGTTAAATGCACATAATTAAAGAAAAATAATAAAATAATGTAAATTAAAGATAAATTTGATTAAAGTCATTATACAATAAATATTTTTTTCCCTTTTAAATTATTTAAGAATGACTTGTTTCTGGATAAAGTTATTAAATGTATTCTAATCCAATACGTCTTTCAAACTATTGTTAAAAATAATCACTATTATGACGTTTAGTGTTTAAATTAGATTGCAGCTTCGGTCCGAACCCTTCAACGAGGTCAATCGAAGATAAGAGAGCGTTCGTGCGTCACCACTTTTATATTAAACGTCCGGCTACCGATATGTGATTGTTCACAGCATTATGTAATGCGCAGCGCTGCATTATAGCCCCAAGGATTATACTCAGCTCTCTCAAATAACTTTATGAAGAAAAAGAATAGTAAAGAGCCAAACTTGCCTGAAAGAAAGAAAACATAAATGTTTACATTTACCTACATAAACGGCTTTCGGTGTTCAAAACAGTTTTCTTTGACGTCATGCATACGCAGAAAACATTTGCATTTGGTATCCAAATTCGATGTTAATCGTTGGCCTTTTGAGTTGTTACTTACTAGTTGTAACTATATATTCTTTATGAACGTGTGCTATCTCGTTGTCAAAATGTTAACTCTGGATCGATGATTTAGAATTCAATTGCAAAGAAACCATAGTATTGCCAGCAACTATTTGTAGTAAGGTAATCTGTGGTATTGCCAACATGCACGGTACTGTTACTGCAGTAATTTAAATTATTGACGCTGTATAAATTCTAATTCGCTGCATTGGTAAATCAAGCATGCTGTACGATAGTGTACCTCTTATAGATAGAGCTTTGGTAGCACGTGCTGTAATAAGATCAATATCCTAATAAATGAATTCCTGTGTATATCCTAATAAATGTTTAAGGATAGCAAGAATTAAATCAGGATCATTATTTTTAAAATATTTCCTCTAAGTAAGGTAGTAATTTTCGCAGAAAATGTTTCAGTTTTAGGATATAACCATAGTTCTGTGGTGATGTTGTTAGTGAAAGACAAACATCTGCATTCGCCATTTGTCTGCAGTGGAGCCGGAACTGTCAGACGCGTGAGTTCTACGCTAATGTCAGGGGTCGGCCGCTGTTAGACTAAACATTTTACTACAAACGTCAGACTTACGGGGCCTTATGCCATTAAGAAAATTTATATTCAATCATTATTATGTTTCAGTTATAAAGTATATCAAATAACTTTAACGTTTCAATACTTACTGCTTATTTTGAAGCAGATTCTATAATAACCGTTGAAGAAACAATAGGCAATAACAGTTACTGACGTACACGGCTAAATCAAAACTATGCTACGTCCTTGTGGCTAGCTAGGCAGGCGTTGTACCGACCATTTTATTGAGTAATGTGCATGTATATGACCTAATTAAATCTGTGAATATTTATTATGGTACCTACATGATGCACCTGTGTGATGCACACTGTAAAATAAGATTTTTTTATGTTTGTTTTTCCTTAAAGTTGTTTACATTAAAATAACAAGCTATCAAAAATAGAAGATTATGATTACCAGTGCAATAAAAATAGATGCTCTGATAATAATAATCCTATCCAAAACGTCATACCTATTGTGGAGTTAAATGAGTAAACAATGTTTTACCTCGCATTGTGAAGGACTAAAGTAGGTAATATAGGCATAAGTACTTTGACAATGTCCAGCCCATTAGGGAGTATTGTCAACCGCTTTTTACAATATGGGAATTCCATAATAAAATACTAGGTACAGTATATTGTTACATTTACTGCACATTGCGTTCATACGATTGCGTTAGTTCATCATGAGATCAATGATATTTCACTAATTTGTATGGACACTGGGCAGTCAATTGGAGTGACTGGCATCACGTGACGGCTTCTTATTATCACTAATAACACAAAACACAAGACAGAAAAACGTGGCATCGGTGTGCGCACGTCAACCAGCTATCATAATGATTTATGTATCAGTGAGACACCCGACAATGCCCGGCGATTATCGTACATTTCGTATTCATATGACACAAGACATGCCACGAAATCTGTCTTTAAAAAAATACTCAAAAATTTAAACTAAGTACAATAATTAAGTCTGTAATTTGATAAAACTTTGAATTTATTAAGATGGATTGTATTTGTCCGGATGTTTTTTTCTGATCCGCATGCGTATAATCTTCGGTTGTCATAAGATGGGAAAACCCATTTTTATGCGTAAGTAAACACAAATACCGTTTATTTCGTTACGCTAAATATATCTACAATTATTAGCGCTACACATGAAGTTGTTTTATTTAAATACTACGTATGATGTTCTACATCGTATTTTACTCATTTTAAAATAGTAGGTAAATAAATTAAACATAGGTAGTATTCTAAAAACCAAATTACTTGCAATAATGTTACCTAAGCATGATGCCAAGATTTATTTAATATACGCAGGGAAGAAGTATTAAATTATTTACATATTTTTCCCAAAATCAAATAAGTTAGTTATTGGTCATTATTAAACATGCGAAGGGTGCCTAGGTTTAATAGAGCAGGTATGAGTGATTACGTGAGTACGACCACGTACGTATCCCTAACTATTCGGGGATCACACTCGTGCGTGACTGTTATTTTAATAATCATTAGTTCTGCTATTGCTATCGTAAAGTTACTCCACAAATGTCATTAATATGCTCTGACGTCAATCTGTAATACAGAATACCTATTTTTTTGTTGTCCGCTCTGCCTCTATCACAAGAGCTAATTTGTTACATACATACATAGGTACCAGTTTCAATTATTTTTTTCATAATGCAAAATAAACAATAAGGCCTGACGTCAAACCGTTGTCATTTACATCATTATATTTAATTGTTAATTTTATCTCATTACCTCATTTGATATTATCATCGACAACTCTTTGATTTAATAATGAATTAAAATAGTTAATGTGGTTTTAAACAATGATGGTTTATTTGTAGGTTTCCTTGTCATTCTTAGGTACACATAGCATTACCTTCATTAAATGATAGTAGGTACAGTACACTTATTGAATGTATTTTTATTCCAATCAGGTGGGCTCACATCATTTACTGATATTAGATTTGTATGGGATCATTGAATTGGACTAGGCTGGGTAGGCTGCTCGAAGCGTCGACACTAAGCTACGTGCTCAGCTTACACTAGTATAAGCATACATGATGGCAATAGACGCGTTATTGGTATCTTATTGTCTCGATGTGATCACTTGGTGCATTTTAGTCATTTTGTGCACAGACGTCGAAAACTGGAAGCCGACCCCAACATAGTTGGAAAAAAGGGTCGGAGGATGACGTAGAAAATGGCCTAAAACTTCAAGAGAGCTTCGTTACAGCAATAAGAATCAAAATGATGCTTTATACGTCTCTTTGTTTCCACGGAATCAATTTACACACATCCTTGCTTATCAAGTTGATATCATTGCAGTCCTCAATGTGTGAACTTCGCAGCTACAAAAATCATTAGGACGGCATTGTGAACTAGCGTGGCAGTAGGAGCCCAATATCGTTGTACGGTGTCAGGGCAAGGATAGCTCGTGAGTGCTGGTGACGTCACATGCCGTGGCTGGCGGCTCGCGCAGGGGCATTGCTCCGCTACGTCATACATCGCCGTACAGTGCCCCGCCTACCGAGCATTCTTCACACAAAGCGATGGCTGCGCGCCCTTCTCCATAGTTGACCTAATTCCTACATCGAATCCAAACGAGACACGAAAATAGGTTGCCAGCTATTTACAACTCAAAAACGTCTATTGAACTATTAATGTTCAATATTTATGGACGTGCAGCAGGTGCATTATATTTGCGCATGTCGTGAAAAAGCAATGTTTCAGCGAGCTTTCGTACTATACGTTTTAGTAGGTACCTACGCTTGCAATAATTGCTACCCGCTACAGTGCAATTTGTACGTAGCTCTCACCTACCATAGGTTAGATTATCACGAAGACTTCTGAGGAAAAGTAAATGACATTACAAGGAAAACTGTGTTTATTTTCCTAAAGAAATTAATCGTGCTTGATTGGCGGCATTGTATTGAGGAATATTACCTACTTATATCTTTTACGTGAATTGATAATATTCTTATCCATATTAGTATTGAGGGTAGTTTCAGTATCAGTCTATCTATAAACATTTTGTTTATTGAAGACATCGTAGTTTTCATGTGAAACCGGAGCAGTTTGCTAGTTAATAGCACATAACTTTGAATGACCGAACTAAAATTTACCTTAATGACAATTTGACTTCCACTTACGGGTTTGATGAATGCATACCAGACATTCATGATCAAACAGGTAAATTAATACCATAAATCTATATTCAAAAATAATTAATTAATAAACGCATATTTGGTATAGTACCTTAACTAAATCCAGCATAAATAATAATAAATATACTTATTTAAGAAGGATATATCATACGGAGACCAAACCACCTTAATAATGTTATCAATAACACGCACCTACTTACCTACATTTAGAATTATTTTTATGCCCAAAAGTACAGGTACCTAACAAAATCTTAAAGTGGATTGCTGTTTATTAGCAGTTGTAGGGATTTGTGGATATGTACCACATGCACATACGTACTTATTAGTTAAGTCCTGGAAACTTTAGTTACCTACCTCAGTCACCTAACACTTTTACTCACACACACTTACCACACACACCTAAAATAATAAGAGTATTATTAAACTATGTATGTTCTGTTCATGTATTGCATACATTCTATATTCACACTGTCATTTTACATGAAGAATAGAAATATTTACTTTGACAGTGATCTCAGTCACTTGCGTAGACTGTAGGGATTTCCCATGCTGACCTTTTCAAGAGCTTTCACGAACTGTCCGGTGACTCTCGCTACGTTTACTTATTTAAATGAATATCAATGGAGTCACGCGTGATACTATTAGAATTTAGATGAATCAGCCTCGATCATGTCTTTGTCTATTTATCTACTAGTGAACGTACTTCTACTAATCACTTCATTAATGACCACAAAGACAAATGTTGATTTTCAGTAGAACATTTTTTGTAGAGGTTACAGCTAAATATGCCATAATAGGTATAAGCTAATAAAATAAAAATAAGTAAAAGAAATATACTGCAATATCGATGTTATCTCAGAATACAAAGTATGTACCTAAGCATTACTTGCCTGCATAAAAAAGCATCGGAACTTACCTCTTTTCCTAGAAATACTCGGAAAATTCAGCTTTTGTTTCTATCCCTATAAATAATTCTCCATGTTATAAGCCTATATTTTATTTACCATTGTTTTTATCGTTGGGGAATTTGTTATAGTTACCTTCCTTCGTTTATTTATATTTTACACAGCGGCGGCCCTAGCCATTGCGAGGCTACGTGCGGCAGGTCTATGCGAGGCCCTTTGTCCTACGTGAAAAGTATGTGTTGCGAGAGTAAGCTTGTGTTTTGATTTTAGCTAAACGTCATGTTTGAGGTAAAATGCTCAAGTTAAACAAAGGAAAAAAAAAATAATTATTTTTACTGCAGTTTACATTTAAAGAATCACAAAATTAACAAATATTAAAATGATCTGATGCTTGCGACTTTTCTTAAGACTAAAATCTCTAATTAAAGCAGAATTATCGAATGAATGAGCAACGTCATCTTCGATCGAAAGAATAGCAAGGGCTGAAAGTCGATCTTGTGTCATCGAATTCCTTAAAGATGTTTTAATAATTTTAAGCCTCGAAAAACTGCTTTTTCGATATTATTCTTTATTATTATTCGAATTCTCAAGACGATTTCGGTAGTAAGATAAATTTCAGTTAAATTATTTTCTAATATATATTTCAGCACCGAGATAATATTCAGCTCTTCGTATAAATGATTCAGGGCCGTCTCTAGCTCATGTAGCGCCCGGGTGCAATCATGTCATGACCCAAGCGCCCCCTGTGTATTGAAAGATTGTGACTCAGTGGCGGATTTACAAAGCCGCTAGTAGGCCATTCAATTTTTGCCGCCCCTAATGATTGTGAATTTCTTCTAATTGTGTGAATTTCTTTAATGAGTGTGATATTTCTCCCCCCCCCCCCCCAAAAAAAAACGACGCAATATAACCACGGACTAAAATTGTAATTGAAGTACTTAAAAATCGTGTAGAAATCATTCATGATGCTTTTTGCTAGGTTTAACATAAAGAAACCGGAGCCATACCACTGCAAAGTTATAAAGCGCTAGCTAGCTGTATAAAAACCAGTGTCAAGTAAAAAAGCCGGGAGCGCAGCGAGCGCAAAATTTTTAAGTTTTACAACAGTAAAGTACCAAAACGAGTTTAAAACCGGCCTAAATTGAAAAAAAAACCACTGCAAAGAGAAGAAGCCGCGAGCGCAGCGAGCGCAAAATTTGTGATTTTTGGGACGCAATGATATCTAAAGAAATTAGAAAAAAGTAACCGTCAAGTGAAAGGCGAAATTTTAGAGTCTTGGAACACAAAAATACTCAAACAAGTTTGAAAAAAACCAATGTAAAGTGAAAAAGTTGCGAGCGCAGCGAGCGCGAAATTTTTTGAGTTTTGGGACACAAAAGCGAAATTATTTGGGACACAAACGTCCTCCATCTCCTGAACAGTTTAGAAATCGTCAGCGTAGAGCGTCAGTTGTTTTTGCTACTTCGGTGCTTTAACTTTTTGTTAGATTGGACTCAAAGAGCGCAGAATAAACCAGAAATGATGAAGGAACCGCGAGCGAAGCGAGCGTTTCTTTCAATTTATTTTTATTGAAACGCTATTGGAATATTTTAAAATTCATGATCACATAAACCTAAGCATATATTACAGTGCGTTTATTAATCGTTTATTTATATATGGATTGTGTACTCGTATAATTATAAAAAAAAAAACTGTAAAAAAATTTGAAAATTTGCCGCCCCTCTAAATCTGCCGCCCTAGGCACTGGCCTACTTGGCCTATTGGTAAATCCGCCACTGTTGTGACTTGAGTAGTTTGAACGTCGTAAATAAGAAAGTTCATACGGAAATTAGGAGTTATATTCTTGTTAATAAAAGGACTCAAAAGTATGTGTTCTAGGTTCAGCTAAAAAAATTAAACAAGTGGAAAGTATAGCACCCGCGAGCGTAGCGAGCGCAAAAGTTTTGGAGCTTTGGGTCACTAAAGCACTTAAACTTGTATCATAAACAACAGCTCAAGGTGAAGTCGCGAGCGTAGCGAGCGCGAAAATTTTTGAGTTCTGGGACATAAAAGAACTTCTAATCAAGTTAGAAGGAAAGGTACTGTCATGGGAGCGTCGCGAGCGTAGCGAGCGCGAATTTTTTTAAATTGTTTGTTTAAGGACTCTCAAATTAAACTCGGAATTAAGCACAAATAAACCGTGACTGGATCGAGAGCCAGTTGTTTTTGTTACTTTGGTTTGGTGTTCCAACTTTTTGTTAAATTGATGACTCAAAAAGTAAACGCAGAATGAATTAGAAATAAAGAAAAAAATCTCATTTTTTTTTCTTGGACCAGATATATATTTTTTAACTATATTTTTATATATTAGTGTGGGTTGAAGCGCGAGGCCCCCCCAAGCGCGAGGCCCTGTGCGATGGCACAGTTCGCACACCCCTAGGGCCGCCACTGATTTTACATATAGTAGTGTCATCAGTATTTTCAGAATTGTCGGTTACTTACCTATTTATGATTGAATATTATAAAGATCTGTAAGATATCTCTACCAAAGCGCATATATTCTTTTCCTAAATAGGTTTTCCTTTTTGATTCACAAAATTATAGGATCTGAGGACTTGTAGTTTTTCCGGAAATCGTGATAAACCGTACTCTTACCTTTTTCATGGCTTTCGCCCACTGGTATACATACATATCTTACTTTTTCTTGGGCTAAAAGGACTCCCCTAAAATTGCGAGCTTGCCTGCGGTTAAATATGCAAGTCAAGTAGAATATTCTATTTAAAATGCAATTGATTATTTACCTCATAAGACATTAACAATAATAAACCTATCCTATATGTGGAACGTAAACAGGTTTCTGTTAAGATCTAAGGGGGAGGCCTATGTTCAGCAGTGGTCGTCCTATGGCTGAGATGATGATGATGATATGTGGAACAGAATTATGTTTATTGATGACAACCATTTTATTTCAGCCTTCCGGGCTGCTGGAGCACCCACTATCGTATAGCTGTATGCAGGAGGTATACTGCATCTCGCGTTGGGACCCTGCCAGGAAGTACTGCCTCAGAATAGTCATGCCTCATGGCTCGCTACTTCTACAGGTATGTTATTCCAACTCATTATATATAACGCGAATTATTCCTACTTCATAGGAATAATACATATTGTACCTTGTCTAGTTTCCTCCCTAGATAATACTAGCCAAACAATGTAGGTACCTAAGTCACGATGATGTTTGTATTTTCTAGGCAAACGACGCGTATACACGGGACCAATGGTTTCATTCCATTATATGGAGGGTGAGTAGACGTTTATTTACGTTTCCTTCCTGTTGTGGTTTGCTTTATTGTTTATTTAGTGCATATTCTAATAAGTGCATTTATTTTTCAGAGAAACATGATAAGGTACAGAAATTTCCTAACAAAGACTGTGAGAAAAGAGGTCGTGCTGAAAGAATTAAAGGTAAACACTATTTAATACATTTTAAAGTGTATGTTTAGTTTATAGAGGTCATTACTTTATTAAAATTATTTCTTTAATTCCAGAATATGGTAGACTTCGTCATGACCACTCCTTTGCAAGATGAAAGTGTAACTCGGGCGCCTTTGCAGATCCTCACCGATTTACTCTCTGAGGTAAGGATAAGAATAAATAATACATTCAATTTTACGTCCAAATATAAACAGTTCAAAGTGCGAAATGAAAATCAAAACACGTGAAAATCCTGCATTTCCACTTAGGAATGTTGTACACGGATACGTTTGCACATACATTATTATATACTTACATATACATATTGTTTGAATCTACTACATGAAATGTGATTCGTGATCTCCTCATGTAATCGATTGACGTAGGCACGGTATCTAACACCAGATACTTGCACCCACGTTTGCTATTCAATCGTAGCCGCAATAACTGTTCTGTATTTCCACAAATATTTAATAATATAATCTTAGCAAAGTATGAACAATTTCACCATTCATGACGGCAACGGATTGTTTCTTGTTCTTATCAGCAATCATGTACGACACACGTGGCCAAATATTGACGTTCGTGCTTATACATTTGATACGCGTATTAAATGCAT
The DNA here is from genome assembly GCA_033682625.1 of Helicoverpa zea x Helicoverpa armigera. Lineage (NCBI taxonomy): Eukaryota > Metazoa > Arthropoda > Insecta > Lepidoptera > Noctuidae > Helicoverpa > Helicoverpa zea x Helicoverpa armigera. The sequence continues at coordinate 7,856,243 of JAWIIS010000021.1, read as the reverse complement.
TAATAATATTTGCTCAGAGCATTCTTAGCAGATTTTTTTAAATCAATTATTTTTAAAGGATGTTGTTGAGTGGTGCTATTAAAGCCCAATTTTAAGAAATTATTAAAAAGTAAAGTAAACTTTTATGTAAGTGAATCCCCGCGACAATACATTCTATTATTATTGTATGTCAGTATAGAATAGACTATTCAATTTGAAGTAAGTCGCTAATCGTCCTAAGTCGATGTTTGGTATGGACAATGTTTTATTTGGTGAAGGAAGTAATTTTCATAATATCCAGAGTAATGAACTCGCATCAAATTATCAATTATGATGCAGTATACCGACTTAGATGAGTATCGGGCACTATTATCTGGGGCATAGAAGAAAATTAGAGCACAATTTATCTGGCGGGCTGCAGATCCATAAACCGATTATCCAGAATAAACATTAAAACAGAAAACTATGTCAGCTACAATAAAACGTAATAGCTTCAGATTTTCATTTATTCGTCTATTAAACACGTTGAATGTTGTTTGTACGTTGTAGCTCTCAACGCATTAACATTTCAGCATGTATGAAATAAGTACTTGTAGAGGTTTTGGCAAGGTTATGAGTTAACGTCACTGAGGCGCTTATTTACTGCAGTTCTAAACAATTTATATTACAGAACGAAGCAATAAATCGCTTTAAAAAACTTTTACTTCAGAGTGACTCAGTATTTCAGTAGGTGTCCGTCTGAAAACTGTTGAACGTAGTCTTAGGCATATTCAGACTTTTCCTCGGTTCAGTACGCATGCATTCGTCGTAAATACGTAGATATACAAATAGGGAATCTAAGTAGGTGCACTAGTTTTATGTAAGGTACGCTTGTAAAAGCATGTTTTCGAAACTGAGTAACCGCAGACCCACTTTCTTCATGACGCACGAATTTCGACTGACGTAACGTTTTAGTAGAAAAAAGAAATCTGAAATTGAGTCATCGGTACTAACCATTAAAAATGTCAATTCTTTTAGAATAAGGAAAGTGACGACTGGGAGGAGTGGGCTGAGAAGGTGACGAGCGTTGCGGCGCCCCTGTTAGCGGAGCGGTGTGCTACGGGCGAGCTGTGTGCCTTGCTGGCGCGGCTGTGTCGGCGGCGGCCACGGGCTGCCCCGCTGCCGGCGCTGGCGCCGCCCGTGCGCCGAGTGCTCACGCGCAATGTAGACTTCGCGAGAGCCCCTAATGCCAGGCGGCTTGTTAGAGATTATATCAGGTAGATTACCATTTAAGGATTTTTGGTTCACATTTTTGATTTACTATTCACCCAGAAATTGGATTTGATAGAAAAATCGTGAGGAGCCTGGTTGTTGCATTTGTAGATTAGTTTCTGCAATACACATTGTGTTGCAATGAATTATATAGGTGGGTCGTGCATGATCCAGATCTTGCACATAATGGAAAACAAAACATGACTCTCTAAATTATTGAAACAAAACTGTTATAAGCTGGCCCCTAATATGTATAGCACTGATGACTGAACTGTTCTATGTTTTCTAAAACAATGTCCTTAATTGCTTCAGCCTTAGAGATTTAATTTCCCTAACAAAAAGTGCCTAGATTCTATTTTCCCATCACGTTAGTGACCTGTGCACCATTGAATTAGCCTCGTAACTCATTTGCTCTCAATTCAAAACATTAATTGCTTTTAGCGAAGGCAATCAATTGGAGTACTTAAGTGACGTCAATTGATTTAACGATAATGTTACGTATCTATAAATAGATAGCTTCGGGGCTCAGGATCATAATTATTATGGTTGTGGACTAAACAAACCCAGTGGAACTGGAACTAGGAAGGTACCAGTAGAGAAGATAACTAATAGTACCTATGAAGTGAGGGTAAATCCGTAAGAAGATGAATGTGCACAGCACATAATGCTTTTGGCTAGCAAAACAATTCGTTATTGATTTAAATATAGAAACAGAGCATAAGTTATTCATAATCTCATCGTATTTATAGCACAACTAGACGTTCAAAGAAGCTATTTTCGTTTCACTTATCTAATCATAGTAGGCTACCTACCTACTTATTGGAATTAAAACAAACATAATTAGGGTAAAATAAATATCGATTTGTTTTCAAGAAACTGTTAGATACTAAGATTATAATGTCTGGTTTAGACTCCTTGTTATGAATAAAAGATCTGATAAGTAATGGATTTTTCCTGTCCCCAGTGCTCTGAGCGCGCACAACTCAGGCAGTTCCCTGGTCCGTCGTTTCGTGGAGGTGACGCACGGGAACCGAGCGGCGTGCCCTTACCCCAGAGCTGCCCCTAACCTGGCAGCCGTGGCCCTCGCCGCTCTAGACGACCACTACCGCGACTCTGCTACTCCGCACGTCTGCGATGATACTGAGGAGGAAGTCTTGTGCTTTGCTGACATATTGGAGCATATGTAAGTTCGATTCCTTAAAAATCCTAAAATTCATGGGTCCTGTTGGTTGACGCATTGGCGTCCAGTTGTGGCGACAACATTTAAGTCAAAGAAGTCAAATAAATTTTCTTTTTACTTTCAGGTGCGAGTATGAAGATTGGCTCGTAGTGGTTGGTGCGGTACTGCAACCAGTTCCATTGTGCGCAGGTGCAATGAGTTGCCCACGTGTCGCGAAACGGCTTGGTAAACTGCTGAACGCATTAGCCCATGACCCTCGCTGCGCGGCTCATGCATGCGTAGCTCCCGCCCGAGCCGCTAGGCTCTGCCCACCGTCATGGCTGAGAGCAGCCGCACCATCAGACCCGCAACTGGCACTGCCAAATGAAGACTTGTGTCAGATTTGGGGAGATATGGTAAGTCATTAACCACTCGAGCCACTATAGGCGTGGCTTACATATTATTTTAAAAATGAGACATTAACAGTCAACGTTATTTTTCAGCTTGGAAGTCTACTAAATTGTTGCTGTAAAAGAAAAAGTTTTCTACAGAGTATGAGCAAACAACTGCCCGATTTTGTTCTGGTCGCTCTAACTGCTCACGTAAGTTGCGATTTTCCTTTTTTGTCCAAAATAGAAAATGATTTCGTATGAATACCAGAAGTAACTTTTGTTTTTATATTTACAGCCAGGTGCTATAGAGGCTCTATGTTTATTTTTGGAGTGGGAAGTGACGACTGGTGAGCAAACTCAGTTAGAAATCATTGCTGCTCTGCAAGGCACCGAGCTTGGTCAGAAGTATTACAAGGATTTGTGTGAAAGACAGCAGAACCTTCAACGACTGGTGAGTTCAAAACTGCTCGAGAATAGGTATCTACGCCTATTCTTGGCATACTATTCTTATCATATGGACTTAGCATGGTACCTATCTAGAAAACTTGTCTATGGAAATATGTAATTATGAAAATCAGTATTAAAGACGTCATTTTGTTTTTTTTCCAGCAATCCGAAGGTGGTCCTCGGCGCCTAGCGCTGCCGGTCCGCGCGACGGACGCTGACGTCGCCGAGCTGCTGGCCGCCGGCGCCCTCGGCAACCTCGAGTGCCTCTCGCTCGCCTTTACTAGCGTCACCAGTGCCTGTGCTCATCACCTCATTAAGGTAACCTACCTATGTGCAAATTAGTGACGCACGACACACTGCGAGGAAAAAAAACATATTTACAAAATACAGTATCTACGTCATTATATATCCTTCTTTCATCATTTTATCCTTAAAATTTACATTTTCACGATGATTTTGACGCAATACTTGACCCACAGTTGCCATCTCTTCGCTACTTGAACCTGTGGGCTACAAAGTTCGGCGATAGTGGTGTGCAGTTAATTGCTGAGCATCTTCCAAAGCTTCAGGTCCTCAACTTGTGCGAAACGCCCGTCTCGGACAAGGGAATAGAGGCATTATCAGGTAATCGTCAATTATCTCTAAGCAAAATAAGATTTTGTAAAGTGCAAAACAACAGTCTGAACAAATGGTTTTTATTTTATTATTTTCACAAGTTTCTGAAATAACTGTGCTCCGACATGATGACAGGAACAAGTAAAGCTCAGTATGATAAACGCATTTAACGTAATTATTTGCACTTTGGAAGTATCTAATTGGAAAAGGTTATAACGCGACTCAGCATCACCCAATCATTGCACATTCATTATTCAAAAGTAAACTGTAATGTGCGTGAGTAAAATGAATGTAATAATGTTTCAGGTCTCTCAAACTTGCGGCGTCTAAACCTGAACAGCACCAAGTTGTCGGCCGAGGCTTTCGAAGTGCTGCGGCAGCGCCTGCCCCACCTCCAGGAGTACGACATTCGCTACACGGAGGCGTGGTGACAGCGGGCTGCCGCCAGGACACCTTCCACTTCCACCATATAAATTCACATACGATCTCAATACGCTTTATCCCAGTATTAGAATGTTCAATGAATTTTCACGAATACCAAAAATATCCAAACTCCCGAATATTATTAAGTTCACATAATTCTATTACCTAATTCATATCAATATCACCTACTAAATAAATTCACTTTTTTATTATTTTCTACGTTAATCAAATTGTTATTTTTTTTCAATCCTGATGCTGATATTATTACTGTGTGTTATAACTTTTTATTATAACATTGCATTTTGAATATTGCCAGGAACATGATGCCATATTAAAGTTAAAATTAGTTTTGTTCGCCGACTACTCCGTTCTTTTATCAGCCTCTATTGGAGAATTTATTCGAATAAAACATTAGGTGAGTTATGTTTTAATTATTTAGGGTTAAGTGTTTACCTACTCGTGCAGATTAAGTCGCGGTCCAATTATGTTCTACATTCTCATCTTTGGGCTAAAAGTCAAACGAGCATTTGTGTTAGTTTAAACTTAGTTTTAGAACCTAATGTTACTGAAATATAAACATTTAGGTCTGCCATGTAAACATGTAAACGCTTTAGGGTAACGACAGCCACTATGTGTTATTTATAAGATTATTTATTTATTTTAAACACCAGCATTGTAGATATAAGTACGTTATAGTTAGAAATAATGCATTAAGTATAGTATCGTGGAGTAAATGAAAGGACTTGAGTCATTGGGCTGTGAGAAAGAGAACCAACCGGTAAATCTATAGAAGTAATGTCGAGGAGTGAAATTATTGTTTTTTTTACTTGCATTATCTGTTACTAGCATTATCCCTTTAAACTACATAAATCAATATTTTAAAGAGTAGACGATATATCCGTAAATTATGTAAGTTATTGTAATTCATTGCACAATTTTTTTGATTAATTTATTACTGCCATTGGTCTATAATTTGTAAGGGTTGACAAAAATGTTAATTAGATGGTATGTGTTATAATGATTTCCGGCCTAAGTCAATAATTATACAACACCTTAATAAAATAACCCTAAACTAGTTAATTAACTAATGAGCACATTTTAGTGACAGTGACACATCCATTATACATTTTAATGATTCAGTATTTTGTAAATTCGGTATTTTATTCAATGCTAAAATTTACGTCATTAGAAGATAAGTAATAAAAATGATCGATTCTTTATAGTAGATATGTCGTAGCCACCTGGTTTAAATAGAAGTGCAATGAAACAGCTAGCCTTTTGACTAAATAACGCCAGTCAATCGGGAAACCTTTCAATCAGCTATATTGTTGAATGTTTTGAGCGCCTTTGTTATATAATTTAAAAGACGTAAGTTTGAATGTCGTTCGTCATTCAAAGGTCCAGCTGTCCTATTAAACGACTATTTTACCCAGTAAGCTGTGACTGATATATTGGCAGTGTCGTGTCACCGGAATAAGGCCGGAAACTGTTTGTTAGATAACACTACATGATCCTATATAAATACAATCTTATTGACATTAGAATAGCACCCACAATGCTAGATGTGTATTGCGCTATTTCACAATTGTAATTTTGTCTGACAATATCCCTACGAAATCGAAAAATCTTGCACACAAGTAGAATGTCGAGATGTGTACTGAATTACTGTTATTGAAATTATGTCATATAAAGAGATACAAGACTTATCCACCGTGCGAAGGCAGAAGTGTGAGTTTTTAATAAAACATATAAAAATATTATTTATGCATTATTATTTTCTTAACCCTAAAAAGTTTCACGTCTTCCGAGTACCCACAAAAAATATAGGTAACCGAAATAAAATACATGTTGGATACAAAATAGGATTAGATAGATATGGATGCACCAATCACCTTAATATGGTATAGATGCGATGTTTATTTTATAGTATGTATTTGAGGGCGATGGACACGGCGTCATAAAGCAGACATGCTTCGCGTCAGTCAAAGCTCTGCGTGACCATCGTGCGTGACCTACTCTCCAGTGGGTCAATGATGTTATATAAAAGGTCAACTTTCATGTACGACGTACTTCAAGTAAAAAGTGCTTATAATATTTACTAAGGAATATATTTGAGTAATTTTCTAAATACTATAGTATGTGTATGATACATAGTTATTTACCTTAATTTTATACATGTCTCCATCACTTTTGAATTTCTTCTCAACTTTTATAGTTGCGGCTTTATGGTAATATACAAACCAAAATAATACCGTTATTTATATACAAACCCAAATCTAAATAGTAACTTATACACTAAACTTGATTATAAGAATCGCATGTAAACCATACATCGTATCATCAAAAAATGTATATAAACATTGTGTAGTGATCAGTAATTTATTCCTCTCTCAAGGTACCTTCGAGTTACCTTACCCTTCATTGATTGGGAACCTCAAAAGTACAAACGCAAACGAGATAATCAATGAATAAAGGCGCGTCTGTGTCACATCTGTATGATTTTGTTATACTTCCCGCAGGAAATGGTATTCAGTTTAATCAATTGGAACAGGCAAATTTTATATTAGACACTTGTCACAAATGAGCTGTAATTACACTATTACTTCATTTATGGCAAGCACAATTAAAATGTTTCACACGTTATTAGGTATATTATAATCATGTATAACTAAAGTTTAATTAAAATTATGATAAAACAAAAGAGCTATCGACTTAAAAGTAAACTGGGAAACTATCCTCGCGTGCTAACCTTTCTATACGCAAAAAACTTCATTTCGATCCCAGCGGTAGAATTTTCATACATTTGACACTAAAATAATCCACATGTTAGTGATTCGTTTAGCTCAAACACAATAATTTATTCCACATATAAAATTTATCCCTGAATATTATCATATTTATCATTAATTAAGTGTCCACAAAACATGCACTCTCTTCGCTCACGCTAGTAAGAACTTTGCAGATAGCCCTGTCAAATTAGTGTTATAACTCGGAATGAAAGGTAATAAGCAACAAACTTATAAATACCTTCATCTCTACTTAAACCTTCGATAATGTCTCATAATTTCAAATTTCTCATCTAGAGTATTTTATATGAAGCATGGGATATATTTATGTAACTTTCAAACTTATAGCTCACGACGGGTGCATGAGATCTTATGAAACTATGGAGGGAAAGTATAAATTGTAAAATGAAGGTGTGTTGAAATGTTCTATGTACCTTTCATTACGAGATTTAGTTCTAGCTCCTGCTCATTTTACTGGGCACTTACTATATTTCACACTTCAGACACAATTTGAATAATTATAAAATGTATAACAAAACACTAAAACAAATGTATAACATCAATTATGGACATTTAGTAATAAAGAACATTATATAATTTAAATACACATATAATAAACTGTTATCCAATTTATTACTGAAAAGCAGATCAACATACATAAATATACAAAAACCTACTAATTAAAAATTTCAACCATTTCGTTACACTATATCAATACAAAATAATACGCAAGCTTGTGTAAACTAGTACAGTTGGTGCCAATAACACGTGAATAACATATTCGCCATCTACAGTGTCGCAGGCAATTTATGTACTAATGTGTAAGTTAAAGGCATTTTAATATAAACAGATAATACACTTTATTGCAGCTGTATATCACAGTGAGTAGGTCTACCCTTTGCCCACTCCCTTCAGATCAATGTCTGAAATCAACCCGACTACCCTCCCTAGCACCTGTGACGATAGACATTTACATACAAAATGGCAAATAAAATCCTTTAAAGCAATCATTGCAAATCCTGCAATCGTCCAGCTGTACCAGCTTAAACAGAAACTGTTTAGACATCAAATAAGTTAAGGCAAACTTTTGTGCTAATATATAAGACAAAATAATTTTAGAAACTACACTTATATGAAAATAAAATCATAATTATATGACAATGTTTTAAATGACTATGAATGTTGTATAGTTTCAATTATAGATATTTCTCAATATACTACCCTCCCATATTTGTGTTCATGATCTGAATGAAATAACTTAATACTGGTAAAGAAATTGAAACAGTTAACAATATTACATACATGTATGATTTATTTGTACAAATTCATTTTATCTGTAACACTCTCAATAACCCTTTAAACCATTATTATAAAAAAAATCTATTGCCATGTTATTATTATTAATTTCTATGCTCGATATTTTTAAAGGGATCATGTTTATTTATATTCGTTTTAGATTTTACAAAATGGGCTAAAAGTATTATTTTAATCCAACACAAATTTACCATTTTCTAGTTGCCAACAGTGATGACGACACACGTTACCGCTATTTAGTGAACGCCGCAAACACCGCCCACATAATTTCGCAGGCATCTGGGCGCATGGCTTCGGCCTCGAAGTCAAGATCTAGCAGCGCGCGCACGCGCCGCGTGGCCAGCTCGTAGTCCTCGTCCGACAGCGGCGCGAAGGCGTTCTCCAGCACGTCGGCCGAGTGCGCCAGCATCAGCAGCGCCAGCGACCGCTTGTCCGCGTGCGCCACGTCCGTGATCGAGCGCCGCAGCGCCGCTTCCTGCACCTGCAACATGCATGTCAACGTTAATACTTATATACCTGTTGTTTGTTTGGAATACCTTTTACTCCAACACTGACTTTGCTTACATATTCATAAAAAAGTTGTTTTGAAAAAAATCACCTGTTTGTGTTTTATGAAACATAATGCAAATAGTATTCAAAACAGCAACAGACACTTTTACAAAGAGGAAATATGTTTATAGCAACATAGTCAACTTATTTTCTAATCAATCATCATATTATCAGTAAAAAACTTATTTTAGAAAATGACAACTTTTGGTTACCCAATATAATGTGTGATACTAATGTGTTAGAGTACATATAAAATTAATCTTAAATCTACACATAAAATCAATTATTCCAAAAGGAAATTTATTATCAAATCATGTAAACAACTCTATTATAATTGTAGGAAGTAATACTATCAATATATCATATTCAATTGATAACAGTAACTATGAGTAAAATGTGCCTTTTTATTACCTTTTTGACCAAGCGACATTTGACTACATTGTCGGTCAGTGGATGAGTAGTCATATCAAACAGCAAGAAGTTCTGCTTTTCTGTTGTCAAAACTCCTTTTTCAACAAGATTTTTTGCCAGCCTTTCACGGACATTCTTCAGTTGATATTTTAATTTCATGGGATTCCATGTTTCACCTGAAAGTTTAGAATTTATGTTACTTAATTAATTATTCAAAGTCATAAGACAAGTTCACACACCATATGTTATGACATTACTGTTTCAATCTAGGGCAAACATTAACAAGACTATAGCATGCAGTCTATATATACCCATTGTTTATATTACACCACTCTCACTCTATGAGTGCCTAGTGCAATAGTTTGTTTTACTTATGAGTTATGAAATACACACTGGTCTAGGTTTTATAGCTTTTTCTACGCCTGATCTTGATTGCAATAAAAAATCATGAAATGATAGGTTGAAATTCATTATATTGTACATCAGATGAGAACTATGTAATGTAATATCTTAAAGTACCTTGCACGCCAGACACATTATATCATCTCTATACAATTATAGGAGGATTTTTTTACATTCACCCTCTGTATATTCTTCCACATCTACATTATACCCATTAATGCACATAATGATACTGACCGCTTAGGTATTCTATCCAACTTTGCACTGTTTCTGGTGGCTCTGTCTCTTTCATGTGTTTCAAAGCCTCGTCTAGCAAAACATCACCTGTGGGCGTATCTGTAAAGGAATTTGCAAAAGCAGGTTTTGTAAAAAAAACTTCTATAGATATGTTAATTTCCTAAATGTATTCACATATATTAAAGAAAGACAATACTTTCTTCTGTATTTACTTGATTGTGGCCAGGAGTGTTATATTTTTGGTAATTAAGTTTTTACTAAACATCATTTGAATTCTAAGCTAAAATAACACAAATCCTAATGTGTTTATGAGAATAGGCCGAACCATGTAATTTGAATTATCACACACGGTTCATGTGCAGTGATAGCAGATTGCATTACTATTTGAGAAAACATTAATGATGTAATCAATAATTAGTTATTTTGTGAACAAAATAACTTCTTTCCATCTTTACTACTAGCACTGAGTCTAACATACAGCAGTCAATGAACTTTTGAGATATATTTTTTAAAAATTCTCATAAAATAATCACAACATGCATAAAATACGACAAAATAATGAGCAATTAAGATTAATTAAACCTTTCTCTTACCTGATTTAACTATTACTTTTCTAGATAACAATCCCTTTCTACGCATACCAGCTCGTTCTAATTCTACGCGGCCTCTCAGGCCAAGTTCGATTAAAATACATCCTCTCAAGCCGCTGGATATGCAATCATTCCAAAATGATGTGTAACCCTGAAATCATCATCATATGAGATTGAATGGTCACGACATTCTCATTTCATCACTTCGTTCACATCGGCCGAAGAAAGTCCTTACCTCTTTGTCCTTTAATCCTAAAAGTAATACTTCTTCCATTAGTGTCAATCGTGTTTCCTTTGAATCCCCGTCATCATAACTTTTATCATTTTTCTTATCATCGACGTCGTGGTTTTCCTTTAATTCTGCATTGTCCTTATTTACGTTTACGTTTCTTCGTTGCACCAACCCCTCAGCTCGATTCATTTTGACATTTAATTAAATTGCAAAATAAAAACAAATTGATTTAATAAAAGCTAATATTTGGATATTTTCCGAAATTCGTAAACGAATGGTTGACGTTTACTATGCGACGTGATGTTGTTGTGCAAAACATGGCCGACGAAGAAGACATTCCGTTCGTTCTGAAATCGTTTTAATTTGTTGTAAACGTTTACAAAAATTGTTAATGGCAGTATCACGATGCAATATATTGTTATTCATTATGACAACAAAAAATATGAGCCTTTTACAATTTAGCTATCTAACAAAGCTGTCTTCCCAACACACGTCGCGTTTTTGAACGCAGTGTTTTTCTGTGCTTTATAATTTTCTGCTTTGCCTGGAACGTTGCAGCCGTCGCCTGCGCGCCATGATTGAAAATTAAAAATTTTAATATATATGCATATTTCTTACATAGCTCATATGCAACATTTTTCATTCATAACAAAATAAAATATATTATTGTTGGAGTTAGTTTCACGTCATCCCACGAGGATAAGAAGCGCTACTGAAATCTGAATACGCTTAACAGTGAAACCAACAATCAAAATCTAGGTACCTACTTTTTTATTATTGGATAGAATTAGCAGGTTGATATTATATAACTATATTCGTGCAGTCTTCATTCACAGTTGTAACTGAAGAGATATTAACTATTGTTTGCAGAAATCAAACAAAACTGTTTAATCGGACAGTTAGCCAATTTTACCTAATCTAATGTTGTCTATCAAACTAAGTCCGATCATTATTGCTACTCATTCAGCGGTCTCAAATTTAGTTGGAGAACGCATTTTTTATAAGGTATTAATTAACTCAAAAACGAATAAAAAGTAGCCTAATCTATATAGCCAAGTTTCATCCAAATCGAATAAGTCGTTTTTGAGTGAAAGAACAAATTTAAATCCTAACAAGTAGTAGGATTTAAAAAGGCGACAGGTTATGAAACATTAACACACAAACTGTTGATCGGTAGAAGACCCTATCGATCAGAACTGCGTCTTCTAGAGCCTATCAATACTCAAAGTGCCTTCCCAATTCCTAGACAAAATATCTGACACTTATCTGTTGGCATTCTGTTGGTATGACAACTGATCTAACTATAGAGTAGGTACAAGGGAGAGAGCGAATCCCGCTACAAAATTGCGAGCAAGGCTGGGATGTCCGGTACATAAGTATTACAGGAGGGACTAATGGCTAGGGGTCCTAGCGTGGCAATTCGAATTGTGGGACATGCTGCGGTCACGTTTTAGATCGGAGAACTTTTTCCTTAACATTTTATGGATACTCCCCAACTATAAACGCATTAACTAAATAAATACTTACGATAAACAATGATTTTAAACGTTAATTTCTGTCATATCTATTAGTTATGCATATGGGTTACGTAGAGTCAAGTTCCTATTTGTTTATAAGAGCAAATATTAACATTTAATTAAGTGTGAAAATATATCACGGCGTTTTAATTCAAAGGCGCCAACATTTTTTTTATAGTAAAAGGATGTTATGAAAATTTACAATATCTCTTGTATTATTTTTCGTTTTAATAAAAACATTGTAAACGGGTAAAATAATTTGAGTGCTTTCGCGCTCTACCTAGTTTATTATTACATACTCAACTTTTCCGGAACATCTACATACCTATTTGATGACGCCGAATAACATTAAGTTCTTACTTAAAAAATTAAAGCGCATTAAAGAGGTCTTATTCAGTCTTCTCTTCTCTATGGCCTGACCAAAATCCATAAGATTTTATTCTTTCAAGAAATCATCCATCAATTCTGTCAGGAAATAGGTACCTATAATCGAGACTAAAAAAATTGTTTTCGATATAAATTGATTACTTTTAAATGATCTTAGATACTTGGTGCACTTATAAATTTCATATCTCGACCAACGAGGGGGTCTTTTATGATAAAATGATTACCAATTAATCCATTTATTCATTTATCTCAAGATATAGTGCTAATATTGAGACTGGTCGCTTGATGACCTTAATTTGAACTTGGTGAGAATAAAGCTTGGATTATGTTTAAGATAGACATTATATGCACGAATATCTTATATAGGTACTTATTTGTTGTAAGGATATTAGTTTGCCTATAGTATGTACAGGACCCACAAAATGGGCTTAATTATGAAGCTTCATCATCTTTCAACATTTAAGGCCACATTTAGATGCCTATGTAGATAATCGCTTAGGCACCTTTCTAATCAATAGGTTCCACCTATTATTTTTTTATTATATTAGCTTTTCACTACATTCTCCCGTCGGCTTACCTACACTATGTTCAAATAAGTAGTAAATTATTGAAATAAGCAATATAAAATATGAAACTTTGTAGAAGTCTTAGAAAGTTTTAGAAGTAGAGTCGCTATTCCGAAAAAAATTGCTATGCTTGGAATGCAACGGAATTAAAAACTAGATAAGATAGTGTTTTAAACGAAAGAGGAATAGGTACCTATAATATTACTAATAATGTGGCAATCACCTCTGATTAGCCGAAGCTATAGTGTTGTTTATCAGAGCCGGTTGAGAAATACAACGTCCGCGTGTAAACGACGCGCACTCAGTCATCTGCGCGGTCGCTTCCAAGCACGTGCGCCGTGATACTATAAGTGTGACAGATCACCTCACCATGGACGTGGACCAACAGAACCATGCTGCCGTACGTATTTTTTATTAACATTTTCAGTATATTCTCTCTCTGTCTTTCCTCGATCGAACCAACCAATTATTTAGCATAATCACTTTGATGTTAGATGTTGCAAGCGCGCGAAAAATTGAAGGTGGTTCACCATGTCTTCGCGATCAGTGAAGTGAACTTTATACTCGAACTGTATGTAGTCGCACAGTAGGGCAAGTCGCCAGTTGGCTGCGGCACTCGCGTCACCTCGGTCGCCACAATTCATATATTTTCCGTCTACACGACGACCTACACAGGGTCAGCTGTAGACCGCGGTTATCGCTACTTTATACGGTGTTAGAAATCAAAATTGTCATTAAAAGTTTTAATATCCAGAACGGGTCATGACATTACCCACAGTGCAGTCGGGCTATTTATAAAGTGCAGTGAAGGATTGCTCAAATATTCTCATTTGATTTTATGATTCAGTCTTTGTTTAGGTAAGCTTAAAATACGTTTTAGTAAGATGTCTAAGTAAACAAGTACACTATTTTTTCAGAATGAAAGAGAATTGCATCTACTAACAGTTAGGATATTTTTCTTAGTCACGATACTACATGAATTCAAGTGTTTTATTTTTCTAATGCTAGTTTTTGATAAGCGACTTATGTTCACGGGTCTTTCTCTGACACAAGTTGTCCATAGTTGACATAGTCAATACCGCTGCGAACAATAACCCGTTACACCGTTACTCGGTCGACTGCCCAAAATTTACATAGCCATGAGATGTTTTGCATGTCGAACGTCACACTAGTACAACATCTTATGATGCGAAGTGCCATCCACCTTAAATATCCTATTGGTCTTACTGCATTATATTGATCACATCTATTCTCCAGTCTAGCAAAGTTATGATTCAATGAAGTGAATTGTACACATTTAGTAGCGACGTCTGTATAATTATTTAGCTAAACAGTAGTCTATAGGTATGTACGTAATATTAAAATCATAGGTTATTTTCCTCGTTCGGTCTATAATTGTTATTTTATTTGTACAATATAAAAAACGCGTGACGTAAATAAAATTTGAGCGCCCAAAGGTATTAAAAATACGTAAGAAGTTAAACCGGTATTCTAACATTACTAAAGAACCGGTGTTGCCTCTGTTTATCTCTAAAATACTTCATAACTTACTTAATGAAATCATTATTACGTCGACCTATACAGAACTAATAAAGGACGAGTGTATTTACGTCTTCATGAAATGCTATAGGTGCACTGAAAACGCTCTATGACGTGATTTTTTGTGTTTGCTGCATTGAGATGACACTTGGAACTCATTGCTTTAGCTCCGCGTCGGTCTACCTTGAGTTTAAATGGAACAGCGTCATTAATTATATCGAAATTTAGTCTATCAGGCATGGCTACTTCTTCTTGTCTCTATGCCTTGGTAAATTCACGCACAACTGACGTAAGCATTAAAACTCTGCATTTCACATGTTCGTACGTAACCAAGCCTATATCACGCCATTTGCTGATAAGTGATAACCGCTCTCATTATCATGTTGTTATCGACTAAACATACACCATGCAAAGGGTTCTATTTGAAAATCTGGATTGAGTGACATGTCTTTAACCTAGGGCGACTTAAAACTTGTCTTCGAACAGGGCACTTAAGTAGTGACCTGATTAAATATCATTTTGACCCTGATTTGATTTTCGCTGTCCCGTAACTGGGCAAGGCCCTCTTCCTCTCAGATAAGGCATGAAAATTACCACCAGTCTTGCGTATATCTTCCTATAAATTATCAATGCCAAAGATTTTAAACAATTCCAAAGAATTTCAATCCTCCTACTGTGATAGGTATATATCTTATGTAATTCGTTCAGTATATCTGTGATACCGTACTTACTGATAGCGTTAGATAGCGGTGACCCCGCATACGCGACTGCGTCTAATAACTTTCTTCATGATAAATAACACGCACTTACTTACAGTACAATAATTATATGATATTTATTACCGTACTAACCTTAACTTAACTTCGAGAAGCATATCTAAGTAGACGAGTAGAAAAAAATCGGTAGGGCTTGGTTGAGCAGCATTACGGAAGCTGCGAGAGGTAGTTATGGAACTCTCACGGCCACAATCCTTGGACAGAGTAGTTTTACGATTTAAAAAAAATCTTACAGAAAGGTTACTTAATACTTGTCGAGGTACCGATTCATATCATGAATATCGGTGCAAAGATTCAGTTGCCTCATCTTGTTTATAGACACGTAATCTTGAAGCAATTCTTAGTTTCTTTAAAACAACCTTTCACTGTTTTTACGATATCATAAAAATATTATGTGCAAGTTATGTCAGAGGCATTCTGTATTGCACGCACCGCGTTGTGTTCTTAAAACCCTGAACACGTGTCTGCTGCTATTATTTGTAAATTGTCTGCATCAACGGAAACGAAATGCTGAGCAGAATTATACAGCCACTAAGTACTAACTACTACTAATTCATATCCGCTTTCAAATTGTCACTTGGTACATACTTAGGAATGTATACCTACTTATTGCTAATTAGGTACATGCATTAATTTTCAATAGTTTCACCCAGATTATAAAATATGACATGTAAATTAAAATATAGATGTACAAACATAATTTATAAAAAATACATATATGTATAAGTAACATATGATTGCATTGCTGAAATAAACCATAATCAGATTACCTTGGAAACCAAATGATGTATGATAATCTAATCTTAAACGAAAATAAATCATATTGTTATCTAGGCCCTGTCTGGTGCCTAGTTCGGTATAGACAGGACTTTATCTGAGTTTTTGATAATAAATTAAACGACTAGGTATATTAACTAATGACTTTATTAATTAAACGTTTACAACTACTTTGTTAATTGTTTGTTTTAAAATTCATCTGCGTGTTTACTGAATAAAACAATAGAATGATACTCTATGAAATCATTCTCCGTCTCATTACATTATAGTGGGCTTACTTTAATGTAAAAACTTATCAAGGGCAGTGGTCTATTAGTGAATTTGTGTCCAAAGTACAGCGAATTATAGGCCGTTTTCTCTAAACCAACGAGACTTTTAACTTCAGGATAGTTAAAAATGGTACTGTATCTTGAGGAACTGCAACAGAAAATGGTAAATACATATTATTAGGTACCTAACACCTGTAACCAACACAATCAATACAATAAAGATTACCTACTTATTAACTACGAGATTTCTATGAAATTAATGTTGCAAGCCATGTCTCACCAATACTGAAAAATTGGAATTTCCTGAACAGTTTAATTAATGATTCAGATAACATTTTAAGGGTTTTTTTATGATAGATAAGTTTTGTCAATGAGTAACGTTCTCATAACACCTTGAAGATCTGTTCCAAAGTCTCCGATATGTTTTCTGTTTCATATGGACTAAATATTTGGAGCCATCAGATGTTCTAGTTTCCAGCAATCCAGTCTAATATTACACATGCTTACTAACAGTACTCACCCACTATAAGTATTGGAATTCAGCACTTCAGCTTGTAGCAGTTTAAAAATAATTTGCATCAACATATTGAGTACAATGTGACGCACCTGCACATGTCTTCATTTCCATACATTGTAGTAAAATGTACGCAAATCATTTATGATAAATAAATATATTTATCATCGTTCACACTCATGCCTCTTTATGGTAAAAAACATTCTTAAAATGATATGTAAAAAAATACTTAAGTATTTAAAAAATGAAAATTCTTTATGATTAATTGCATATCGAAGATGATATCTTTAATTTCACATGTAGGTACCTAAATAAGAGGTATTTATCATCTTATAAATAAGTTGCCGATGGCGTAAAAGTCGCACAATTTTTAAACGTGCCCTTCAACATTGTTGTTAGAATTAAACTTCTTCACAACTGGACATTGGTAATCTGCTTAATCAGAAAGGTTTCGTTGCATTGATTGATTCTTGGCACATCTTTATCGGTGTCGTCAGACTATGGTTGCAAGGTTCCTGTGACAGGTGAAGTGTAAAATGCATGGGTTTCAGATTTTCCTCCACACTGTGCTCGTTTACGCATAAAGTCGGCACTATGATTCATTGATCACCTCTGGCAATCTTAATTAATCACGCTGACAGATTCAACCGTAGTGATTTGTAGTAGGCATGTTCCTATTAGGTATTGCAAAAATAAACTGAGATAAAATCCGCTCCACGTACATTCAACTTAAATAGTCTTATCAGTTTTACATAATAATTATTTTGGTAGTCACAACATGCCTACTAATTTGAACATTAATAAAAATAGCTATAGTCTGTTATTCAAACTTAGCGAAAGGCAGCACTATTTAACCACTAATTTGTACTTAGTTGGTTTAATTACTAATATAAAACAAATATAACACGAAACACAAAAAAAAAACTCATCCCTGCGCGCTACGCGTATTTTTGTCATATTATGCTACGGAAGTCTACGCTTTCGCTACGCAGGCGTTAGGAAAAATAATTATCTAGTTCCTAATAATATTGAAATGACGCATATCAAGTTAGCGCCATAATTTAATTCTTATATGAGTCATATGTCTAATTCAATATGAATCAATACTTGAAATCTTCAAGAATCAAGATAAAACTGTTTCCGCGATTTATAATTATCGCACGAATTTTTTAAACCTACTATCGCAAACCTTCCCAAATCTGATTCATCCTACACCTATTTTTAACATTAATTTGTAAATAAAGCGTGAATCATAAGTGATTAACTTTTAAAATAAGTAACACTAGTTTTTTATTAGGTCTCGATAACAAACAAATGCACAAGAAAGTATTCCTGTAATTTACTGCGCTTTTCTGTAATTTACCGTGATAATATAAAAGCAGTTTTATGCCACTTCGTTAGCGAGTTGATGTACGGTACCTATCTTATAATTATGGATTTTTTATTCCATTTAGCTTGTCATAACATTATCGTCGTTACTTCTTCTTATCAAGCGCCAGTACATATAGATCCGTAACCAGTACAAAGACCCTTATAGATGTATGTAATAAAAGATTATCAACCTGCATAATACCTGTTATGTCAAGCCATAAACTTTCTTATCACTTTGCAAGAGATTATATGCGATTAAAGTATTCCGTGAATAAATAGGACTCCAACAAACATCTGGCAGTCTGATTACTAAGTGCGTATGCTTAAAGATATTCGGTTATCAAAATGATTAAGCAAGTAATAAATAAAACCATATAAAATTGAATGACGAAAAAATCCATCAGAGATAAAGTTAATAATAATTCGTAGAACGTTTCTAATATAACATTGCTAAATGTAGATCATAACTTTAATACCTTTGGTAAAACTTGATCGGTTCATGTCATGGTCGTGTGGTTTGCAGATTAGGACGAAATTAAAGTGCCACATGAATTCGGTACAATCCAAATCTACAGCATGAGTCAATTACCTTCCAAGATTAATTATTTCAAGTACTAGAGTCACGTTAACCTAGTCTCTGACTTTAGGCAAACTGGTTCTACCTTCATTTAAATATGAGATTAGAGCAATTAAGCTTAGGTAATTAGTGCTTGGTTTTATGCCATATTTATAATGATTTTCTAGAATTATAGCTGCTAAATTAAGGAGGTAGGTACCACGTATTCAAAATTATTACTAGACCGTAAAAAATGTTATCCATTAAATCAATATAATTATGAAAAATAATTGCAAAATCAAGATAAACATTTTAAAGGAATTCAGCAAAATCCCCAGTTGTTGTTTACCACTAAAATTATGTTTGGGTAGGTCATACTTTGGTACAAAGTTTCTTTACCTGCACCGAATTCTAAATCAAGAAAGTCAACCGGGTATGAAGAGGAATAATTAAAGTATTTTGGCCTCGTTTTTCATTCTATTGTTATATAAAGATAATTAAATTAATTGGAAATTCGAATTAAACTGATTTATGAAGTCGGTTAAAAAATAATGAAATATCTGCTTCTTCCTTCCCATTGCTTTCAGTCTGGACTCTAGACTTGCTAATTGTGTATAATTTTGTTTGCTTATTACCTTGAATGGTGCATTCCACGTCCCTATAATTACACTCACCTTGTATTCGATAGCTACCTATTACAAGTGCTGCGTTATTTGTCTGTAGATAAATAGTGCACCTAGGGATCTTGACCATACTTAAGTAGATTTATTTCCGAGAGCCCGGCTTCGTGAATACCAGTTTTTACGAAATCAAATAAGTACATAATTCTACACATCGCTGCTCAAATTTTCATTTAAAATTTTATTTACCATTCTCATCGTTACGTGTTGGTAAAAATCGAATCTTGTTGTAGGATTGATTTCTATTTTAATAAAAGTTGGGTTAACGCACTTTGCTGAACTTACCCATTACCCATGGTGTAATGAACCCCACTTTTACCCACCCCATGTCGTGATTTAGCACTCCATGTCCTTACATTGACCTCTTGATTTATTAGGGCTATACTTATCATGCATGCGGCAGTTCTTTGCCACTAGAATGGCTAGGGCAATGTACGAGTAGGTAGTCCTAAGGAATTCAAATATTTGCCACCTCATTTAGTTTTTTTTTTTAAACCAAACGTAAAGGCATATTAATACACTATTAATTTTGAGAATCACATTTGTATGTGAATAAAAAAATAACATTTAAATAAAATAGGTATAGCAAATAATTTACTAGGCGAAACACGTTATCGTAAATTGATGTGCCTTTTTCCTTTTCGGTAATCTAAAACAACTTTAAAACTAGATTCGTTTTTATAACCAGTCTCCTTTTGGGAAGTACCGCCCATAATAACCCCATGTAGAAAACCACTTGCTACCGTAAGGGGGAACGGGAAATACCCGAACACACACTTCGGTGCAAAAACCTCCGTAGCCTCAATAATAGTTATTTAAATAGGTGCAAAATATAATAAAATTGCTGTACTTTTATCTTTTTTTAAATAACTGTTAACGAATTGATGATTTACAGGACTAACCTTAATTGCATGTATGTACTTTACCTATTAAAGTTTTAATTTCATAATTATATAGACACTTAAATAGTCGTTTATTCTTTGCGTGCATATTATTACGGGTTGTCCTATAATTATTTGCTCGCTTATTTATGCTTGGAAAATAGCGCATTTATGAAAGGCAAACCGCAGAAAATATACGAAATAGGCAACCGCATAGGCGATAGAACCTATTGGTATATTGTGCTTCGAACTAAATAAACAATAGACAATGCAATTACTTCTTTATATATTTTGTTCCGCTGATATTTATATAGCGTGTTAAAAAGCGTGTAATAAGCGTTTTAAAAATAAAGAAGGTTTTAGATACGGGTGTACCTTAGTAGAATATTGCTAGGTAGTAATTAGGTAACTGTACCTAAGTACAAACCCAAGCCTTATAAACTTTGTTATTTTCAGAGTAACACGACCGTCATCGTGGAAAACGGCGAAGAAATTGTAAAAGTTAATAAAATGCAAGTACCAAATGGAATTAGTCACGGGAAACACTTGAACGGTGAGTCAATGAATCTGTCAATTTCGTCATATTTTTTACTTGAGATTTAGATTAAAGATATCCACATATCAGCTGTAAAGGCAGAATTCAGTGTCATTTTCAGTAAGTCAAACTACATGAACTATATCCTCATCTGCCTGGCCTTTTTCCAACTATGTTGGGGTCGGCTTCCAGTGGAAACGGATCCAACTAAGTACCTACCAGTATTTTTACGTGGAGCGACTGCCCTGTCTGTCTGACCTCCCAAAGTTGAAGGACTGGGAACTGGTACTGGGTTGAGGACCTCAACTATTACCGACATTACCTACTTGGGGTAGAGTCTAATATCAACGTATAAATTCCGTTTTGGAGTGGTCGGTAGACAGAACACGGTGACCCCACTTGTTCTGAGTGCTCTATAAATGACTCAGAGCGGGACTGGCCATAGACCCCTCTAATACTACTTACGTACCTACTCTAAAAAAATGTATTCAAAGGTCTATGCAGAAGGTTAAAAATGTATTAATACCTACCTATAAAGTTTTTCTATAACCTTCGAGAATAAATATACTTAGTTGAGCTGTGGTTTCTTTATTATCATTAGCTATTACCATACGAACGTTTCTCCGAATCGTGGTTTTTTTTATGTTTTCGTAGAGGCTCCATACATTTTAAATTAAGTTAGGTACAATATCAAAATCTTCTGTTCTATCTCTCCTTCTGGCGAATTCAGAAAGCAAGGCAGAGATCGATGAGCAATGGTGTAAATGTGTACGGAAAATAATAGATCTAATTAGCCAAGCATCATGTTATAAAAATGGTAATCCGATAACAATGGCAGCGAACAACAATTATACCCATACCCTTCATTGAACGGTTTCGTAACAAGTTCAATGTTTGTTTGATAACGTTCGCCATTGTAGAACAAAGTCGAACATAGCTATATTACTATTAACTATAAACAGTACAGGACTAGGTAATAACAAACATCCTGAATTATAGGGCACGCGTTCATCGAACATTCTTGACGTGTTTACATAACATCGTCTTATTTTCTGCAGGGCCGGATCAGGTAGTACCGTCAGACAGTTTCACAAACTCAACGCCCGGCGGCTATGTGAAACTTCACTTGCAGGCGCGAGGGGTGTCTGCAGAACCTCCCATCTCAGTGCCCGGCCTTCTCAATAGGACAGTAGCGAGGTATCCCGACGCAACAGCGTTAGCAACAAAGAAAGCAGACGGAAAATGGCACAAAATCACATACAAGTAAGTTTCAATTAGGACAGTTTTTAAATTTTGGAAAATCCCAAGCAGTAATATCGAAATGGTGCCACTTTTGTAAAAGATTAATGAAATTTTAGATTAATTTCTGTGTAAAATCAATTTGCTGTTAATCTGTTAATCCCAGATAAATGATCTTTTTTTGAAAATGCATTATTATTTTACGTAATTCGATAAGAAGATAGAGAGACTTAGCTTGGTTCCTGCTTACCACTATGATAGTGTTATCTATTATCTTCCAACAGATAAAATTTAGGTATCTAACATAACAAAAATAGGTATAGAAATTGTACTTAATGTGCTTAAGATTTAAATATACAAGAAACTTGAATGCACATTCAACATTTTCGAGAGAAGGTAGGTATACCTATGCTCTTGTTTTTCAATCTCTCTCCTCTTCTCTGTCGACTCGCTCTTGGCAGAGCGGTCGTGGTCACGATGTGGCGTCCACATTAGAGGCGGACACAGCTCTCTTGACGATCTCCCGCCATATCTCTCTGTTAGCAGTTGTTTTTCAATACGATTTTATTAAATACACCTGAATAAAGTGGGAGGTCAACCAATTGACTTTTACTTTTACTTTGCTATTATTTATACCTACCTACTTTTTTTCAGAGTATACCAGGAACGCGTGCGCACAGTAGCCAAAGCTTTCATAAAGCTAGGCTTAGAGCGACACCACTCTGTCTGCATCCTCGGGTTTAACTCAGAACAATGGTTCGTCGCCGACCTAGCAGCCATTCATGCCGGGTAAGAATTTTATAATTACCAAAATATTACTAAAAATAGTTTTCAAGGTCTCAAAGTTTGACTAACGTCATTGAAACTCATTTCCTACTTACCTACATAATAAGTGAGACATTCTCACAGCATACGTAATCAGATAACTTTTGAAAACATTAAAATATTTGATAGGTTTAAACCCAAAACAGTCCGTGAGAAAATATTTATGTCTCATTGAAACGATTGTTTACAAACTGATGCTTAAAATCTTTTCAGACAAGTTATATGCAGTTTCAATACTACCAGACAAAACTTAGTTATACAAAAGTATTTGGAACATGAATAATTTTGTAATTGATATTATTTTTCTCTCATAATAAATGTTAAGCAGTAACTCAATACAGTTTTACGGCTTTTATATGTATGTAATTTAAACGTGCGAACCTATTGTTTCACACCTGTTTTACATTTTTAAATATACTCTACCAAAGTATGTAGGTACCTCGTATGAAACTATGTACCCACAAGTAAACAAACGTTGTACTCGGTCAAAAGATTAAGGGCAATTTTATTTTCATAAAATTTACAACACTTTCAGATAACGAAATACTTGTCCATTTATTTATTTATTGTTTTATAACACTATATAATCTTTTATGTTCATATTTATTACCAAAGGCCAGGTGCGTCATAGTTTGGGCCTCGGAAAGATATTAGATATTATTTATCTATTCCGATCATTGTTACCTACCTACTGCCCTAATACCATAATGTCAAAGCCTGCAAATACTCGACATAATGTAGCTAAACATTTAATAAATGTAGCCTCGTTTGGAGAAAATATTATTTTCAGTCCCCTATTGCAACAATGATTTCTACATACCAGATTTCACATACATACTTACAAAATTATCTTTTATACTATTGCAAACACCACATCGTATTGTGATATCATGTTTCGTATTCAAACCCAATTATCCCACATACAAATACCGTTAAAACCCGACGCCAGATTCAAGAAAAAGACTGAAAAATGTTATAACTTAGTGCCAATTCCCCAGTGGTTACGCAGCGGGTATCTACACGACGAACTCAGCAGACGCATGCTACCACTGTCTCTTATCATCTCGTGCCAACATCTGCGCGGTCCAAGACAAGAAGCAACTGGACAAGATCCTCTCCATCAGAAGTAAGCTACCGCACTTGAAGGCGCTCATACAATGGGAGGGAACTGTCGACACCTCAGTGCCTGGCGTCTACAGTGTAAGTTGGGTTTAAGGAACACTTATCTTAAAACCTGCCTCCTCGACATATAAGACAAAAGGGGAGAGAAAAAGTATGCACCTGAATTTAAAGTTCCTTTGCTCTTTTCCAGTGGGACCAAGTTATGGAAATGGGAGCCAAGGAGTCGAATGCACAACTCGACAGCGTTCTAAAGACCATCGCTGTTAACGAGTGCTGTACATTAGTTTATACCGTAAGTGTCTTCAACTCAATCCAGTCACCTCTTCCTAAGAGCCTTTTAGGGAGAGCTGACTGAACACTTCCCCTTACCCCCTCACTCGAGAGACATTTAATGGTTACTTTAGCCATTCCTTAGCGAAGGATTTCTTGGACAATCCGTCACTAAGCAGTGACTTAAGTTTTAATTAAATATCTCTGAGTGCGGGGGTAAGTATATTAAAATATGTCCTAATGATGTCTATCTCTCCTGCAGTCCGGCACGGTGGGTCCCCCGAAGGCGGTGATGCTGTCGCACGACAACCTGACGTGGGACGCGCACAGCATCTCGGAGCGCGTGGCCGACCTGCAGCCCACGCACGACCGCATCATCTCCTTCCTGCCGCTCAGCCACGTCGCCGCACAGGTAAACACCACCACAGAATATCATACAAATTAACTGTTCCAAAATTCTCCAAGACCGCTCTAATGAATTCGCGGTTATCGTCTTTGCACAACTTGAGTTTACCGGGTGTCCCACTTTCACAAGTGAATACAGTCATCATACATAGTCCATGTTGTTCTGTAGAGCCATGTAGATACTTAGCTAGGGGAAAAAATTATGTAACTAAGCCTCTCTTTTCTAGCTGAAATTTCCATACCTAGAGTCTAAGTCACAGTCCTCTACAAAGATACCGATGTTTTTAAATGTAGGTAAAGATTAGATTTTCTTTGGCTTGCATTGATGGCGCCTTAGGATTGCTATATCTATCGTATCTAGTCGAGAGGTAAAAGCAAAACATAAGATATAGATAGAGGTATATCTCGTTTATCAATCAGCCAAGTCATAAGGTCGCCTGAGAAGTTATCTCTTACAAATTAGTTTACATACATCACGTAATTTATTAACTGTTAACCCCACCACACATTTATGAAAAGCATAGTTTTAAAAATGTTGGAAAAATATGTAACGTTAATTCTGCAAGACAATTAATTAAGGCTTGGATGCAGAAATTAGGGCTACTCTCATTTTTTTATTATTTATTGATCAAAAGCATGCATCATGCATATGCACATGCAGCAAACGTACCACCTTCCCGACTTCATGCATATGCATAATACAGTTGCCATGCAATCGAACCTATACCTACTCAAACATAGTCACTAAACTTATTGGGGAATTTTTCGCACTGATGATAATCTTTGCCGCAGCAAATCGTGACGCAGGTTATGATTTCTTCGTACCTAATGATATAAATCTTTGTGTAAAAGATAATAGCTATCTGATCTAGGCCTATATTTAATTTGAATTTTAGGGAAATCTTTACCTAATTATGAGGAAGGCATATCTGCTCTCTAATTTTATTTGAAATATTGAGATGATTAAAATATCCTTGTTTGCTATCTTTGTCAGGTCGTAGACATCTACACGACCCTATCAAATGCGATCCCAGTGTTTTTCGCGCAACCTGATGCGCTCAAAGGCAGCTTGGTGGAGACTCTCAAGGAAGTCCGACCAACGAGGTATGAAATCACTCTCTGTTTTAAAATTTCGGATAAATAACAATCATTTTAAGTATTTTCACGTTTTTAATTCGCTAACTTCCGATTAAAATAAAACACCTGTTTCAACGTAAACGGTGTAATAAAGATTTTTGGATATCTTCTGATAGCCGATTGTTGCTAATATCTCTTTGATATGATCAGTAGATAAGTTTAATGGTTGTTTTACGTTTTCTTGGATTGTTTGCTGAATCACCTTTTTTGTAAGTAAAAACTGGTCTTTCGAGTAGAAGAAAATTTGATATTATGATGTCATCAGGTTCTTGGGAGTACCTCGTGTTTGGGAGAAAATGTACGAGAAGATTATGGCAGTGGGTGCGTCCAGTGGCTACATCAAGAAGCAGATCGCAATGTGCGCTAAGGACAAGGGGCTTAAGTACCATCTTGCCAGGATTAACGGGTAAGACAATACTTTATTCTTCTAGTTTATCACAACTTTTAAAAATAGCTTTGACAAAAATTTGCGTATTTCTCAGCCCTCTCTGCTAGCGCATATCAATGCCCTGCTCTCTTATTTCCTTCGCTACACGAATGCAGGTCAAAGTGTTATCATCGTTTTGTTGAGGTTTACAAACGCGGTCAAGACCAGAATTGATTGTATTCAAATGAATTTACCTAAAGGTGCGTACGGATTGCGCGTTCCTGTGTTACGCGTAGTTGGGAAGCACTGTCCACGCGTACATTGGATACGCGTACAGCTCCTGTACGGACCGCCGCGAACCTGTACGCGAGGTCAATCGATCCAGAGCGCTCCGCGAGCCCCAGTCATTCGCCATGACTCCGACAAGAACACGCGTGTTTATTCATTTTGCCGTCCAAATATAGCGTAGCCGGCCGCGTGCGTCCTCTTTGACGCGCGACCAAAAACCGACAGACGGTGGCTCGCGCTGCGAGTTGGCTCGCGCGGTACGCGTGCCCCAAGAGTGAACGCGTAGCTGCAGGTATGGACTAGGCGTTCCGGATACGCGTAAACTGAGTACGCGTACCAGGGTACGCGCAATCCGTACGCACCTTAAGAATTCTTCCCACGTGCCGAACTTCCGTGAATGTCGTGACGGGTGACTCAGCTACTATCAGTTAACTGGGTGTAACTGCCTCGCACTGATAATAATGACAACGATGATTAACAATAAAGCCGTTTTTAATAACTTGAGGAAAATTATGAGGAAAATGGGATTATTGTTACACTTTTTATGACTATTAACTATAAACGTTGGTTCAGTTCAGGGTGACGAATATCTAATCCCTTTTGATTGGATGTTTGGCAAATAGCCATATTATAATTAATTCGAATGTTTTTCGATCAGTGCGCTATCGAGTGGCATGTACGGTCTGCCAATAGACCTCACCATTCCTGAAATGATCAAGTATTGGTATGTAAGGTCGATGAACCCCCGTAGCGCTTGCAGCATGACAATTTGTATCACCTGAGAAAGTAGTATTACGAGATTGAGTATTTTGAAAGCATGTATGCACTATATTCGTTTGTAGTTTGGACTTTAGAAATGTACAGGTAGTTCGAATTAATTTCCCATTTATGAAACTTTGTACCTATCTACTTAATAAATAATCCGATAACGTAGACATGTAATATTAGTTAAAATATCAGGAAAAACCCATGCACTTTATACTATTAGGTACCTACTTTTCCCTAACAAATTAACACTCAACGAAAAGACAAAAAACGATTATTATTAATTTTAATTATGAGTGATGCATGTGTTTTGCATATTGATTGCGTGTAATTAATGAACAAATTAAGTCATTGTTTACCAACACACCAGGCCGTGAATAACACTATTATTGAGGTACATGCTCTTGGCATTGTTTGTGAACAAAACAAAGTAAATGTTCAATTAGTGGTAAACATGGCTTGAGTTACCCCTCATTATTGACGTAATACCACAGATTAATAGTTACTTCGTTAATACACAGTAATAACGCTGAAATTAGTGCGTTGTTGATTCAGTGCAATTTTTTTTTTACAATGGAGGTGACTTACAAGTAGAATTGTAAATATATAGATAGGTATGTGATTGGTACCTATGCATCAATTAATGAAATTGAAGCAAACGTATCATCATCCTCCTGCTCTTATCCCAATTTTAATTGGGATCGAAACCTTGCGTTTTATTTTTGTCCATGTATTGTCTCATCATTTTATTTCCTTTTACATAAAGTAGATATAGAAATGCAGTCGGTGTTAGCGTGTGATTTTTATGTCCTTCAAAAGTACAGATGACAGAGCACATCAACCTACCTCAATCTGTCAAATTTCTTCAATCGATTTTCAGCCTTATCACTATAGTGGAAGAATAATGTTCGATTGGGGAAATTTGACAGATTTGGATAGGTTGACCTGCTTGCGTCTGTACTCATAAGTGCTTCAAATTAACTACCGGTCCTGTTTTAAATCTTGCTAATGTCTTCAGGTTGGAGGGTTCATCATTCGGCTACAAAATGGCCAAATCGCTGGTGTTCAGCAAGGTGCACGACTCGCTAGGCTTGGACCAGTGCACGACGTTCGTGACGGCGGCGGCGCCACTGTCGCCCGACATCAAGAAGTTTTTCCTCTCGCTGGACGTGCCTATTGTGGACGCGTTCGGTATGAGCGAGGCTTCTGGCGCTCATACCCTCAGCATATACCCCAAGTGAGTGGGAAACTTTACGTTGTTATGAAAATTATTGTCTGGCGTTTTATTATTCCTTATTAAAATGACAAACCGCTCTGCAAAAGCACTCAGAAAACGGCCATGAGCTGATTGAACAGTACCTAAACAAAAATCTGAAATCAATTTTATTTTTTAGCAAAGATAACATTCATTTGCAAGTCATACGATACCAAAACGAATTAACACATTATTGTAGGTGAGAATAATAAACCGATTATTTCAGTTTCAAGTTAATCGAGTTTAAAGAAAATGTCAACAGGAAACATACATAATTGACTTAAATTGTCGTCAATATAATGATTAATGAGTAGGAATGTAATTGATCACATATTTTTATGCTTATCATGTTAATCATCAGAATGGTGTGATTTAGAGTAACTATTTACCTACACAAGTGTGCACCTGTTTTTCTTATCTAAAAAGATACTGTTCCGCAGTAAATGAGTCAAAAGTTAATTCAAATATAGGTAAATGAGTCAATAGTTAATTTAAATATTAATGAGTCAAATAGATATTTATCCTTCATTCGGATCTACGATCTAAAAAGATCCGATAATTCTCACTTTTGCTTCTTCTTCCCATCAAAAACCCGTAGGAAGTAGTGAAGAGTCGGCATTTTGGGGACTGTCTTTTGTAAATTTAGACGTTCAAAATGTTCAATTTAGCATCCAAGTTTGAATAAATGATTTTTGAGCTTGAGTTTAATGTCATTTTGGTAGTCAAGAGAATCAACATGCCTTTCTGAACCTTCTAGATTCTCCCTGGACTCAGCGGGTGCTCTCCTAGACGGTACAGAGACCATGTTCGGTGGTTCCGTCAGTCCCAACGGTCCCGGGGAGATCATGATGCGAGGCCGTCACGTCTTCATGGGATATCTCAACGACGAGGCGAAGACTAAGGAGGCCATTGACGATGAAGGCTGGTTGCATTCTGGAGATATCGGCAGAGTTGATAGCAATGGCCTCCTTTATATCACTGGTAGAATAAAGGTATGTTTTTTTCTTTTAATTTTTGAATCTTTTAAGAGTTTCTGCGAAACATTTTGATTTCGTACGGGACAAAAGGTATAGAACATCAAAATCAGTACAAAGGTTACCTCATACCTTTTTCCCCGATTCCCCGAAGAGATTAACGATTGCTATCATATAAAAAGTCCGTACCTATAATCATTAATATGTGTTAAATCCACTATCAGTCAAACTTCGTAGAAGTTAATTATTGATGTAGGATGGATGCACACTCAACCTTTATAAAATATTGGAGGTTTGGCAGTCGCTGGCTTATCCTTAGTATATAAATTATTCAAAATTGATACCTTTTCACGTGGACAACGTCGTTCGCTACAGCCTCTCTTTCGTCCCACTGCTGGGCACAGGCCTCTCACACGGAGAAGGACTATGGACGATGACATAATTGTTAAAAAATTGGTTGCCTGTAAAGTCGGTATACGGGCGAAAGTTTTACGTGACAACGAGCTCACTTTTTATGTCTGTCTCTCTCGCTCTTAGGCGGGCTAACCATGCCCGAGTGGAAGGGACGCGTGCCTCTCACTCGCTCTCATTGTGAGCGCATAACGTGAGCGGAGCGTAACGCAGTTTCTTGAAGTGTCACCCGGCAAACCAATTTATAAGACGTTGTCACGTCAAAACTATCTGTTGATGTGGTGATACATGAATGTATTTATTATCCAGGAGTTGTTAATCACGGCGGGCGGCGAGAACGTGGCGCCGGTGCTGATCGAGCAGGCGGTGCAGGCGGAGCTGCTGCACGTGGGCTACGCCGTGCTCATCGGAGACAGGCGCAAGTTCCTCTCCGTACTGCTTACATTGAAGGTATACATACTTATAATCATCTCCAATCATCTCCCGAGTCTTTTTCGAACCTGTTGGGGTTGGCTTAATACCTATACTTATGAAGTACTTACTATTTACTGATACTGTTTTTCCGAGGTTTAGTCCACATCCCGGGGAAACTTCTTCCCGTTCCGAGATAAAATATAACATTTTAGTAATTTCGGAACCTACAGGGTACAAACAAAAAAATGTTTCCTCTTTGATATATTTGTACTTAAGATAATAATTATGGTAGATGCCTATGTCATATCAGTGTCTCAAAGTAAAACCTCCATCAAATGACGTAACATGCTTGACTTGACTTGTTTTATACAAAAGAAAGAAGCATTATTGACCACAGTGTGTAACTGTTCACTTTAATCTTCTTTCAGGCTAAAGTGAACTCTGAAACAAGTGAAGCAACTGACGATTTAGACAACGAGACTAGGAAATGGGTTGCCAGCCTCGGCAGTAAAGCTACCAAAATCAGTGAAATTGTTAACACCAAGGATGCTGCAGTAAGTAAACCAATTAATAAATAATTATAGCAACTTATTTTCTTTGTAAATTTTCTAAGAATGAATTATTAAAAATCAATTTATTTCTTTCAGGTATACAAAGCCATTGAAGAGGGTATAACTAGGGCCAACAAACACGCGATATCAAACGCACAGAAAATCCAGAAGTTCGCTATCCTTCCTAAAGACTTCTCAGTGCATTCTGGAGAATTAGGTATGTAGTCGTTACAATGTTAACTTTAATTATGAATATATATACAAGTTGAAAACTGTAGCTCTTGAGACTTTCTTTAGACTGCAAACTAAATTATAACCAAGTGTTTAAAATGTGTTATGTTTAAAATTTACTTTATTTGTTCACAGGGCCAACGTTGAAAATCAAGAGAAACGTCGTTTACGAAAAGTACAAAGACATCATAGAAGACTTTTATAAAGAGTAAAATATAAGCTTAGTGTTTAGGGCGAGGGACAACGTAATAATTATTGTTAACTTAATTTGTTATTGCTCAACTAGGGACTAGTGCATCGGAATCAATGTGATTGATAGTACTTTACGCAAAGGTGTAAATAGGTTATATTTTTGTTACAAAAAATATATAAAATTTTATAAAATCTAAAGGTTGTTTTAATAAAACAAAAAACTGTAATATTAAGTTTTATTTATTCCTAAAGTAACATATACCAATAAAATTGGAATGGACGATGATATTTGTAAAGGAATTAACATCAAGATAATAAGAAAAATTTAATCAATTCAGGTAGATATTTTGTAATACTTTTAAATAAACTAACATTAAAATACTATGAATAAATTCAATACATTTAAGTAATGATTACCTATCTAATTAATAAAACAACTTTAAACATTTTATAAATTGACAAAGGCTTGTTCAAATTCTATGATTGGCAGTTAAGTACATAAAGTGTCGGAATGCATCACAGAATGTTAAGATCAATTTATGTAAACTTTTGATATGTCTATAAATAAACGTCTTGAATCACATTTTACGAGTATTTCTTATATGGAATACAAAATCACACGAATAATACTATCATATCATTCAATTAAGTACATGAACGAGAAGTCTATTTGCAAGCTGATTTAAGTTTAAGGCGGGTTATCATAGCTACATCATAGCTTTGGGATAGAATGGAGGAGGGGCGCAACGAGAAAAGGTAAATAAAACCGTCATCGATATCTATTCGATTATCTGGACATCAAAATCGAATTCCTATCCCAATGACATATATAATCGAATGAGTTCACCTTTAGAACGGTTTTTATTTTTCCTTACTCGTTATTTTTCATTACGCCGCTCCTCCAATATATCCCAAAGTCACTATGTCCTCTACTCAAGAAAGGTAGATTAAGTACAACTTCATTTATATCATACAATATTGTCACAATTACGTTTAAGTCATGATTTTTATTTTAATGGAATGCTGAAGATAAATAAAAATTAACGTTTTGACAATCATTAGCCGTCTCGGTCCTATCGACCTATCGTTCGATTTAAAATTTTTGCTAGTGTACGCAAATGCAATGTCATTTTTAAACAACTATGTATGTAAGTTAAAAAATACCTACAATCTGGAATTTACTGCACAATAAAATGCAGGTTATGACCTTTACAGGTGGTCAAAAGGTTTCAGAACTGAACACGTGCTCACAGAAAGTAATACATTGTTCACATATAAGCTTCAAAGTATTTTATAACCACAATACACGTAAGTAATAAAATGTTCATAATAAAACACTAGCCACGAACGAGAATAAAGAGAATAAACATTTAAACTTACAATAATATATCGCAGTAAATAATAAGACTATTATTAATATAAATAGCATCGGTAGAGAGGGGTGGTAGAGCAGAATTAAGAAAATCTGTCTTTTAATGACAACTCTCCCCGATATCTGAATGTCTAAATGAGCAAATATTTTGAAAACATAAATATGCAGAAGCCTGACCTAGTACAAAATCGACCTAGTCGATAAGAATATGGTGATGGTTTTTAACACGCTTGTATTAGCTTCTTGTATTAGCTCTACTTGTAACGTATGCATGTAAGAAAATCTTAGAATCTTAATTTTACTCACATCCCGGTCTTCGATTAGGATTAAATTTCGCACACGCTCTGTTCTGATGACAATACATGACTAGCGTGTTTTTTTTAACTATTTCTTTTTTTACAAACCAGCGACAAGAAAATAATGTTTGAAACGTTTACTGATTAATTTTTACCGTGTTTCAACCCCATAATATGCACTATTCCTTACCTTTTTCTTAAGGGTCGGCTTCTGCATTGTCGTGTTTCATCTTCTCTGTCTAAGGCTGCGTGGGCGGCGCGGTGTGCGGCAGCGGCGGCGGCGCGTCGGCGAGCGGCAGCGGCTTGGCCACGCCGATACGTACGACGCCGCGGGGTGCACCCTTCAGAGCTGCCACTGCTTGTTCTAAGCTCGCGTCTTCTAGGTTCTGGTGGAGATAACATACAGTTGTATTGTTAATTTATAAGAGAGGATTTTGTGTTCCAAAGTAGAGCAAGGCATATAGCAAAGGCTGGTGATAAGTCTCAAATGCTGCCGTTAAACGTTACGTTGTAACTTGCTCGTTGAAGAGATCTTCAGCCAAGATATTATCCGGAGAAACTTAAGTCAATCACTACTCAACTTCTCATAACCAAATGGAGCTGGCAGTTTTGTTGCTAGATACAAAGAAACATGATGTATTAACCAATCAAATTATTATAGTGCTAGGCAAGCATGTCGTTTGACAAGTTCTCCAGAACTGATGTAAGTCAACTCGGCTTACAAAGTGTTACCAACAACATACCTAGGTAACTTCTGCATAAGTCATGAACTTGTCTTCTTATTCCTGCCTTGTTCCCAAGTCGGGGCAATATGTGTTTTTCTTGTATATAAATAACATAAGCACCAGTTACCTGATCGTTAACAAAGAGCAGTCTATCCCCGGGTATGAGGCGCCCGTCCTGCTGCGCGACGCCGCCCGGCACCAGCGAGCGGATGACCACCAGCGTGTGCGACGGCCGCAGCGGGTCCTGGTAGTCCAGGATCGAGAACCCGAGACCGCGCTCGCCTTTTACTAGCTCTGTTGGGTAAAGATAAATTAGTGGATCATCATCATCAGGTTTTTTACCGTTCTACTGCTGGGCACAGACCTACAGAGAGAATTGAGCGTTAATTACGACACTCGAGGGGCAATGCTCAATGCGGTTTCTTAAGTGTTGTATATAGGAGAAAGCTGAGCAAATCCAAAGAATTCAATGATAACACAAAAAAAGCAAATTCTATAATTGAGCATAAATATAAGACAGTAAAAATACCTATCCTGTTACATTCCTAAACGTGTCAAAAATAATAATTGGCTTGGAGTCAGGAGTAGTAGTGGGAGCCAGTTATAATGAACAAAGTATGATTAAACACAAAAAAAATACCAAAGAATATAAATCGTTATAATTTCTACGAAGCACTATAATCGTCTTAGTTTATTACTAGACATCGGATTATATGCATTTGCATGTTTGCATATGCAAATGCATATTATGCTATTATTTTAGCGTTATTGCATATTTTGGTACTTTTTCATTGATAGTGCTTATTTCAGTATTTATATGTGTTGTACTACCCCATCCCACACCACACGTCAACACATCTGCCTGGCACGCACTGCGAAAGCGCACTGGAAAAGAGTTCGGGATTGTCAATAAATTGATTTCTCCTACAAAAAAAGTGTTTTTAAAAGCACCATCGCGAGTACAGGCGTATAAGGAGCGACTGCCAAACCTACCACTACCTCCAGAACCAATATTAACACGTTGGGGAACAAGGTTGAAAGCTGTACTATTTTATGCTGAGAATTTAGAAGCCATAAAATAAGTAGTTGCACAATTTGACAGTTCAGAAGCCATTGCAATTAATTCAAGCCAGCAGGCATTTGAGGATTCTTCAATTAAACAAAATATTGCTCTTATTGCAACACACTTCAGCAATATACCCGATGCCATTGAGAGACTAGAAACTTTAATTGTGCATATTTTGTGCATATTTCGCTCTTTTTTAGTGCATATTTGCATGCATATTTTGGCATTTTGATAGTGCATATAATCCGATGTCTATTTATTACATTATAGTAGCCATCTCTGAAACCGATAAGTCACTAACTACTAAGAACTTACCAATAATTTGTGGTTCAGAGGACCACATAGCGAGTCCGGTGAGTGGCTCGAGGCTGCGTGAACGCACCTTGCCGCCCGCCGACAGCGAGCCGCCCTCCTCCGCGCCCGCGCCTGCTAGACTACCGTCCGATTTCGCCTGGAATTTACGAGAACTTGCAAGTTTAGTTAAGCTGTAACTACCGCTTATCTCTCGGTGTGAAAAGGGAGTATACAGAAGGGAATCTTTACGAAAAGTACATGAGGGAGTATATTGGGGGAAGCACATACGGGCACATAGGGGGAGTAAATAAATAGAAAATGCTACTATATTTGACGTCACAAATAAATAAGGGATCTGCCAATGACATACTTTTCATATTCAGCTAAAGCCAAATAACTTTGCCCCGCTTTAAAAGGCTAACAGTGGGTAAGCAATAATCAAAGTGTACGAACAAAACATTGCTGCGCATGCGCAAAGTTTTACATGACTCATTTCAGAAAGTAAAAGATTCCGAAGCATTGAGAATCTCCTTCTATTTTTTAAGGGTAAAAGCACACATATTTGACATAAAGTTTACCTTGACGAGTGTAGCGGCAGGTGGCGCCAGATCGATGGGCGGCGCGGGACGAGGTCTCGCGCATACCATGCACACTTCACTCGATAGCTCCTTCAGGATCGACACCACTTCTAGGTGGTTCATGCCCAACAGCCGGTGCCCGTTCACCTCTGTGAAGGACATGTTAAGAATGTTATGCTGACTTATAGGGATGGAGGAGAATGTCATGGCAAAAGCCATGACAAAAGAAAGAAGAAAATGAAAATTAAGTAAATCTTGGTGCAGTCGTTCTGTGAATGGCTGACTATCTGTCATAAAGAGATTCTCCGTTTTTTGGAAGGATTCCAGCTATCATTTGTACCTCTTTAACATTCACCAGTCATTACAGGTATAAGCCAAAAATCTGGCAATGCCAAAGAGATCAAGCTCAATAAACAATAAATGGGAGTCACCAAATCAGTAGTATTCTTTGGTTGAACAAAATAGAGTATAAAAGACAACTAATGGCTGATAAAAAGGTGAAGGAAAACATCACGAAGAAACCTGGACTATAAAGTTTGAAATCACCAACCCGCATTGAGCAAGCATGGTGATTAACGTTCAATCCTTCTCCGTGTGAGAGGAGGCCTGTGCCCAGAAATGCGGCGATAAAAAGGCTGTAACAAAGCATAGAAGTATAAATAAACTCTTTTGCAAAAAAAACGGGCACCTATGCGAAATCTTAGTTTTAAGGACTTTACGTGTATTTCAAAGGGTTTTAATGACTGTACTATGTTACTAGCATCAAAAGGGTTAGCCAAGCTTGCGTGAGAGTGTATTCTAAATTTGAATTTTGTACAATTGCTAAGAAATTGGTTAAACCTTGTTTTGGACTAATTGCTAGCAGAAAGTTCGTCGGTGTTTGAAAAGTTTTCGAAGTGATTTTCAGGAAAATGATAATGCAGTTTTAATTAATGATTAATGTACCTTTTTGTTAGATCAAAACATTTTTGAAAAACTATGAGTATTTGATAAAATTTTCACCTGCTCTAAATGGGCTATACTGATGACTGATGGCAATGTTAAGAGTTTCGGTATTTTAGTGTAACGCGTTCTATTGTTTAGATATTGTACCCACGTGTTTTAAAATATCGCTATTTCATAATTAAATGCTATTTAGAAGAGTATCAGTACTTTGAGCTGCGACAAAACCAATTTAAAGTAAGCAGTACCGATCACAACTCGTCTCCTATCAGACTTTGACATTTTTTAAAGTCTTGAAATTCTACAAAATACAGAAAATAGCGCCTTGACTGTGAGCACGAGGTCTTAAGGTCTCGTAATCAATGATTTTTAAACAACCTCGTCTCTTGGGAAACTCCGTAGACCTCTGAAGATCTATGAGTCTGAGCGTTCAAATAGCGTGTTTTCATCCCACGGACATTTTATTAAATAAACTTGCCTACAATGAGATTTTCTGGCATCTACAGCTCTTTCCTGCTTAAATCATAACAATAATTGGCAATCTGCTCATTTCTTAAGAAATATACGTTTGGCCAATAATTTTGAATTCTTGACTCCCTTTCAGCTAAATCGCCGTTAAGTAACCCGATACCTATGGAGTTATCGAGAGCTTCAACGCGGAAATAATTTGACTTTTTAGATAACTTTAACCCTCCTCATAATTTTTCATGAGGTTAATTTTAACATTTATCACAAAATTTGGTATTTTTTAAATGTCAATGTCCGATAGGAGACGAGTTGTGATCGGCACTGCTTACTTTAAATTGGTTTTGTCGCAGCCAAAGGTGCGAAACTGATACTGATACTCTTCTAAATAGTGTTTATTTATGAAAAAGCGATATTTTAAAACACTTGGGTACATTATCTAAACAATAGAACGCTTTACACTAAAATACCGAAACTTTTAACATTGCCACCAATCATCAGTATAGCCCATTTAGGGCAGGTGAAAATTTTATCAAACACGCATAGTTTTTTAAAAAGGTTTTGATCTAACAAAAAAGTACATTAATCATTAATTAAAACTGCATTATCATTTTCCTGAAAATCACTTCGAAAACTTTTCAAAACACCGACGAACTTTCTGCTAGCAATTAGTCCAAAACAAGGTTTAACCAATTTCTTAGCAATTGTACAAAATTCAAATTTAGAATACACTCTCACGCATGCTTGGCTAACCCTTTTGATGCTAGAATCATACTACAATCATTAAAACCCTTTGAAATACACGTAAAGTCCTTAAAACTAAGATTTCGCATAGGTGCCCGTTTTTTTTGCAAAAGAGTGTATGTTACCGAGCAGCTCATCCCCGGGTCGATGCACGCCGGCGCGTCCGACGGGTCCCTCGGGCAGCACGGAGCGCACGTAGTGGTGCGGCCGCACCTCGCGCCCGCCCTCCACGTCCACCGTGCCCTCCAGCGAGATGCCCAGCCCGCCGCCGCCGCGGACCACCACGCCCACCACTATCTCCACCTCGTCACCTGAGGGGAAGAAACCATGTATGGTTATGCTATCTCACTTAAAATATGTTTGAGACTGCTTTACGTCTTCTGAAGAAGAACCGGCGAGAAACGACATACCCACTTAAAAAAAAAGACAATATTTTATAATAATTTTCGAGCTGAATTTTTCTAGACTAGAATGTTCTTAGATAATTCGTGTTCTCAATTTAAAATAGTGGTGTAGCCAAATATTGGATTGGATTGGATTGGATGAAATTGGATATTTGGCACGCCTTCCTCCAGATAACACAATCTTATGCCTTGACACCAAATGGCTTGTGTGTACAAGGTGCGTATATAATTTACTTTTTACTCTAATGTGCACGGGATGAGCCATTCCGACAAGGCCGACCCAGTTTAGTAATTTTTTTTCACATGGTTCACTCTATATTTCTATATGATAAATGATGAAAAACAAACTATTTTCATACCGAGTATAGCTTGCCACTTCCTCCTGATGGCCTCCTTCTGCTCATGTGTGCGCGGCATCTCGAACGCGGGCTGCGCTCGCGTCACCACAGGCGCGGCCGGCGGGGACGAACTACCCGCCTCTTCTACTGCACTTTCCACTGAAATTCTGAACAAAGAAACATGGATTTATTTATAAATTACCATTTTATTTCATTTCGTTATAGTTCATAATCAAATATTTGAGGTAAGTTTTATTTGAACCACTACCCCTAACTAATCAATGAATAGATCAGAATTATTCGATTTGACCTAAGTATCATTCAGAAATCTTTGGCAGTCATCTTGGGTAGTCAGAAGCCAGAAAGTCTGACAGCCAGTCTTACCAAGAGGTAACGGATAGCCCAGGTAACTGGGTTATGGAGGTCAGATAAGCAGTCGCTCTATGTAAAACAGCTCTCAACTCAGCTACATCTGACCCACGGATATATAGTTAACTAGCTTCCGCCCGCGTCATGTTCGGTTATATCGCGTTTCCAACAGAACTCTTCAAAAGTCCGGAATAAAGCTATCTTATGTTCTTTCTCAAGGTCAACTCTATCTCTACCAAATGTTACTTTCGCATTTATAATATTAGTAGAGATAATGGCATATCGCTTACGTATTATGCAGCTGCGCCATAGGTATATCATGTTCGGGTGACGCCAGCGAGTCGGGGCGGTGCATGTGCAGGAAGGGGTTGTGTGGCGGCGCGGCGGTGGCCGCCGACTCGCCCGCCGCTATCGCCTGCTGCAGCTGCTCGAACTTCGGACCGCGGAGGTATCTGGGAACAATTAACAAGTTATTTATATGGAGAGATGATGTCACTGGATACACAGGTTATGATTTAGAACCAATCAAACAAAAAATCTCTCTCTTTTACATAAGGGGATATCTCTCTATTACATTATCGTAAGGTGAGTATATACTCCCCTTATGTACTGACCCCTTACGTCCCTCAAGTATGTATCCCTATGTAATTTTTAATTCACCTTCATGTACTCCCCCTATATAACCCCCTTCCTTATGTACTACCCCTATATAATATACTCTCTTATAAAGTCTCCCAATGTATTCCCTCATATACCTAAATTAAAAAATGTGAATGTATGTTTTTCAACCATATCTGCTGAATGTGCCCACATCCTTTTTCAAGGGGTAGACCCGCCCTTGGTTCAAGACTTATTTACTAAATATCCTAGCCATACCTCTCTAACTCCAAAGTGACAATATTCCCACTCTGCTTCAACGCATCGACGGCTCTCTGATTAGACTTGCCGGCGAGCGACACGCCGTCGACGGCGACGATGCGGTCGTTGACGCGTACTTTGCCGCTCAGCGCCGCCGCACTGCCCGGCGTCACGGACTTCACGAATATACCCGATAGCTCCTCTTTCTCGCATACGTAGCCTATTGGAGAAAGAATACATTTTTGTATTATAGTGCTAGATATAATTCTGGCACAGACCAAATCTTAAACAAAAGGTTTTTGTAACCCCAAAAGAATTTCTTTATTCAAACATTTTGTTCCACTGATTAGTACTTCTTGACCGGAGAAATTGGTGTCTAGACCTGGCAATGAAGTGCGGTTAACGAATATAACTTTACGAAGTCAGCCATAAGGTGTACCGCGCTTGCGCAGTAGTTGTTCGACTAAACCAACTTCAAGAGGGCAATGTTATTCGACGTGGGCAGGAAAGCTTTAGCTTTACGGTAGTTTTTCTTTTGTTTCAACTCAATAAGTTTTATTTTTGAGTGACAAAAGCACTGACTGATGGCTCTAATTGTGACACAGACAAAAAACTATTTATATAAAACTCATTACCTGCTATGGTGATACCAAGTCCATTTTCATCTTTTTTCAGCTGCACAGTGAATCTATCGACCTCAGGTGATTCGGCGTCTGTGAATAAACTTAGATTTCAGTAAAAATATTTCACTTTTTAATGACTTATTAAGAACTTTTTCGTATTATTACCTGCTTCAGGTGGTGGAGTAATGGAGCGGTCGAATACGAAGCGAGAGGCGTTGGAGTTGTGAGGAACGGGTGTAGGTTGAGTATGGAACACTTGCTCGAAGCCAGCATCCAGTAGGTAGCGGTCCAGAGCCTCGGGGTCCGAGAGCAATCTAGAATTTCATTATTTTGCAGGTTGTTTTTGATAAAAACTCTCGTCTCCAGAATAGATGCAAATCGTAAACCATCCGAAAACACAGTTACAGTTCATGAGATACAGGTCATTAACAAGTGGATAGACAGATATGGATGTTGACATTTTTAACACGCTAATCAACACACTTATATTAGCTTCACTAGTAACTATGTATGTAAGAAAATCTTGGAATCTTAATTTGACCCATTTCCCGGTTTTTGATTGGAATGAAATTTTGCACACGTTCTGAGTTCTGATGACAATTTAATACAAGAATAGTCAAGAAACGTCATTACAAATCCAACATGGGGGCCTCTCCAAGATGGCGGACTGGTTGTTTTAAATCCACCCCAATGACATGGGTATCAAATGTTTAGTGCGTGCTAAGTGTTTTTGTTTTACGATATGAGACACTAACAAAAACAGAAATGCTGGGCGTTCACGTTCATGGTTGGTTGGTTGGTCACTTTTGTTGTGTTCTGGTGTACTAGCTACCCTACCTGGCGGGCACGAGCGGCGCGGGATGGTGAGCATGAGCGGCATGGACGGGCGGCGCGGCGGGGTCGGCAGCCCGCGCCACCACGAGGCGGACGCGCGACCCGGACGCGCGCAGCACGCCCGCCACCTGCTCCGACCCCATCTCCATCAGGTGCGCCTGATACACCACATCAGATTCATTTGCTAGTTATATGTGTAAGAACCTCCTTACATGTAGTTTTTATTTATTTATTCCTTTATTTCAGGCAAGTAGGGCCCATAGAAATACAAATAAATAGATATAATACAAATAATAGATACGTAACAATACTTATAACTAGTACTTACATAAAATATATAAATAAACTATCACTACTGCACACGCATGTCGCCCATGTCGGCGTCATGTAGGTAGTATGCTCTAATGAAATCTACTGGACTCCTCTTGTATTAAGGGAGTGGTTTTGATATGTCGAAAATCATATTATACTCCCTGTACTGGTAAAGACAGACACCAATCTAAAACCCACCCACACTATATAGTATGTGTCTGGAATAGTCTGGATGTTTATACATGTGTGTTGGTAGGTATTTGTGTGTCCTTGTGCATGTATCTGTTTTTGTGATATGCATAAGGCTTGTAAAGGCAAGTATACTTTCTGCTTATTTAATTACATGTTGTACATATGTTATTTTTTTATTACCAACGATAGTATTACGGATAACCACTACTTACATCACCTATCTGCAATATATGATCACCAGATTTCAGACGACCATCCCTGTCAGCGACGCCTCCCGCTAAAATTGTCTTAACAATAACGCCACTCGTCCTTGCGCCGATTATACCTGAAACATAATGCAGGTCAATTTTTGTCATAAATAATTTTATTGTATTACATACAACCTTGACCGCGCGTGGAAACATTAGCAATACAAAACAGTGAAGAATTTATAGGGAAAACTGATACTACAAAGCAGTAACCTTTAAAATAAAAGAATACACTGATTTAATATAGTAAAACATTGATATAAATTGAAGGTCATTACCAAATCCCAATCCTGTGCCATCATTCACCAGGTTAATGATTTCAACCTGCGCCCAGTCACTGCCCACAATACTGTGTGACATGGAACCGAGGGATTCATCAGTCCTTGACAGGTCCAGTAAGCCACGAGTCTGAAAAAAGGTATAAACAAATTTAATTTTGTTAATTATAAGGGACTGCCTCTGATATGCAAAGTGGAAAAAGCTGGTGTGTTATTTGTCAAGTTTCTTAACTGAGATTTAAATCCTAAATACCTGTTTAGGAGACATATTGGAGTCAACAGAGCCACTGTCAAGCCCCAGTATGCGCTCATTATCAGAGCTAGAGCCAAACTCAAGGCTGTGAGGTGGTGACACCTGAGGCACGCGCTGCTCCTCTTCCCCCTCATGCCCTCCATACAAGTTCCTTGCTTGAAGAGCAAGGTCACCTAAAATCCATAATAAAATGGTCCAAAATACAAACATGCAAGGAAAACATTCAAAGTAGTGTGGGATTTCTTTAGTTAGAAATATAACATCTTGCACTACCTACATTCCAGTAAAAGGATAAATACAGTTGTACATATAGTTGACACAATTATACAACAAATGCAAACAAGATGGACACTTTTGTATGTTAGAAATTGAGTTCTTAAATATATTTGATAAAGTGTTACCTGCTGGAGTGATGTCAAAGTCACCAGGAATTATGGAAGGGTGATGAGCAACCTGCGTTGCAAGCATTCCAACAGAGTCATGCAATGTTGCTATGCTTTTCAGTATGGGACTTTCCAACAAATTAATCAGCATATTCAAATCATCATTGGTTGCAGCCTGTTTTAAGTAACAACAACAAAAAGTGACTTATAATACTTGATAATAGAACACATTATAAATACAATGGAGAATGTACATATATACCTGTTAAGTGAAAGAATTTAAGGGATTGGACAACCAAGAACGTGAATGTTACATTAATAACTTACGAGCAAGGGCATTGCAACAATTGTTTTTCACACAATTGGTAAAAATGTTGAAGTGCTCAGGTGCAACTTAACATGAATAATCATTGTGAATTGTGTTGTCTTGTTAACTACGAGAAAACTTTATTTACCTTTAACTTAGGATCATCACTCTGATCTACAGCTGCTTTTACGCTTTCTAATTGTTGCAGAGCATTCGATATGTTAACTCCGAGATGCATTCTGAAAATTTCATGATACTTTTGTTTAAGATATGTAAGCAAAAAATTTATATAAACAATGAGATTATTTCAAAGATTATCATACTTTACGAAATGTTTGTTCTTGGAGCTCTTGCAGTCTGCAGTTGATAGCTTTATGTGTAAAAATAAAGCATATATGTTTTTTCTATATTTATTAACACTTCTAAGGTCTACTTGTAGACACTGTTTTAACAACACCAATAATCGTGCACAACTGCCAGTTTCATAATTCAATATCTAATTATATTACGCTCTGCAAAGTACCAAAAAACTGAGAATAGCTAATTATTTGAACATAAAATATCAAAATAATATTTATACAATGAATGATGGATGAGTCAAAGAGTACTCAACCAACCCTGATAAAATGAACTGACACTGACAGCTAACTGTCAACACAAAGTAAAAAAATATGAAAGGTGTAAAGGTACGTTTAGCCATATTACATCTATGGTTTTGGAAGGGAGCTGCTGAGACTGCAACTACCGACTACTGCCCGTGCTGCTGATGTCGCTTTCTAGGTGATATCGATCTTGTTATGTTATATTACTGTTACTTTTTCAGT
Source organism: Helicoverpa zea x Helicoverpa armigera (assembly GCA_033682625.1). Classification (NCBI taxonomy): domain Eukaryota; kingdom Metazoa; phylum Arthropoda; class Insecta; order Lepidoptera; family Noctuidae; genus Helicoverpa; species Helicoverpa zea x Helicoverpa armigera. The sequence continues at coordinate 7,811,937 of JAWIIS010000021.1, read as the reverse complement.
TTCTACCCGTGAGAATCTATAATTGGCTTACTATATCATATAGAATTGTTATCCCTTTGTTACAGCTGTTGATTCTCCTTCTAGTAAATAAATAAATAAATAAATATTATGTTACTGCAAGGAACGATATCATATCTAAGCCCCCAGCACACATTGCCCCAGGCGTGGCCACTACACGCCATCAACAAGAAATGGCAAAATGAGCTTACAGCGCGGGGCCTTACTGGAGGAGGGCTGCCAGAGATAGAATGCAGGATGCAGGAAAACTTTAGAGGAGGCGTTTGCCAAAAGGCACATTGAACTTAGAGATTTATCTAAAGAAGAAAACAAATACCTCATTTATTTTATTTAGTTAGCTTCTGCCCACGGCTTTGCCCGCGTGGTGTGTTGATAAAAAGTAGCCTGTGTGTTAATCCAGAGTATCAACTATGTACATACATAAATCGGTCCAGCCATTTTTGCGTGAAAGAATAACAAACAATCTTTTACATTTTTATCATTAGTTTATGTATTACTATTTTATTTTCTAATCATTCCAAACCACAGAGTACATTATATGTCCCAAACTAGTACTTTACTCTATGGTCTATTCATACAGTCCAAACAGTGATGCCAGATAGGGGGGATTCCCCCCAAATTTGGGGGTATTTTCTGTCCACGGGGGATTTTTTGGGGGGAAGAATCCTTTGGGGGGATCAGCGGGGGGATTAAAAATTGGCTTGGAGGGAGTTGGAGGATTTTTCTAAAAAGTTTTATGACTAAACGCTACCAAATTACTCACTACTTAATTTGAACGCACCATAGAACCACACACAAAAACATACACACACTACCACATGACACGGACATGTAAGCAAATTGGCATCAGGAATTTTGTCGTTGCCTTTTTCTAACGCGGTTGTGGAAAGAGCTTTCTCGCAAGTTGCGATTATTAAAGACAAACTGAGAAACAAATTAGCCACCAACACGACCGAATCTATTTTGAGAGTATATTATATGAGAGATATTCAATGCTGGAAGGATGTGTTCATTTTAAAGTAACTTCAAAGATGCTCAAGAGATTTACGGAACTCTCGGAACTGCAGCCGGCGACGTAAGTGAGGATGCTGATCCAGTCATGGAAGCAATTGCTAAATTATTATAAATGATTGTATTTAAATAAATATTTTTCTAATTACTGGGGGTTTTTTCTCAAAACACTAACATTTTGGGGGGATTTTGGGTAAGATTTGGGGAGAATGCTAGATCATCATCTGGCAACACTGAGTCCAAAAAACGTTAAAATAAAAATTGTATGTAAGAAAGTTTTAGCCGAACCGAATTTTGCTGTAAACAATGTCTAATTCAGGCGATGTTATTGATTTGACGAATTCTTTTATTTTAGCTGATCATTGTGGTATACCTAACGTTATAATTGACTTGGACTCAGATGATTCGTTCTGTGGTAAGTTTGCATTTTTTTTTAAATGTATTAATTAAGTACTTAAAAGATAGATAAATACGTTATACCATACTACATAGATCTGATATAGTTCCACAATATATCATACAGCAGGGCCGTCAGGGAACGCAATTATCATATCTAAATAAGTACTTAATCTATTGAATTCTTGTATTTTTCAGTAGACAATGACCGACGTGACGACAGAGGATCTGTTAATACCCAGTGCTTTGCGAAAGGTGCTAAACCATCATTAAGACTAACTGCAATTGAAAACACTAATAAAAAGAAAAAAGCAAAACAGAAATCACCTACCTCCATAAAGGCAAAAGAGGTAAATTTTGAAAATCTACACTAATTCATGGACTACTTTTACTTGTCTGTACACTACTTCAAAAATGAGTAATCATTATTTGTTTATTTTTATTATAAAGGCTCGAAATTGGTGAGCCGATTTCACTGTTTCACAGTTGTGAAATCATTGGAACATTAATGGCTACAAGCTATATTTTAACTGCATATGGGAAAAAGTTCCGCCGAAATGCGGGTGACACCACAGGAAACAATTAGTACCTAATTTAGGTAGTAAAAAACCTTTAACAATTTTTAGGGCTAAGTAATGGAAATGGCCACTTGTTGATGGTCAAGTATATAAATTTAAAATACCTGGTAAAATATTAATTTTCCACATTCCACCCACAGACTATTTTAATGATTAATCCCTAAATTAGGTATGTCCACTACCTTCAAACTTGCCAACTATATCACAAGCTGATTTTATATTAATGTTTCAGAGATCTTCATTACCTGGTAATAGCAAAAAGTTTGGAGGCTGTCCCATATGTTGGGACGAATTAGGTAAAAACCCTTTGGCATCTACTAAATGTGGACATGTGTACTGTATGAAATGTATAGAGGGATATCTTAAAATTCAAAAGAAATGTCCCACTTGTCGACAAAGTTTAAAGGGATCTTCTGCATACCATGCTCTTTATCTATAAAAAGTTTTTTATAAAAACTGACCACACGCACAGTCAAAATGTACACCCTACCAATGCTATACTTGCAAAAAATATTCTTGCGTGTGATATGTTCACTTCAGTAATATATTCACATATTCCAAGGAACATTTGCCACAAGTTCCATGAAATGCAATCATTAGAATTAGTAAGTTATTTATAATAGTTTTAATAATAATTTTATTTTGTTACAATGTTTTCTAATATTTATTTGCAACAATATACAGTGGTGAACAACCAATTAGATACACTGTGGGCGAACTCTGAACCTCAAAACAAATAATGGTGTTTCTAATTTCTTGTCCACTACAGCATGCATAGTTAGGAAAAGATTATTATTCATGAATGTATATAGTAAGTTATATTTAAGACTTTGATTAGTTTTTTTATTCATTTGTGCACTTTTGACCTTATAACAGTACAAGTCTTGGGGTGAGTTGCACCATTTAACTATAACGAAATGACTTTCGGTTGTGAAATCGCCGATTTGACCACATACTTAGTAACTGACTAGCTAATTTCACGGCTTATTATTATAGTTAAATGCTATACTAGTTACTTTCTGCTAGGACTGTGGCCTTTCCAATTGTGTATCAGTACCATTTAAGAGGTTCCCCTTTCTTTACTAGCCTACAAAATGCACTATTTAGTTTTATGTATCAATTGTATCATTCATTACACAAATTTAATTTTAGATGATTTGTAATGTTATATTGTCATAATTGGGGCCCGGATAAATATGTATTAGAAAATATAAAATATGGACGAAAAAATCTAAAATATGACATAGGTATATAATTAACAACACTTTTCAGTCAGATCAAAGATCTGAGACTTTTCATAATTAAACTATATAGGTAATATTGTGAAAAATTATAACTATGAATAGTTTTATTCAATTACCTACATTAGCCTTATAAAATTGGTTGCAATACACAATGACATACTTCTTTAAATTATCAAAACTAAAACTCTGACGATTTGGCCTGAATCTTTTCTGAATAGACTTATACATATTTTCTAAATGATCTCGGCTGCATTTATAAACATGCCTAATTCGGTAATTGAGTAAGTCAGTCTACATTGCCCTAAAAACTTCTGCACAGAATTGAGATATTTTTTAAGGTATCAAAGAATGCAATGAAAAAATTTTGTAAAATTAATTAATTTAGGAGAGAAGATTTATTTTAGGATTGAGAAGTAAAATAAAGTTTTTCACAGTCTACCTCTAAATATGATAACATATAGAAAACACATTCGAGACCGAAAATCGCGTAAATTAAAAATATGTATTTACATATTGATCCGGGCCCTATATAGTCAAAATCATTGTAAAAAGTACCTATTTTTGTTAATTGAAAATGTTGATTAATGGACAAACTTAGGTTTTTATGAAATCTAGATGATTGAGGTCCATTTTCCCTACACATCATCACATACAATATACATCTATTTCTCTTAAAAAGCTGTTTACCTTTAAAAGCGATTGCGAAAATTCATAGTAGTTTTTTTTTAAAGAAATTTAATGCTGCTAAAATGATGCTGTCTGTGAAACTGGACCTATAACTTAAGCCCTGACTTTCATGTTTATTGTTATACTAGCCGTTTTCCCGCGGTTTCACCCGCGTCCCGTAGCTACTGTCTACACCGGGATAAAATATAGCTTATGTTACTCGCAGATAATATAGCTTTCTAATGATGAAAGAATATTTAAAATCGGTCCAGTAGTTTTTCAGTTTATCCATTACAACCAAACAAAGTTTTCCTCTTTATAAAATTGTACAAAACTGAGCAGCTTATTTGATTGAATGGGCTACTTTTAAGTATTACTGGTTTTATGTTCTGGCTTGGAATTGGAACAGAATAAAATTCGTCTTTTACTTTCTTGTTTAAAAAGTTTGTAAGGTGTGAAATAAAGACTGATATCATTAATAGTAATTTTTATTTTTTCAATTACACATTAATTATTAAAATAGACACTTGTTACTACTCAGTCGTAAAGATAAAAATTACATACCTAAATATATTTCTGCTTATCGCCTGTCTTTGTTATTATTATTACATTAATATCTTAATATCAACCGAAAGAAAGAAAAAATGCCAACATCTCTGGATTTAAAAGTAAGATCAACCCGGCTTGCTCCATGAAAGATAGCTTTGTGATAGTTTCTTAACTAAAATTGACCTGCCTAGGAGGATCACCGCCTTATCTTCTGTTCAAGCTATGGTTGGAGCGAGAGGGATGCCGTCGTCTCAATTGAGAGATCGCACCTCTCAACCCAGCCGCCACTGTAAACGTGGGATACATCATGGGCACCGGGTGTCGCGAGACGACTCCGGGCCATATTATGCGCGGATCTGCAGGCGGTCAGTTCTGGGTGGCTCACCGTCCTTCCGAGTGATGGTGGTTTTAGTCAGTAAGAAACTAACACTCCCACGACTCGTCCACGCCTGGTACATTTGAAAATTTCGTAACAAATATACCTTTCCGTTAACATATACACACTGTATGCTGCTTTTCATTAAAACGTTAAACTGTCGGTCCCGGCTGTCATTGAACATCCTTGGCAGTCGTTACGGGTAGTCAGAAGCCAGTAAATCTAACCACACCAGTGTAACCAAGAGGTATTGGGTTGCCCGGGTAACTGGGTTGGTGAGGTCACATAGGGCTACATCCGGTTAGACTGGAAGCCGAGCCCAACATAGTTGGAAAAAGGCTGGGAGGATGATGATGCTGCATTTCATTCACTCTTATTCGAATTGTTTTTCATTAAGAACGCCATACCGTGAACTCTGAAATGTTTCGCTAATTCTTCTGGACCTTCGAAGTCTTCTCGACAAATTGTGCACTGATTTTCACGAAGTGGCTCATTGGAAATAACTTCGCTGCTTTGGTACTTTATGAGAGCATTGACATTATAACAATTTTTTTCTTTAATATAATTTTCCACATCTGATATATCATGCTCTAACAACATGTGTTTCGAAAAAGTGGGTTTAACAACAAAACTTTGCCCACATTCCATGCACTGATAAGCCATGCATGGATCCCGATGAGATACCATATGTTTTTCTAATAATGGCTTTTGTTTAAAACTGTCTCCGCATATGTTACAAACGTATTGATTGCCAGAAGCTTGACGCTCACTTGTTTGTGTGTCGAGCGGGACATGATCGGCCGCCGAGTTTCTATTATATCGACGCCTCTGGATTCTTCTGGATATTTTCCTATCAGTAGTTTTTATGCTATCATTTTTGGTGCCTAAAATTTTCTGTTGAGATATGTATTTTGAAACATCAAGTCTCTTGAGGACTATTTTAGCATCCAGACACTTATGCGATTTATGAAGAGAAGCGTAATGTTTTTTGATTGCATTCCAGTCTTGAGATACGGTTGCTTTACAAATCCAGCACGTGATGCATGTATTGTTTTTTTCATTCATAACATCAAATTCCCCGGAGCACTCAAATGTGGAAGAACATTTGTATGGACATTCGTTAGGTAGATTGTGTATTTCATCATATTGACAACGGTAGGTGAAACTTCTCCGACACTGGTCACATCTTTTAACAACTCTATATATTCTTTTCAACTTCTTTGAATTCTTTTCAGACAGATCATTTTCATTCAAAATACTGTTTAAGATATTTGCCATGGTTTCATTTTTATTGTGATTTTCCATGAAGTGTTTAAGTAAAATGGATAAATCTTTAAAAACGACGCCGCAAGGCCAACACGGGTAAACGCAAGTGAGTTTGTGACTTTTCAAGTGGCTCTCCATGCGACTTTGCAACACAAATTTTCCTGGACACATTTCGCATTTGTAAAAGACGAGAGCTTTTGTGTCTGTTTGGTGGGTTTTTAAATGGCTTTGCATACTGCCTTCATTGAAACAAGCCACAACGCAGTACGGACATTTGTAAACTTTCTTCATGTGATACTCTTTCACGTGCGATTTGTAATCATTAGGATGGAAAACACGGCATTCACGAATGGAACAAGCTAATCTGGCTGTTGCCCGCATCATCTTAAAACCTTCACAATCATGGTTGTACGGATAATGTATATGTTTGTGAGCCAGCAAATGAGAACCACACTCTGGACAGTAATATGGAGGACATTTTAAGTGCAAACGCAAATGTGTTCTCACTGCGCATGTAGTTGGCAATGCGAATAAGCAAATAGGACATGAATAGACTTCGTTTGAATATTGCATGTAATGATCGGCTCGATCTTTATACGCGATTCCTGTGTTATCTAAAACTACTTTGCACTCCAAGCAAACTGTGGCATTTTGTGACGAGTATCCCTGAGGTGTTGCAACGTCTACAATCTTGGTCGGGGTGGTTCGGGGTGGCGTAGGAAGAATCATGAAATTACTCAATGGTAAGGGCTCTATTTTTAAGTCGGTAACATTGATTGTCGCAGTTTTGAAAACGTGAGATCTTATATGAAACAGTAAATTACATCTATTGAAAAACGTTCTCGTTTGATTACAGTGCCGGCACATGTAAGTAATCTTCATAGATTGGCGATTGACGTGATCATGAAAACTGGATTCAAAGATGAACCTGTAAAAGATAGAAATAAATATGTTAATTGATTTGTCCTAGATTTTATAATTGACTCATATAGAATCACAGATCCTAAGTGAGCGTTCACACAATAATAATAAGTATGAGGAACGCGGTAATATTACATCCATAATGAACCATATAAACGATCCTCTAAATATTGATTTTTTGTGTGAACGCACCTAATTAAGAAGTTTTTTTTTTTATTGAAAACCACGTTTACGGTACCTATATTAAAACCAACGACCGTTCCGGTTTTGCACGGTAGGTATAGGTAGGTTTAATGCATTATAAACATAGGTCGGAATATACATATATCGGGTGTGTCGTTCCTAATCTCATTAAATCCTATCATCACATGTACTTTATGATATTCTATGACGAATTATAAAAATAAATACTTTTCGTCATTTTTCGTTTTCATAATTTATAACATCATAATGTGTAAAGCAGAGATAAAGTTAGGAGTATTGAATGTTTTGACCAGTTTACAGCTGTCAGTTTTCAAGGGAGAATTTCAGTTGTTTGTGACTGACTCTTATAATATGGTAATTCTCGTATATTTTTATTCTATTTACTTTGTTTGCAAAATATTTTTTTTATTTTTACGTATTAAATTTTTTTCTTTGTGCTAATCGACATATTTTAACCAGTATATTAGCGTATTTAATTTAATGTGATAAGGTACGACACACCCGATATTTACTTGCATCGATCTTTCCGGGATTTTTAATATTTTGTATGTACGTGTTATGTTAAGAGGGGGGATTACAACTACATATTAGGTACGTGCGAACTACTGATGTCCTCCTAGCCGATTATCGGTCTCGTCAGCTGTTCTCGTATAATGAGATCAGCCAGCTGTACTGGACATATTATTGTGCACTAGCATTTGCGCAGGCACAGGTGATCACCATTCCTTCACCCTTATGACCCGGTGTATGGTGGGACGGTAATTCGACACGAACGGAGAGAGATCAGGTGCAGGTACGTATGCACGGGTGTATTAATTACCAACGTTTAGGCTTCGCGCTGCTTCGTAAATATTTCTAAAACCCGCGATTTTCGCCCAACCCAGGGATCGAACCCGAGACCTCGTGCACAGCAGCCGCGCTTGCGACAGCTTGACCAACGAGAATTGAAATCAGTGTAAGTACAGACGCCAGCAGGTCAACGTACCCGAATTTGTAAAATTTTACCAACCGAACTTAAACTTTATCACGACAGTAGACCATTGTGATAAAGTTGAAAATCTAGTGAAGACATTTGTCAGATTGAGGTAGGTTGATCTTCTGTTGTCGGTACATAATAAATCTACATAAAACCGACCTCTGATTTAAAACTAGCTTTTTCCAGCGGTATTACCCCCGTCTCGGCAGTATTCACACACCGAGAAAAAAATGGCGATATTTTTATACATTTTATATATACTTTATTACTTTAAGTTTTGCCTTTTACATTCTCACATGGTTTCACTCGTGTTTCGAGGAAACCCAGATAAAAAGTAGCCAATAATAAAAAAAAATATTTTGATACAGGCATGAGCTATTTTACTGTCAAGTTTCATAAAAAAACCAGTCAGTTATTTTCGAGAAAAGTAGTAGTAAATACACACACAAAAACTTTAGCTTTTTTACTATGTATTAACTTTATTAAACCTTTCTATGAATCTTGCTTAAAATTACAGTACATAAAGTTAGTTCAAAACTCAAAATGTGTTCTGTGACTAGTTTAATTCAACTACTCAAAAACATGCACATCATCTAGTAGAGGTTCTTTAAGCTTTACCTAGGACTATCTGCAAACTACCAGTTTACCATGAGCTTTTCTGATTCTTATCTACATCTATAATTCCATACTAATACAATAAAGAGAAACATTTAGTTTGTTTGTAAAGGCTCTGAAACTACTAAACTGATTTGAAAATTTATTTTACTTTTGTAAAGCTACTCTTCCCAAGTAACATAGGCTATATTTTATCCCAGTAAAATAGTTCCCACGGGACGCGGGTGAAACCGCGAGAAAACAGCAAGTCGAGTATAAAAATAATTCGGGGCTAGCATTTGTGGTTATTTCGGCGCACAACTACAGCACATATTAATTTTTTCTTTAAGATTATTATGACTTGCCAACATGACTGTTTTATTCCAACCCATACCTGCTCAATCTTATCCTTAATACACCTTCGAACTTAAAATTATGGAATTATAGTGTACAAATGTACCTAAATATATTTTTATTGAGAAAAAACTTACTTGTCACCACAGTCCGTACATGAAAATATTTTATGACCATCCACAGAATCTGATATGACATGGTTTGGAATTGCTTTTGTGAACAGGAGATTTTTTATACTCAGCTTGTCACTTGCCACATCCATTTTTATATATTTTTTCTGAAAAATTATTTAAAAATTAATAATAATCACATATTTTTATGATTTTTCTACGATTTTTACTTGAATCTATTTTATGCAGGTATCATAGTTTTTAAAATATATTATGAGGTGCATTAAGTTGGTTCCTACTTTATTTTCAATTGTAGTGCGAGTAAATGTTATTTATTTTCTTACATCTGTCTTAGGAAAATACTTAATTGGACCAGACTTGGCATTCTATATATGTTATGACAATCAGCCAAATTATATACTACCTACTGATGCCACCATGGTATATGTACCTAAGTAGAATAAGATATTTCTTAAATGGAATGCAGAGGTCCTTTCTGTATTAAGATCAAAGAACATTAAATCCATTGCTATTAAGGTATCCATCATTATTATCAATATAGAGGATACTAAGTAGCTACCTATCTATCGACTACATCGTTTACCATATCCGGACAGGATATACAACATGCGCACAACAACGCAACCATTACGTATGGAACATGGCAATACCTATTGACTATAAGGTTTTTAACTAGGTATACGACATTTGTGCCACAGCTAAAACCAAGCCAAAATCATGAAAATATTCCTTTACCTTGAATCTCGACTTTCAGTTTTTTCTAAATTATTCACAAACGACAGCTTATATCCATTTTAACATCATTGACAGAAACACAAAAACGCCCTCTGACGAGCTCAAGATGAGGAAAGTATCGCCAGTACTGAAAAATTTTTGGTGTTGCCAGTCAGTAGAAATTATACTCGAATGGTCTGCCAAATAATGATTCGATGGCATTAATTCGTATAATGATTGAAAGTAATGATGCACATATTATCATTTTGGGTTTGATAATAATTGCATAAACCTCAACAACATTTACCTACGCTGCTGTCACGCTTTGTAGTTAAAAGTGATGATAAAAGTACTAATTTCAGTTAATAAAATAAAGATTGTTATAAACCTATTAACTGTTCCTAATTTAGGAACTCTTACAGAAATAATTATGATTTCATAAAATATTATTTTAACAAAAAGAACTGTGTTACCATGTTACCATTTTTTAACGATGTCAAAAATCATCAAATGACCCCTCCCGCTGTGGGTTAGCAGCGGTGAGGGAGTGTCAGACTCTTACTGACTAAAATCGTCGTGTTCCGTCGTAGTGCTTTAATGTACCAGGGCCGCGGTAACTCTTTCGAACAATCCCGTAGACCCGGCAGACCTTGGCCTCGTTGGTAAATAATTCCGCAGCGTGGTGTTGCTATATGCTTTATAAAAAGTATAAATGATGGGATTGCTTGCTAGAATCATGTTAATTACATTAAAAAAATAGGTTGGGAAATGAAATGAAATCGTTTATTTTGCAAGTTGGACACTTTTGCACGTCGTTTTCGCTGGGGTCTCGGCATAAAAATAGTCGGGATAATAAAATATGTTTTAATAGGTAGGTACTTGCTATCGGTGACCATGAGACGTAATGCGGTAGGTACTTAATGACCTTAAGATGAAAATTGCTATTCCCTCCTTGCGAAATATGTGGAAGGACAGCGCTGATGATGACATCTGTGTTATGGAATCGGAAGCAACTTTGCGGAAATCCATTAAATAAAATGTTAGTAAAAATATGTAGTGTTCTCTCTGCGAGACAATAAATCGAGGCTTCGATGCAGGATGTTGTATTACTCCTATGCATTTGCCCATGCAGAATAGGTAATCCATATGCACAATACACAGTTGACATGCAACCGAAGAAAGCTCGACACATGTTTCGCCCCTCCACGGGGCAACTTCAGATGTTGAGTTTGTTTGTCGACACTAGCGCCACGTATAGAAGAACTGTGGTTTCACAGACTAGGTACACTTCAAAATCTTGCGCACAACTTTTTAGTACTAGCTTGCTACACATGGTAATCTGTGTTTAGTACTGAAGACCTCCCCCACATTAGGCGCACGCGTTCGTGCTGCAGTTTGGCGCCGTTTGTCCAGCGAGCGGGCGGTGGCACTCAAGCGATTGCGACGCTCACGCTGCGCACTCGCGGCGCCCGAAGGACACTCATGCCCAATGTGAGGTCAATTTAACACCTCTTCAGTGCGTGAAAAGAAAGATTTTACACGAACAAAACCAACGGTTTTCAAGATTAATTGATAAATAGCAAATAATATACTGATGATGTACACAGAACACCTGTGTAGGTAGAGAAAGAAACCAGATTTTAAAATATGCATAGAAAAATTTAATAGTTATTCTTTGGTCTTACAAAGTTACTAATTATGGCACTTTTAGTTTATCCTTACTTACTAACTAGGCATTTGTTACTTATATAGACATGTACATAATATTAAGCTTGTCTAAGCTAAAATGGCACCATTCCACCTTAGACAAGCTGTAACTTTAATTTAGTTTTTTTTATATTTTTATAAAAATGCAAAAAAGGTAAAAAAATATATCTATGTAATATACTACTTCTTACTTGTTATTATTAAGATTAGGAACATCAAATTAGACTGAATACAGATTGTATCAATCAATAGCACCAAATATGGAAGTAGTATGTTTTAGACTACTTCAAAAAATTATAAGAGTTAAGAATGGAGTCAAAATCAATGTCATGCTTATGTCCTTGGTGAAAAAAGATCAGTATATTCTTTTCGTAAGTATCACGTTTCAAGTAATGAACTACTTCAGATCTCTGCACAAAAGCTTTTTTGTCAACTTGTTTACTATAAAATTTTATATTTTCAAGCATATCTTCATCTTCAGGCATCAAGGCCAAATAACTTGCAACAGCCTGAGCAGCATCATTCAGTTTCTCAAGATGATAATAGGCCACTTGCAAATAATTAAGCACATCAGCAATAAACTCCACTCCAGAATTATAATTGAGAGGTCTAAGCTTGTCTTGGCATTGTTGTCGGCAATGTAAGAGAGATGCCATATTATTTGACATGGTAATGACAAATTCTGCGGACCATTCTTGTCCGGGCTGCCTTTCACATTCTGCCCGACAATTGTTTTCTGATGCAAAGTAACCTTTTAAGACTTCTTCCATGTTTGCTGCAGTTTCACCCCAATTTTCTTGTTTGTATGATTTCTTACCCAAGTTATACATTATAACATAGTCTTCACTCTCCATATCAATTATGTCATTCATGTCTACTTCCGGCTGCTCTATGTAGTATTTTACATTGTTTTTCATTGTTTCATCATTGGGATTGGCAACCAGGTATGTGTATGCAGCTGAGACAGCTTTTTGAAACATGCGTTGTTGGAAATAGCATACATGTAGATACTCATAAGGTTTCTTGGACTGCATATCATGAAGAGTAGACTCATCAAGTGTTTTATTTAGGTTCATATTAGCAAACTCTTTATCTTGACATCTATTTAAACAGTCACGCTTATTGAAATACATTTCGAATATTCTTAGATCATCAATATCTTCTTTAACTTGGGATTCATAAACTTGTGAGTTACACTTAATTCTACAGTTTATTACAACAGACTTGTATAGTTTATACAAATGTAAAGCTTCTTCAAATTTTTCAATACACAAGGACCATCTTTCGTCCGAGTAAGCTTTTATACCTTTTTGAAAAGTTTTATCCAGTGAAGTTGGTGTGATACAAACACCAATTTGTATTCCACACATAAAAACTGATATAACCATTAAATAAACCTTCAGCGATGCCATTTTTACTCAAAAACAGGACACAACGAATTAATACGCGTGTGTGCTAAAATACAAACGAAATGATGGCAAACTGCCTCATTGCCAAAAAATAATATGCCGATGAACTTTGATGAACTTTCAACTTTGACAATTGACGACATATTAAAAACGTCAACAGTCGTCGCTATCATAAACAAGAAGTCTCCTCAACTTTTTTTTTCATACACATAATTAAAATCTTAAAATCTTTGATTTCAATTTCAGGATTCCAATCCAAACTCTGAACAGCGAAAGCGCAGTCCATGTTTACCCCGCAAATGAGCGGAATGTTGTCACGTATAACAATAATAATTAATATATTTTTTTAATGTAACGAAATACAACTGTCAGAAAAATATGTGCTTGCATAAATAACTGTTGTCCTGCGGAAAACTATGACTTGCTTTAAGATCATATTATTTTGTTCATTTTTATGGTTTCTGCATCTCGTATACAGGGAATTTCCCACTTCTAAATTATAGCCAGATTACTATTTACCTCTCAATTTTTTTTTGTGAAGCCAATTTTGAATATGTTGAGAAATGTACATTTTTAACTTAAAATGGTTTGAAGGTGTTGTGAGAGCAAGTGGTTTCCCTAGCTGATGCCTAGATGGCGCTGATATTGGTACGTTACTGGAAGGAACCAGAACGTCATTATCCGAATGTTTTTGAAAACCAAGTTACTTAAAGGGCTAGGCGCAATGTTTTTTTTTAACCTTACAAAGGCCCAGTCACGTAGTAGGTACAACGCCATCTATCATTTTCTTGGAAACAATTTTTTTTAAGAAAACCTCTCATTGTCTACGTATTTAGTTGGCAAATTAATATCTCTTAATTATATAACTCAAGAACGGGTTCACCTATACAACAAAATAATTAGGCCTTTTTTGGATTTTTTAGTACCTAGATGGTTTATGTGAAGTTTGCACAAAATCGTTCGAGCGGTTTTTCATTATTTATCACATTTTACGTAGCGAAGCACGTACTGGGCATAGACGTAGTGCCTGGGTTGCTAGTATATTTTTGGAGTGTAGGTGTAGGTAGTATTGTAAGTGAAGCTTAAAACTTTTTAAAGCAAAATAGTATCGCGGTGTTTAATACAGATTTTGTATTTATTTTCCCTTTTTTGGAATTTGTTGTTGCATATCCTTGATCATAATGAGAGGCTGAATGGACACCTTTTTTAGAAATCCCAGAATGATGCCTACATATTGGTATAAGTATCAAAATTAGCCTTTGTAGGAAGAAATGTGTAAGGAGTTATTTGACGAGAGTAATATCTAATAATGAGTTGGCGTAGCAAGCATTTTGCTACGTAAACTCTATGCTATTGCTACGATCGCCTACGTGGCGAAGTACTCGTCAACAAATGCTACGCTTTGAAAAAAGTTTTTAATGTTTCTCACTACCGCGACCGTAGACAAATAAATATGTCATGGTCATGAAGGTCAAATATTAAAGTATTCTATATGTCAATGAGTATTCTTCACTTTGGGTGATACATTTTACATACATCAGTTTTCATGACAAGTTCATGTTGAAATTTTAAATAATACGCAATTTTACCGTAACTTAGTTTATTATCATGATTAAAATCAGCTACACATAGTTAAATGGTTATATGAAATTTTAATACTTAATTATGAATTACAGTAATTCAGTATTAATTGGAAACTGGAGCGAGGAGAGATTAAAGAACGAGGTAAGCTAAACCTAAAATAATGAATGAGTAACCTGTCGCTAACAATTTGCCGATCGTTTATTGAGTTCGACCCTGTAGCGTAGAAGTAATAGGCGTGTTGATGTCTTGGTCAGTGAGTCGTCTTAGCCCTGCATCTACAACCAAGAGAGCATTAAAAACTACCATTCTGAGACCCATCGTTTTGACACTAAGTGAAGACACCCTGAACGGTTGTTACCGAGATTACGGGGAGCACCTAGGTGCCTCTATAGAATTTTCTAGTTTGGTTTGCTAAACTGCATGTTAATGTATTTTTGTTGCAGTATGAATTCAAACTATTTCTCAGAAAACGTGACAGGCGGGAACTATTACTACAAAGGTCTAGAACGTTGTTCAGCAATCTACTGAGAGAAGTATGTATTTTACCTACTAGTTTCCTAATTATTGTAACCTATTATTGGTTGTTTAATAAACTTAAAAGTTTGAAGAAATATGTAGTTAACATCGTAAGAAAAGTAATTTGCAGTTGTTTATTGATTTAGCAAATTAGGCCCGAAAGAAAGAGAACCAGATCTCTGGTCAAAACAGAGACAAAATACGGTAAATCTAAAGCCCTTCTTCAAAAATTATAGCGTTTTTGTGGCATTAATAAATAGGTAGGTAATTTTCATGATTTCGCAGAGACCTTTGGCAATAAGTGGTACTTACGTTCAATATGGATTTAATGTACAAGTAGTCGCGTCGGATATGCCAGGTATAATATTACAACCATTACTGCATTACGCTACAATGATGATGACGTTAGATTTGAGTTGCCATTCCTAATTTTGTTAGCGAAAGCGAAGATGGCGAACGGCAAGCAGCAATACGGGTTGGCCATGTCGATTCTGGTGCGGGAGCGGCAGGTGGACTATGTGCAGAATATATGCGATGGTTGTCTTATGACCATGTCGCCTATCGTCACGCCGTGCTGTCGGAACACTTTCGTTATCATTAGGTAACATAAGAAATCTTATTGGGGAATCGCCTAATTTTGCCCTACAATGTTGCGATTTTCGTTTCGTTTTCTAGAGCTGCATAATATTTTCTTACTTTAAAATGTAAATCTTGTTACAATTTCGTGTCAAGTGAACTTTTGGGCAAGACACACATGTTTTTGTCTCTGACATGTAGCTAACACATTTCATCGGAGCGCCTATGTTTCATTATGATATGAGCTCTTTACTTTACAAAGAATTCCTTTTACTTCCAGTGCTAAAAATGAACAAGTTCGCGGGAAGGAAATGAAATATGGTGATGAATTTCTGTTGAAGGCTGAGAATTATGGAGAGCCTGAGGTTAATTTATTTGAATAGAGCTATGATTTTGAGAAGGGTTCGAGGCTTAGTAGTAACTGCATCGTGAGCTTTGTGTAGGTGCCTTTATTTGCTTTCGCTTAGTAGTAGAACAGTTTTAACGTTTGTTTGACAGGCAGCTCCACTGTACGTGAGGTACTCGCCGTCCAGCTCGCCCGCTCCAGCAGACCGCATGCCGATGCGGCTGAGCACTACCAAAGACAGCAACTGCCGGTTCACTACCATGCCGCTTTTGCCATGCGATCGGCTTGAAGGATTAGGTAGCCCTGTTAAGGTATTGTTTTAGCTTTTCTTTACTTAGCTATTTCTATATTATTAAGGGTGTAGATGGAGTTACCAACGGTTTTTAGAGAAATTTATAACAGTCTGATTCGTAATATTTTTTAGACTGGTGCCAAGCTTGTCATAAAAAACTGTGTCGCAGACAAGAGTTTATGCGTCATGAATCAGAACTGGATGCAGACATTTTTTGGGCCTGTGAGTTAAATCTAACATTGCCAAATATCTACATTAAATGTTTCTACTTTTAAAAGGTTCACTGAGTTCCAGATCCGTATCTTGCAGCCACGCACCTTATGTGGCTCCATATTTTTTTACATTCTAAGAAGTTTCTTGTTTGAGCACTTTCAAACCAGCGGATTTTGTCGCGCGATTTTTTTTTGCCACTATTCATTACGCTCGAAAAATACTATTGATTTCGCATAAACCGGTAGGTAAATTAATTGATGCATCCGTAAAGTCGAGCGGAAAATCTGCTAGTGTGAAAGCTGTTTTAAGTAATAACTTCATGTATTTCTACAAAACACCTCTCTGTATGTTGACAGGAGTGTGGAGTGACTTGCCGTAACTACATAGATATTCACGGAAGATATACTGCGGAAAATGTGTTCACTTTGGTCAGCGATGTCGAGACCAAAACCAAAGATTAGTTGAATATTTACTAATTGTTAAATGTTATTGTTTTCACGAATGGTTTTGAACTAATTAGGTACTACTTATGTTTCGTGCTTTTTACCATTTGTAATATTTCATTAGGTTACTTTTGCTTGTTAATTTATTGTATTTGTGTTAGTGGATACGGTTTCGAAATAGAAACTTGGTGTTGACTGAACTTAGTGTTTTATTATCAGGACGAAGCATCAAAATGGGACTTTGAACATAAACTACTGGTCTTACTAAAATATAAAATTTTTTGCAGATAAATTACGTTCCTAATTAGTACTGGGGCTTCGTTTAGGATATAATTTTGAATGAATTAAATCCATATTGAATCACATTAGTGGATTGCATTACAGACCTATCAGAACTTAATACGTATACGCTGTAATAAATGATTGGGTACTGGTATTAATTAATTTCGCTCATTATTGTGTACATAGCTATTATAGTCTGACTAATTAGATTTGGATATAGTCAATGGCTTGACTAGTACAAATTGCACAACAGATTGAACGGATGGATGCCTGAGCCGAAATGTAATAAAATAAAAATGGGCAAAATTCAATTCTAAATGAACAGTGCAAAAATATTTATTATAAATGCCTGAAATAATATAAGGATATGTCTGTACTTCTTATAAAAAATATATAATTTTATTGTAACAACTTACGCTTACTTACTTTCCGTTTCGTTTACTTCATATCGGAACGAAGCTTTTCAATTAATGTTTTATAGTAAGATATGATCCCCGTTTAAAAGTTATTTTTGCACTTAAATATGTAAAGAAAGTAGCTACCTACATAATGGATACAATAAATAATTATATTAAATTAACACCGTAACACTTCGGTTAGGTATACGCGTTGTTGACGTTCTTCTCTCTACGTCCCAAATTCTTACGGCATCCTTGGCTTTTGGTAAAGGCGGCTATGTGCCTGTTATACTATCTACGCATCGTTGATTCCACCGCCTTCTGATCGTTAGTGGTTACCACCTAACCATAGAATATGAATAGGTACAGTAAATGGTAAATCTTATAGGGCCTGTTGCAATTTATATCTTCTTTCGTTTTGTACTAATTTAACCAAATTTTATGATCAGAGAACAGATAAGTTAATAAACAATAAAGTAGAATAGATAAGTATTCTAGGACACGTCCAGCCATAAATTAGTTCTGGGTGAAAAAAGTTTATAATAAGATGGACATTCAGTAAGTTCACAGTAAAACCTCTTTTTATTGACAGTTTGCGTCATTTGAAATGTCTTTTTATTCAATCTTTGATCTATGTATGCATTGCATCAGTATTTTGAAAGCTCGACAAACTTTCTTTGTGTTTTTTATTGCATAATTACATATTATTTTACAAAAATGTCTTCAATCGAAGCTGATAAAGGTATTGTTTATTGCAACAGAGTCCGCGTCGGCAACTGGTATGAGGCGGCCACACTGGAAGAGGTGAACTTTACACTTACTATGCACACTATATAATCAAAGTTACTACGTTACATAAAGATGAACTCACTTTAAGGGTTTTGGATCTTAAAGTAAAACTCGGGTCTCTTATAAGAGCACTTTATTGTCCGTCTGTCATGACCCTTTATTACAACAGTGCGTGAAGGGATTAAAAAAATATAAATTATAATGATAGAATCCAGATCAGTTTTTTTTTTATTGCTTCCCCATGATGTCATAACTTGATTTCTTACAGTACAAGCTCAACATATTCCTTGAGCAAATGAAGAAAGGCGATCTCATGCTGGCGCGGTTCCGAAAGATGTCCGAGAATCTGAATAAGCCTACCATACTGACTCAATCATCGGGAAGCATCGCCTTTGGATCGAAAATATCATTGCTAGCGCCGCACGTACCTTGTAACTACATTATTTTGTACATAGTCTGTTACATTTATACCTTGGTTTTAATAAAGTGCTATAAAGAAACAATACAATAACTATTTAAAAAAGTCAAAGATATTAATTTCTGTTGCAGCTACGGATCCCCCGGTTGAAGGCAAGACAGGTCTTCTCTTGGGCGGTCGCATTTCTTCGAACGATATAACGTATTCACAAGAACTAGAGGACGGCTGTTCTGTCGTGGGACTACCGTATACTGAACCCGCTGAAAGACACACCTTCGTAATAACCAGCGCTGACTACTGTGACCGAACTGGCGAACCCTTGAAATACAATCAGGAATTCCTTTTAACACTATCCTCATCTCTCAAGAAAGAGGTATCCATTGTTGTTGGGTTTTTGTAGTTTTCACTTCGTCTATATTCCCCAGATCTGAGATTAGGACCTCTTCATCAAAATCAGTTTATCCAATAAAACAGAAAACCAAGAATAACAAAACAAGGAAAAGAAAATTTGCTAGGATCCGGAAAAATTTAATCTTGAGATGAGAACCATACATTTTCTAAGGGACGAAAATTCCATTCATGTCAATAAGCTCTGTCCCTTCTTATATACCTGATACGCAGGTTTTTGTGAAAGGTGCGTTGTGTTTCAGCCCTTATACATAAGGTATGATCCGGATCCTGTCCCGGGCTTGTGCGGTATGTTTTCACTATACCTGAGCAAGCATTTTGTGTCCAATACGCGATGGAGAGTGTTGCCCATCCAGCAACCCAATATCACTAGGTTTGAACAAGAAGGCACACACATTTTGGTAACAACTTCTCATAATATGATTATTCAAATAAGAAATTACGTAGTCCATTATTTTTGTAGGCTATTATGTATTTACCAAGCATCAACGTAAATTACAACTTGTAATATTTCCTTTGATATTAAATACGAGATCCTTAAAAGCCGGAATTCAATTGACGTAACGTCTTTATTTTCAGGTCAACAAAGATATCGTTATAAATCATTGTTCTACAAATCGTAATTTAGGCATTAATGTGGGCCATTGGGCTATGGGATTCTATGGAAAAGTTAGTAATAGACGCCAAATTTGTATTTGACGTGAAAAGATTTATTTTGAAATAATTAAATGGTTTTAATTGCAGGTTTGCGCCCCTCTTATAAAAACATGTCTCGACGTTTATGGACGGGAGTTACCAAATAACATTTGGCAAATTCACATACCGATACCCAATCAATAAGATTAGTACATTCAAGTTCCGTTCAAGTTTTACAAATTGTTGGTTCTATTTCTATCAAATTACAATTTTCAGGTAAAAATCGAATTAAAAGTGAATAATTGATATATGAATCGTTTTGTTATTGTTTATCGTGATTATATTCAAGTAATAATATATCTGAGTGTAGTAAGCGGTGAAGTAGGCCCCTCCTTGCGATGAGTCGCGTGGCGCGTCGTCAGGACACTCAGCGTTCGTTATTGTCTCGTTTATTATACAGCTCGCCATCTGAAGTCTTCGAACTTATTGCGTCTACCTTCCTGAGCATGAATAAGTCATACCCTTCGTTATAAGAATTGCTCTAAAACACCATCGTCATGAATATCGGCCGGAACAGATTTTTGCGAACCAATTTTCGTTTAGTTTAGACAAAAAAAATATTAGGAAAAATGCTTTAATAACGCAGTTACAAAACCTATTCAAATAAATGTCTATTGCTTTTATTTGAACTCATTAACGACGCTAGTTTAATTAACACATCTTAGTGCGAATTTAAAAAAATCTCAAGAAAAATATGATTAAAACGAGGTTCCACGAGTTCATGCTATCTCTTCTTTCATTATGAAAATTTCCTGGAAAATGTCTTCCAACCGAGATATTTGATATACCAGTCATTATAATTGAAAAAGTAGTTTCTTAAACATCAAAAGGTTCAGGTTAACCGAAATATATTTTTAATCACTTACAGGCTACGAATAATAAGTAGCTGTATCCTATAGGTTATTTTAAAACTAAAGTACAAAGTACAATATTTTCAGAAGGCTCCAATAATGAGCGTTTTTCATTGAATCTCAAGTTCAATTGAACTGAAACATGTCTGTTGGACGAAGTTTTGTTAAAAAGATTCGCCCATTGAGGCTTTCTTATATTTTTTTTCATTATCTAGTCCTCGGTTGTGAGCTTTTCCATTTGTGAATTGAGATTGTTATTGAACCCAAATCCTTACTTTCTTGGGAATCCTTGCTTTTGCAGCAAGTTGTCTCAAACTTTTTTGTGTCATTGTTAATGGTTTTTCATTGGGGGTCTATAGTAAGGCATCAAACTGTTTTTGTTTACTCTCTTAAAGTTCACTGATCTTGTAAAAATAGTTTGGACTTTTAAGACTTATCTCCATTGAATGTTGTGCTACTTATAAATTTCTACTTCTTCATATTTTGTTGTACGGGATAAACACGTCTTGGAAACGAATACAAAAATTGGAAGGGTATCTATAAAATAGGCTTATCACGGAACGTCGAGCGATATTTTTGTACATTATCCCATCCACATGTCATTTGAATAAGTTACGAGTAGGTTTACCCTTCTTATTTTATTTTGAAGTGGCTTTATATCCTAAACACTTTGGACTAGGATTTATTAAATTGTTCGGGTGCCGCAGTAAGCTTTCAGGGATCCGCCAAGCGTATATTGTAACATGTATTTTGAACGTAACGACCTAAAAATGTAGCTAATGTTTATGGACATTTTGTTGTTGTTATTAATTAAATTTCATTACTTCAATAGGGTTCTGTATGTGGTGAAGGTGTCACACGTTCCTTGAGTTTACTGGAGCAGAATGTTTGAGGTATTATGAAAATTTAATTAGTCTGCCTCCTCGTCGCTACTGTAAGTTTACGCATGTAGAATTCGTAATAAAGAAGATGCAGTTATATTGTTAGCTGTAAACTAAGACAAACACTGCTTCTTAGGAAAGTTTAAAAGGGTATTGTGTTTTCGTAGCACATTTTCTCTTCAGCTTCAATTTGTAGACTCAATAAAAAATGTATTACGGGGCGGAAATTAATATAATGGAATGTGATCCAAAAATAAACATTTCCGTAACTTCTAAATAACAATTAATCTCACATTAAAATTGTCGATAAGAAGCACTGAAACATGCGCAATGCGTATTCTTTTGTTAAAATTCAATTCAACGTACTTAAAATCTTGACTAGCCACAAAGTTTCCTCGTCGCAGATACTTATCTAGCGCTGTGAAAAGGCAAAGGGGAAACTAATCTCCTTTAAGAGCGGTGGTGGGTCGTGCGAGGCGGACAGGTCAGTCAGGTAGGATGCGAGGCACGTCCCTCTCGCGACTGTTGCGTCGTTTGCTTGCACACATGCCCTTTGTGACGCCCGAGCCGCGCGCCCGTCTCTCTCGGGACGTGCAATCGAGTCGTTTGAGTGGCCTGTCTCCTATTTCGTATCAGTGATAATGGTATTAGTTCGCCACAGACTGAGAGGTTATTGGAAACCATGTTTTTGTCAACTGGATATGTAGGTACTCAGATATGTAATACTATTATCGATTTTAGGGGGTTTGCCGATGTCTGTTTATAGTTGTAATTGAAAGACACAAGCTTTTATGCTATTAATTAAGGTCATAAAATAAGTAGTGAAAGATGAGTTATGAAGTATTTTCTTGAAATACAGTATAAAGGTTAAAGCTATTAGATGAGAACGAAATACAGCAGAATTTCGTCAAAGATTATTTCATTTGTATCGCAGTAGCGGTATCAGGCCCTCGAGTATATTTACCGCTGGAAGTTATCTACCCTCCAACTGAATTATGGTTCACTACAATAACCAACCCCCAAATGTAGCTGACTTTTCACTTTGTTTAGGTACAGGGCGCTTTGTCTTGTTTTATCGTGCGTAATGTACTTACACAATATTCTGTCCTCTTAAATGGATGAAGTTTTATATTTAGGAATTATTTTACCGTATGGAACCATTTTTAAAAGAATATTATATTCGAAACTATTTGTGTCTATTTGTGCAAGGCATTTAATTAAATATTATTTGGTAACACTGCTCACCGTAAATGGAAGTTTGCATCACGAAACAATGTATTTTCCAAGACTTCAAGGAAACTGCTAATAAAGGCAAAGGGAGTTCACGGAACGCCCGCTGTTAAACACGACTTTGAAACATAATATTAATTTATCAGAATAAACAATAGCTTTCAGTAAAGCTGCAATTACCCAATATTCACCTCGTCTACTTATCTCTGCTCAGTGTTCGAGCAATTTCTGCGGAACGACATTCATTACCGCCCACAATAGACCCGATAACAATTCTAAAAACTCGTCACAGAGAACAAAGGTTTATCATTGCGACAGAGCACTTCATGCTCGGATCGACAGTCAGCTTCGGGTGGATTACCTACATGTACGTATTCCAAATCCTAAGTACCTCCCCGGCTTTTATTAAATATAGGCACAAGTGAGACACGTGTAGGGGATTTATGACGGGAATACAAAACAATTGTCGATAGTTCTACTAGATGACCTTTGAAGTGTTAAGGGAAATAAAATAAGGACCGAACGGCGAACTTTGACCGTTTATTGTCAGTCTAGATAAATTGAATAGAGTTCGTGGAATACGCTAGTCTAAATATTCTAATTCTCTGGGAAATAAAATTAGATGAATATTTGAGATGGAAGATAAGCTTAGTTGTAACTTGAATGTGGTTATCTAAGAACAACAGATGGAATTTAAGAGTTCTGAAAATGTTAAACAGAGCTTACGGACTTGCTAGCAAATCGTAGCAATTTCTCGTATTGAAAGGTTTATCGAAGCGGTTCGATATCGACAGCATTTTATCGAATACGCTTTATTATTTATATCGATTGCTATGAAAAAAATAATGAAAGCTATATATTATATTGTTAACTAGTTTCAATTATTTTGCGAAACAATATTGTAGGTGTACATTTATGTCTAAAACATTAAAAGGAAAATAAAACAATAGTTGTTGCTGGAAAAAGCAATTTGAGTTGTTTTAATAATACCATTGTCTATTTGATATAACATTTGTCAGAATAAAATAATTGTTTCAGAGCAAAACTGTAAAGTTTTTGTTAGGAATCGTTGGTTGTTACAGTTGTTCGTCGTCGGTAACCTTTCCCACGTGAATAATTCATAGCGTCGAGTTTCACAATAACATTTGTTTATAGTGTGGGCCGCTGAAATCATTCGGAATGTATGTTTTTAATCGACATGTGTCGGATCAAATTGTGGCTCTCTCGAAAACTAATTGATATCTTGTGAAATAATAAAAATGCTTCATTCGAAATTAATTCATTTATTTCATAAGACAAAATAGCTACAGATACGTATTTTTAATGCTTTCTGTAAGCTTCGGATTAATTAACCGAACATTGTTACCTAAGTAAGGTAATTTCAGTCTAATGCCACCGTAATTTGAGAAGAAATGGAAGAACGAAGGCTACGAAACATTAAACCGGATTTTAAGTAGACACTCGACTACCTAAAAAAGACGGAGCATTAAAACGCAAAATTAATTTATCCCTAAGCAAAGAGATATTTTTAACTTTTTCTTTTCGTAAAAAATAAGGATATGCCTCGAATTCGAATTTACGAAAATGTTTCAGAAAAAAATTGGAATAACTGTAAAAGGACGATCATAATTTGCATGCAGGTGATCATCTTTAGAATAATTTCAGCCATCATTAAAACTTATGACGCGGAAGGATCGAGTCAAGCCACACAAGAAAGCTGAGGGTTTTACACAATTACGTATTTGGCAGAAAGTTACAATATTCATCTTTTAATGGAGTATAGTTCTCAAAGACAAAGATAACAATAGACTGTAGATATTCAGCGCGTCTGAAGTAACGGAAGATATTTATTTACGCTGTCTGTTAAACATTTCGATTGTTAAATCTGCTTCAGCTTGACAATGTATAAAAGCTTTAATTTTTAAAAACCCATTATTCTGCTAAATGACTATGATAAATGTATTTTTATTTTCTTCTTTGAAAAACGTCACAGGTAATCTCGTCGGTCTCATCATGGGCGTGTTCACTCCACTCGGCAATATTTTTAGATGTTAATAAAAGCAGGGCATTACTCAGACAAGTAATTTTTGTGCTCCACAAAAGCTTCAATGCGGCAAAATATTCTAGTTGTAACAAGGTGAAATGGCGTCTTTACAAGCCGAACCTGAAAAAAATATGCTATTAGAATACAATACACAGCAACGGCTTTAAATAAAATGTAAATTGCGCTCTTAGCAAATGTTATTCATAGAACAAGGGAAACTTCATTTATATTCAGTAGAATTACTTGTGGAGCGTTACGCAAAACAAAGTGAGCCGGAGCGAAATTAGACAAGTCTGCGAACATTGCCGTGCAGGTTCCTACACGAGTACACGACGATGAGGAATGCCTTTCAACGTCACTATCAAGCTTCACAAAGTTTGCTTTAGCTCGAACATTATCCTGCTACACTCGCGGTTATTTGCTATCTAAACGGCTTTCAACGTTAAGCTAATTAATTACTTTTCAATCGTAAGAGCTCGAGAGTCGATTCTGATGACTATTCTGAACACGTAACAGGGTTAATTATTTACACGGCGAATTCAGAATACTCTATTTGCGATTTATTTTGACGTAGTTTATGTTGGTTTATTAAGAACATCTAGCATTCAAACGACCTCATCCAATATTAATTTGGCGAAATTGTGAACTGTAGCTGAAGCGTCGACATTACGGAGCGCTAGGATTGAGTAAGATTGCCAACAGTTTTTCCGATCATTATTTCCCCTGAGTGCTGGCGTAAACATTCGACGATTCTTCTCGAATATTGTATGCATGGGTTTGTCTTATTCTGTTGTTTGTGTAAATAAAGTGAACTTTATGAAAATTACATTATTTAAAGATTTGTTTTTGTAATGTCTGTACACATTAAAGTAAATAAACATTTCCCAAACAGGTTGAGTACATTTGGAGAATTAAGTATTGCTGAAGCGGAGTTGTAGACATAAGTACGACTGCAATTTAGTTTTCCTCTTTACTTACCTATATCTAATTGATTAAAATATGTAATTACATAAATTATAGAAAGTAAATTTCGCTTTTTCTTATTACTTACAAAAAAAATCTTTATTATAATTTGAGAATCATTAGACATTTATGTAAAGTCTGCCGCTAAGTTCTGGGCATAAATTAATGTTGATATTAGTTTATTTTTGGCTATGTTATTGAATCGTATGGCACAGTTTCAAAATATTTGCATTAGGAGCTGTGTGCGGGAAGAGAGCAGAGCCTCTCGCAAACAGCGGACGGCTACAATCTTACGTGGCTGCTAGGGGTGTATCGTGCACTCTTGCATACTAATATCGCTTGAATAATTCTCACTTCTTCATTAGTTGGCTATTTATTGCCCTTATTTAATGTAAAAGGAAGCAGAATATATTTGATTTTTATTTTTTTCTCAATTAGTTGCGTACAATTAATACGATGTTACATCATAATTAAAGTATGTAGATAGATAAGATCATGTTTTCAATTAAAAGTAAATTCGACTGACGTTATACGTATGTGTATTCATTGCCTACCTATTTATATGTGATGCTATTTTAGTGACTGAGTCTTAAGACGCAGGAGTCAACCCTACTTCGACTGCAAATATCGAACGTCTTGTCGGATGTTATTAGCTGTGTGCGTAGCTCAAAACATTGCCTCCAAGTTTCCCAATATCAACGATATTATTTGTTTCCGCGCCTTTTATGCAAATTGACTTTGAACTCGTGGGTTCAAGTCAGGTCTTCATTATAAACAAGTAAACTTTTCAGACAGGTACATAATTACGTTTGTGGAAATTCTCTTACATGTTATAAAATACCACCACAATCTTAATGTTTACGAAGAATTTTGTGGTCACTCTGATACTTTATCGTGCTTATCTAGACTTTTGGGGCCAATTAGATGTGACAAATCTTACTAACCCGAAGAAAAACTTTTCGTAGCCTTCAGCGCTTAATTATACAAATAGGTAAGTGTCAAAGAAAATCTGGGACGTGCCTACTGAGTAAGAAAAACAGATGAAAATACTTTAGTTGAGGTAAACTGTAATAAATATTTTCCACTCGACAAACAAGCTCGGGGGTACGCTACATTAAATAATATCGACATATCCAAGCCAATTTCGTACTTTCCGCTAAGCTTATTTCAGACTTCCTCACGCAAACATTCCCCCATGCGAAAATAGATTCGATTTGCATTTTAGGGTTATAAGACGAGCAATAACACATTTCCAATTTTTGGTTATTACCATACGTTATTTAGCAAATGGGTTTTGATGTTACTACCTAATTGAATGTATTTGTTAAGCGTTATTTTCGCCTCTTGAATGAAACGCATTGACTTTTTATTTAATTTTGTTTTGCATGTTCACGAATTTAAATGTAGCTACATGAAATGTTAAACGTATAAATCCAGTTTAGAACCCAGCTTAACTTTTATGCAACGTGGAGTAACACCTGTAAAATGGTGAAAATTCAAATTGTGAACACGACCGTTTAGATCGATTGAATTTAAACAAATACGTGACGTCATTGCAACGATTTACGGCACGTTCGGGTGACGAGCGCGTGGCGTGATGAATGTCAGCCAGGCTCCCTTCTATACGTATGTGACACTCGTAAATTATACATGTTGGTGCCAAACATTGCCGATACGTGTACATACAGAACAAAGGAAGGGGTAAGTAATTTATTGTAGGCTTTGAAAAGGAATTGTGTGAAACCCCGACTGGCATTCAGCCTATTTTTGATGCCTATTTATTTATGTGAACGATTCGTTCATCTGGCGCCAGTGATTTATTGGTTGATCAGTGAATAAAAATGATTGTAAAAGGATCTTCGTTGTAATTTCAAATATTGATTTTGTGAGTACAATAAAGATACCGTAGTTTTAAACTGTGCAGAATATAATCTGTAAATGGACTAGATTATATTATGCTGCATCTAAGTATATTCTTGTACGTAAGTACCTGTTCACTAAAACGCGGTGTAGAGGATCACTTCATTGCTCCATCTCCCCACTCAGTGGGGAGCTGTGTAAAAAATAATTAATAAGATCGCTGGCTGAGGGGAAATGGAGGAAAAAAGCAAGCCTAAATCTTATATAGAAACGCCAGTCTCGGCTTACAAACACCCTTAGGCATCGCTTAACGTGGAAAATTACAATTATGAAATTAACAGTCTGTTTATTTACTCGGTAGTGGCGATTCATGGTGTGGCAGTAATAAAATACTTTACTTTTGTATAACATGCAATGGGGTAATTTTGATGGACTCTGCCCCAGCTTAGCCGTCATATATCAAAATGATACTGTAATGTAGTATCATGTGCGTTGTGTAATAAAACCGAAGGTTCCCCGCGGGTGGCATCCTAATATTGTTATAATAAGTGGAGGTTTTCTTCGTGAACAAGCTCAAAATGATGTCGTCACGTTTCTTCTAAATAATGTCATTTATTCGCTCACGTTGTACCTGTACTGGTAGGGTTTTTACGTATTCATGGAAATACTAAGGTAAGGCCAATATACTACTCTGGTATTTTACTGTTACGAGTTTTTTGTAATTTTATTTTCGCCCAACTGAAAAACTTGACTGATGTTATCAATTAAACTACACTACATATTTAAGGTAAGGGTGATTACAAAAATCGTTGTTCCCTTAGGGAGGTTATGCTTATATTTGGTTTCCCTTAATAACCGCGTATTAGTGTAATAGTTTGGCACATTACAGTGGCGGCAGTTAAAATTAATCAAGCCAGCTTTACTAAATGTCGGCATTTTGGAGACACTATTGTAAATTAAACTTTTAGGTGAATTATGCATAGGTGCGTGCTTTGTTTGTCATTGTGGTTTATTTTTCATCGTGAATGATTTTTACATACATTTATAATTTAAAAAAAAAAAAATGATTGAAATTGTGTGTCTTAATGTACAAAATTAATAAACTTTGAGACAAGACATTGAAAATATAGGGGATAAGATTTTTATTTTTAAAATATTTTTTTCTTCAGACAAGCCCGCGATACAAAATCTGAATATTAATTAAATGCTAATGATAGAACATCACACTACTTAGCTATAACGGTTGAGCCGAACTGCTTTTTATAGTAGTAGGGTAAGTGGATATAATAGTTTGTATAATGGGTCGTTGTGGTGCTCAGACGGGTTGGTAATGTGTTGCCGCCTGTTGGCTTTGTTTTTATCGAATCGTGTTTTACTAAGTGCCTATTAGTACTGAGAGTTGGAACAATATGATCCATAATTACTTACTTGGATGTATGCACAAAGTTTGGATATAGATACTGTTTTTTGTTACATGATTTATAATTACTATCCAATACTTATACGAATGTCTCTTTCTTCTTTTTCTTTCTCTATAAAGAGAAAAAGTTAGATTGTTTGTATAATTCATGAACCGATTTGAATAATTAATTCTTTGACTATTACTACTTTGAATTGAATCTTTTTATGTGGTCAAACATGTTGTTGCTTATTTGTATACAAATAAATATCCGTCGTGGAGATTACCTCCACAAACCAATAATTAGGTATGTATATTGAATTTCTAAGCCCCCACATTGGGCTTTTGAGGGCACTATAAGCTTAACGACCCTTATTAATCTCCGTTTAATGTATGCAAATACAGTCGGAGCCAGAAGTGGATTAGCAAATCACAGATCCCATAAGAATGATCTTAATATGTGCCATATTAGATGAAATTAACAGTATTAGTTTAATGACTATAATAATTTTAATTTACAGATCTTCATAATAAAAAATATTTGGAAAATAAATTGAGGTGATAGCAACCAGTTTGTTATTAAAGTAATTTAAAAAGTAACGATTCATGGTCCTCATATATTTGCTTACTTATCGCTCCTGAAGGTTTTATAGGTCTCCACTTTGTGATAAAGTATTCGAATTGCTACGAAAACTCGACACGTCCATTTGAATGAAAGCTACGGTACGTGGCTTGAATGAGCCACACTGCCGCTTGCGAAAGGGGCTTGACTGATTTGAAGAAACTTTCGCAGTATGCCTGCGGTACTAACACCTGACTATACTTTCAGGAATTTGTAATTTCAATGGAAGTTAGTAACATATTTAAATTGCTTCATAACAAGTTTCATGTCGACAGAACATAAAATCGGTAGACTACACAGATGCTGCTTATGTATCTGCTCGTACCTTTAATATAATGGTTTACGAAGGTGCTTGCGATATCACTCTCACTGCGGGGTGTACAGACTCGTTCATATTATGCGGGTAACGTGCGAGACGTTGAAACGAAGGCGAGCAGACAGCAACGTCAATTTTAAACTCTATAGGTGCTCGTATTTCCTTTGAGACTCTTTCACGCCACACTATCCTTCTGAATTATTCATATTGTCGGTAAATATCTGAAATCGAACATGGTAGTTGAAAACGATAGACGACCCGGCAAACATTAAACACATTACAATTTTGTAGCAACGCGCTCCGGTGCTCCATTGACGTTTGGATAGAAACGTTCGGACTCAATTTCATTAAGTGGGCAGCTAGCCTCCACACAGACAAAGATCTTAATGATAATTGTAAAACTCGCAACAATAGTACAAACAAAGGGTGAGTGCGGGAAGAATGGGTACCATGAACAACCAGTTGACTGAGGGAAACCATCAATCTTGAGGAGGGACGACACAGGGGTCCACTCCGAAAACTCTTTCTGCAAAAGTTTTGTAACAACCGCGTGATAAATAGCTCGAACGGTTAAAGGTGGGCGCGAGTAAGTTTTATTGCGAGCTAATGAGCAAATAGTAACAGAGCCTACATATTGGGTAGTTCACACGTTCTGCTAAAGTTAAATGACTTTAGTTAAATTTATGTGTGTACCTTTAGTTTATTTATTTAATTATTCTTCATAATAGCCTGAGGTCGAGTAATAGGAACCCTAATGCGGGATTCTACTTTGTTTGTGGCTACAGAACCAAGGGTTGAGTAATATGTACCTAGCTGTTTAGATTTTTAATGAACCGTATTTTTTGTAGTTATATATTCCTATGGATGGACTGAAAGTATTACTATCACGTGTAATTATGTATGTTTCTTTTG
This sequence comes from Helicoverpa zea x Helicoverpa armigera, assembly GCA_033682625.1. Classification (NCBI taxonomy): domain Eukaryota; kingdom Metazoa; phylum Arthropoda; class Insecta; order Lepidoptera; family Noctuidae; genus Helicoverpa; species Helicoverpa zea x Helicoverpa armigera. Next base: position 7,780,784 of record JAWIIS010000021.1, on the reverse strand, counting down.
ATTCCTTCAAGTACCTAAGTAGTGTTATTTATTATAGTTGACCTCAAAAGAAATGTGTTGAGTTAATTGGTGATTTTTCCAATTTTCTTGTTGACCTAAATAACTCAGCGTACAGTTTAAAGTTGTTTCGATTAAGTTAAATCAGTTTAAGATTTCAATACCGAATTTCGGCTTCTCGGGGAGTCGTTACCGCTTAATTCTGTTTATTATTCAATAGATCGGCTACAATACATTTAAGACGATATTGAGAGTAGTTACAAAGGATTATTATTCGAGGCTAGCCGTTAATAAATTCAACAGTTTAATTTCCTTTGCGGTTGATTGGTTGCCGCAGGGGTTCCGAGCGCCGACGCGCCTTGCGTCGCCGAATGCTCAAGAAAATTGTTTCACCATGTTACACTTTGCTTTGACAACCGATGCAGCCATGAAACTCGACAACTTACTGGGATACCTGCTACGCTAACTTCAACTATTTGATATTAGTCGTAGTGCAAAATTGTTTACTAGATCTATGTTTACCGATTTAGATTTCGATTTATCTGAGCATTTCTACCGCCTTGGAATCGAAACCTGTTTTTCTTTTAGGGATATTTTAATGTCCTTAAAATTATATGTCCGTATATAAAATTTGATCTTGTGATACTGAGGAAAGTAGGTTATCGTTTGAGAAGAGCATGATCAAAAATTGTATAATAAATAAACGAAATACATAATTGAAAAATCATTTGTTAGATTGTAACATACTGACCGTGATCTACTCATTCATTACCACATAAAAGCTATTTCCTTGAGCTTTTAAGTAGTCTATTTGAATTTCTGTGAGGTAACTTGGGTTTTCACCATGCATTTAAATTACAGTTAATTATTGCGTATAAGATTAACATGAGGTTAACCTAAGCTACTTTCGTACGTGAGACCCGTACCTATTCAAGTATTTCGGGTCTAACTTTGAATCGTACCACATGTGGTAAATAAGAAAGTGGGGGAATTTATTGCTGACAATGAAAGGAAATCGATCCTCAAGGGGCACGAGTGCGTGGCCTCAAATCGAAAACCTTCAGTCACATGCTGCAAAGTCAGGTTTGTGTGAATTGACAGCTGTGTGGAATTCAGGACGCCGTTCGTTTTATCACCTGGGGCCGGGATTCAATTTACAGTTGATGTTACGTACTTAATTATTCCATGATAATTATGTTTTGGAGTACAAATTACAAGGGCAGACAACTGCGACGCGGAGTTGCAAATATAGTTTAATATGTAGGAGGCAATAGCCACGTTGACGAGCATTTCCTTGACGTGTAGAATCCGCATAACGACAAGGAGCATGTAACAATTGTTAGTATAATAAGTAGTTAGCGTCGCATCTGCCTGCAGCGGATTCGCAGCCGACAATCAGTGAAACTCCAGCAGCGAGTTAGCGGCGTCTGCCGAGCGCGTTTGTCTAAGCTTAGGTAATTTCTGCGTCAACCGCGCGACGAGAAATGGCGTCCTATAACGCTTCGTGACGCTTTGTGCAGACGTATCAAAGGACTAAGCTGAATATATAATCCGAACTGATTGTAAGTTACTTTTAACTGGAGTACCTAACCAGGTGGATTATATATTTCTCATCACCGATTCGTGAGTGCTGGTTTCTTTTAATTTTGACGCAATTAGGAATTATGGAAAATTACTTATTGAAATGTGTAGTGCCGTGTTATGTTATGACTGTAAAGGTTATGTAACAAATAACAACATTTTCCAAAGCTGCGACATTATCTCAGTGTGGATATAATTATACATGTTGCTATGTAAATACAAAATTCTCTTGAAACTATCTAAACGTTCTAATAAATTGTAGCTACGATACTACTTGCCATCTATTCCGAAAACAATTATGTTTCCGAGAATCCGGTAGTATCTCAGTAACGAGAGAAGTAATAATCAAACAATTTTAAACTCGAACGATCTAGATTCGGGACAGTATTGTGAATTGCGGTATAAGATCCGAGTTTAAATTGCTTCACTTTGTAATTGGAAAACTAAGGGAGCATTTCTGTTTATGAATTCTGTTTATTACCTTCAATACAGTGAAATTAGATAATACGGAACTGACCTGAAAAAGGAAACAAGGTTTCCAACGATAATATTATGATGTTAATTTATTGTTTTGCCTCAAGCGTTGTTCAGATTTTCCATGTTTGTAGTGTACATTTTATGTTGATCGGGATATTATTACTTGTGGTGGAGGCAGCAGTGGTGTTTATCGGTTGCAGTAACAGTGTTGTAACTGCGAGCTCGGGCGGTGTCGGGCGCGGATTTGGCCGGCACATCCGAACATCCGTAATTAGCGAGTGCGCTAATGGTCGCAACCAGTCAGCTTTTACAATGCCCCGTTGCAAAAGTTCAGCATGAAAATCCGCGCAGGTTTGCACAGATGCAGGCCGAAACGCTTCGTAAATAGTCAGCACTGTCGGTTTTGTTGGCGAGTTGAAATGTGGATATTGTCGATGTTAACGGAAAGTTGTTTATGGTTCCTGCCCGAGGCTAAGCGATGCGTTTCATTGAAAATAAAATTTGAAAAAATGGAGAGTTAGCGCTCCATGTTGTTTGTTATTATACTTAGCTGTATGTACCTATATACATTCCTCTTTAAATATTTATCTTCAGATTTCATTAAAATCCTACCCAGAATATTCTGTAGCAAAAATAATTTCTAAGCATTTGTACTTACAAAGAAGCCTGCGGCGGTCTTATCTCAGATGAGAACAAGTCTGGAAATTCATCAAAATAAATATTTAAGCTCACGCACTTAAATAAGATATGTGGTGAGACTAGAATGATGAAGCGACTGAGATCAAAGCGTAGGCAAACCGAGCTAGAATTCCAAGGCCGACGGTTTGGGTAATCCTTTACTCGATAAGGGCGTGCCACACATAAATATTATCTTACACAATGAACAAATGCAAATACAGTTAACAAAGTTGGTACACAATGAGTGCAGCGTCCATGTTGTGTTGCATCTCCCAAACGGACGCCTGCAGGTGCGGGCGGGGGCGACCCATTGTACTGGGATTTATTAGGGGCTTTGCACAACTATTACCGTCTCGCAAACAGATCGGGCGACCATGTCTGCAACCTTGTATACATGGCTTTAATATTAAATTGTATTAGTAAACTTCGATGTACACACGTTTGCAGTAAATATTGGGCACGGAGTACATACAACAAAACCCAATTTGAGTATGGACACGTCGATGGGTATTCGGGGTTTATGAGTAAATCTCTGCGGAAATGTTGGCAATGCTTGGAAATATGGCAGGTTGTTTGTGTCGTGACGTCACAGTCGTATTTCCGAGGGCACTGTGTATCACGTATTGCGGCGCACGTGTCAGTGTGTGGGTACTTTATCGCGCGTGCCACGGAACACAATTTGCGTGATGCAGTGATGGTACGGCGGCGGCGGGACAATGCTCGCGTCCTGCGCCCGCCCCGAGAGCGTTCCTCTAATCAACATATTTCACAATCTAAAATCTGCATTTGACAGTAACTAATAGAGCTAGCTATTCGATGCTAAAATAATAATTTGGTTATAAATTCAATTTCATCCAATAAGTGGTTTGGAATCAAAATATTTGATCCCAAATTCGCTCGTAGCGCGCGTAGCATACCTAGCGTTCGTAGCGCTCGTAGCGTAGTAATGATGATTAATTTAACTATGCCATAAATGCTGACATTGGGTATTGACATGATGTGTCAGCATTATATCAATGATATTAAACATTAGGTATAATTCAACGTCTATTGATATGTAAAATACATTAATTTCTAAAACCATGAAAAGATTCTATACAGATTCACCAGGGATACAAATATCTACAACACCAATAACGGTCTATGTGAAAATGCTTGGGCCAGCAACTCGTAAATAACATGAAACCTCTTATAGGCAGGCCGTCACCGCAGACGGCTTTCAAATAACTTTCAATAAACGACGCGTTGTTAGACTCAGTCCGCTGCTAACTGCGACCTCGCTGCTCTCATATTATTGAATTTTCTTAGCTTTAGCTCGGATTTTCCGATAAGTGAAGTGCTTTGTTGCTTGAAAAACGTGTTGTACCCGGTACGTAAGCCATTATATCGTACTTGTGTGCACGTTAATTAAACTTAATAAAAAACTCATTAGAAAATCTTGAGCGTGTAAATATTGCTGCTTCATTGTAAGACTTGCTACCTCAGTAAATGAACCCAAAGTGAGTAACAATTTAAATCCCATTGATTACATAATAATAGTCACCTGAAACAAACTTGCTACGGTAAACAGAATAACCTTTCATGTATCTTGACGTTGCGCAAAACAATTCATGAATTTGGAAACAGATAAGGCAATCCTTTGTGCCCAAACGAAGGGCTTATAAATTGTCAGGGGGCGGCGGAAACAAACGGCAATGCTTCAAACACCGATTGTCACCTGATCCTGGCGCACGCACACAGAGACAACACACAATACTGAAGTTCACACCGTATTCCCAGCTACCGGTGATCATTTACTTAGATAAAACGTCTAGCTTAATTGCGTAGTGGCTCACCTATACACTGGACAGTTTTAAGCGACATCTTATATACTATGTCTGTGTTGACATTATTGCAACCATTCAGTAAGACAATCCGTTACACAACATACATACGTCTATACACAACGCAAGCACTATTTGATTTAAGTGATTGCATAAATAATAATAATGAGAAAATACGGTCAAATACAAGTAATGTACAAGTAGTTAAAACATTAAAGAAACTTTCGCTAATAATAAGTTTTTTGTCTAGGACTATTTGTTGCAACAATAAAGTGACAGTGTAAGTAAAACAATAGAATGAATGTGCTTTACGTTGTACAAGGGTGAACCTTGGTGTCGTACATTACAAAGTACTGGGTGATAGTGCTGAAAGCGCACCCGACTACTCCCGACTACTCCCGACACCTGACGCCTCACAAACTTTATTGCGTGCCGTCTTCATTAACTTCAGTTTCTTTGAAGTTTGCATACAGCGCTTTCACTACACACTTTGTCTAGCTCCCATTGTAATTCTATTTTAAATAAGTTCCATTCACCACCTCTGTGTGCGTCTTGAAGTAATTACAAGTCTAGATTACCCCTGGATAACTTCACTGTATTTTACATTTGAGTGAGAGATATTAGGATAAAGACGTGATCGGAAATTTTTAGCGCCTTCGTATTTATCCTGCTAAAAAATAATTGAATTGGCGGCACTGACGGGAATACCTCTAGTGACCTCTTTGTCTGTTAATAATATATTCCAACGAATCGAAATGATACACGTATATGTTGGTTTGTATACAGCGTAATGTAGAGAACCTAAAGTGGCATGTGGCGGCCCAGGGGAAATCATCCGAAAAATCTCTGTGATTCTCGAATTCATGTGCGATTCATAACTAAACGTTAGTGAGAGTGTTATCGAGACGATAACACAGCTCATTACGGGAGTCTAGACATTCGTAAGCACATCTGCGGCGGAGCTTGTATAAAGTTCCACATTCTGCTTTAAAATGCGGAACACGGTAGCTTACTAACGATATTTTTGTTGTATTGATTTAGTTAAGCCTCCATTAACTTTGCAAGACCATTCTGGCGTCTTATCCTACGCATAAACCTATTCTCTGATCCGCTTACCGAGTACCCGCGTCACGAGCTTAGCTAATGGACTAAAGTATACTTGTGAACATTATTATACATACAAATAAATAAGTATACATTGTGCCGGCTTTCCTGTTGATAAATACAATATAGCTGAAAATTCTTGTGTGTCGAATTTCAGGTACCTATTAGTATGTAGTACACAATAGGAGATGTACTCAGGTGTCTATTGTTTACGATTTCAATAGGCGCGACGTGATTTATGGTAATCGGATAGCGATTGATTGTATATTGTTTAATGTACCTAGATTGCGTCCGAATTGGTAATAATGCAGTTATTAAAATGTTCACGCTGGCTACCTCCATATTGACAAAATTGATTCGGTTCACAATAATTCTCTGTGAGTAATGTTCGCTCGATAAAGCGATGTACGGCACGGATACGAACAATTTTAATTAAGGTAAAATTTCAGTTTTAGTGTCTGTGACGCGGCCGCCATGAAACTTGTTGAAATATGCATCAAAGAAAGCTGGCAAATTGAACGCATGACGAACAAGCCCGATTGCCGATGGACCGTGAATCGAGTACACGTTATATTATTGCGCACGTGAAGCACTAACCAATCAATCAATCAGCCGATCACAAAAATACCAAGCGCAAACCACTTGAAACTCTGAAGTGACGAGTAATAAAAGAGTTTTTCATGAATGTATTTTATGAAAGTATTTGTTTTTATTACAAACGTCGGGTACAAAAAGGTTAGCAAAAGGTTGGTGTTTAACGCTGCCGTTATCATAATAACGATACAACAAGTACGGCTCGGCACGGTTTTCGATCGGAGTCGGAGATGGCGTGCATCCGGTTCCGGGAGTGAAGCGACTATTTCTGCGCCACGATACAGAACGCCAAACGACCTCCCCTCATTTCATACTTTACCATCTCATTATTTTTACACTGAAAGATAAACATTGAGTGACATGTACCTACTTCATATGATTACATTTTTTTTTCTTGTTGGCATTATTTTATATGTGGTATTTCGCTGTTTGCGGACAGAAATCTATTAATTGAATTGGTAGGCATAGGGTCGTATTTAGCTTCAGCTATTTTATTTTCAAAAGAATCGTAAATATGGAGTGATAAAAATAAATGATTGAACAAAACGACAAAACAATAGAAGTTAACGCCCAGGTGCGATATAATTTAATAACAATTTGTAATACACGAGCGAATAATCATATACAAATAATTCAAAAGTTCTACACTTAAGCAGCATTACTCGCACAAATATGTTTTGAAAGGAAGTTTCCGTAACAAAGTTATTATTACAATCACTATGGCAATGTGTGGGGTGTTCCGAGTCGCGAGACATACACAGCCTTGCTCGAGGGTTCATTCCTGTTATAATAACAACGAAATTGAGTTCAATTATTATCAGATTAAGAACGAAACGACAAAGGCTTTGTACCTCTAGATCTATTATTGTGTACAGACTCCCCTATTATCCGTATTTTCGCATCTACAAAGTTTATTATTCCGTCGGAAACCGGCAATAGGGCGTGCTATTAAAAGATTTTCAAAGGAGACGAACTCTTTGTCCGCGTCGGCAAATAGAATGCCCATAGTTTAGTAATAGGCGATTGTCATCTAGTACATAGGTCATTTTTTCTTAACAAGCTCGAAATGAAATGCGGGATCACGCTCCGATCGTCCAGTCGCGATTCATCGGCAGGATATCGACGCTATTCTAGCAAATAGGCCGGAATGAGCACGCATTCTCGTTTGTGAGCGCCTGCCTGGCGGCGAACTTCTCTCTATTACGTATTTCCCAAATAGGATCGCTCCGGTTATGATTGTGCCGACTATCACCGGGATTTACCAAAACTTGCTTCACGGTTCTACTACAATTCCTAATATATTTAAATTCAAATAGATACGAAATCCAAATTGGTCCGCAGTACGCCAGCTATAAGCTTATAGTTTCTCACACAATTTCATATCCAAATTTCAAGTGCAGCCCCGTCTCGCTGATGTGCACGTCACGTGCTCGCCTTATAAGTTAAGAATTTTGCATTTCAAACAAGTTTTATGTAGCCGACGTTATAACTTATCTACCCAAGTTTTAATTAGAATTTATTAGACGTCCAGTATTTTATTTATCAGCTAACGGAAAACTAATTTTAAAGTTTCTTTGGTAAACAAAGAAAGTGTAGACTGCTAGGTAGTTGTATGGGTACATAGATACTTTGAAAGTACAATTTGAGTAGCAGCGAGTGTATAAATTGAAGAGTGTGGGCAGATAGACATCGTTTTGGGCTCGACACAAAGATGTGGGTTTAGGGCGATCTTTTAAAGGCTCGTCGAGATAGTAGCGCGGAATTGAATGCTGCCCGTTTGCTGCTTATCTCACTCTCACAGATACTTGACAATTTTTATTTGCGGCTTGTATTATATAAAGTAACTTTCCCTATTTCAATTACCCAAAATCTTCTCTATAGTACCTATGAAACTATTACAATACCTCTATTCCCCATTTTTTGCTAACGTGAACAAACATCACAATGGGAATTACTTGGGTAGGTGAGCTCATCCCGGTTATCTGATATATTAGCCGAAGTTACACGGGGGTATAATAAAATTTATATCTTAACATGGTATGTCAGTATATTTTATGGGGTTATTTATACGTATTCATTATAATCCTTACTAAGGACGATCTTATCCAGCTTTTATAGGAATAGTCCGTGAGTTTTACAACACTATTATACGGTAATCAATTATCGGCATTTGAGCGTCGTCCGCCGTCGTCAGTGACAACACGAACAAAAGAGAAATGTTTTATTTAATTTTGTCGGAGAGGAGCGATGTCTTTGATAGAGTAAACGCTGGATATAGTTCGTCATTACGTGGAGGGCTACGGAGCGTAGCACGGTGAAATAACAACGTGCGCCTCTGTGGAACAGAACACCGGCCGCGCCCGGTGCCACTCTCGTAGCCCGTAGCACTCACAAAAACGCAAGGTAATGCGAGAATTTCCTCCAAGTGTTCTCTGCTTTGTATTTGTAGCAAGGATTACACATGTCGAGGGCATGCTTCTGTGTATATCTAATATTCAAACATAACAATCAAGTTTTGTTATAGCGGGGCGCTTTGTGTAGTAGTTACATGAGGATTGGCTATTGTAGTCTATTAATGATCTGTAAATTAAATAAGTCAGTTATCGCATACACTCCTACGAATTTGCGAACTGTTTTTTATTAAATACTTAACGTTTTTTATTAACTTTTTTTTATTAAATACTTAACGGTAAATTGAATAAGAATTGTATTTATCAATATGTTATTTTCTTAAGTTTGTTAGTGATAAGAATACGCAAAAAGATAAGATCTAATTAAAAGATTGTCGTCTTGTACACAAACGATTTTGGAACAATAACATAAAAATTAATGAAGGTTCTGTACGTGATCGGGACTTGCCATATTCTGTTTATTGGACGGCCATCCCAACAAAATGACAATATAAAGCCATGAGCAGGCTATTCCAAGACTGCTGAGTAATACTCGTCATATAATAAGAAAAGGTCTTACATAAAATGAATTTACTATGATATCAAGTGTGAAGGTGGGTCATAAATTCTTATGAAAAGCCGCGTCTATTTATAAAGTAGACGGGTCTAGCTTTATTACTCGGCTTGTAACAGCTTAAACTGCTTTTAGCGAGCTCGGTACATGGTCGCAGAGTCTCCCGGGAGTTATGAAGGCTTGCGCCGGGCTGGCAGCTCTGCATGCTTATTTGTACAACAAACCGACAATGCCGCCGAGATCAAAGGTACAGGAATTAATTTGCAAACGCTATCTCTCGCCCCTCGGCATGCGAGTCCCCAGACCATGATAAACCCTAAAAAAATATTTTTCTTTTTCGTATTCCTGTACGCGTAGTGTGCCGGTGCCGGAAGGATTACGAACATTTCACAGAGTGCGGTGCACGACCGACCGGCACGTCGATACCACACTGATTCCTCTTTTATTTATATTATGAATCAAAAATTCTGATACGGTTTTCTAAAAATAAAGATATTTCTTTTTTCTGCACGCTCCACCTTTGTGATATCATGCATTTATTTTTTTAAACGTTTCATTTGGCATGTTGAAATAATATTTGAACGAAAATATCAACAGACATTTACATTTACCAAGTGAATGGATTTCATAAATAAATAATATATATTCAGTGCATTTTGATGGCGGGTAAACACAGTCAGAATACCGTGCATGGCTGTTTCAATTAAACGTTAAAAGTTATGCAAACACTTTGAAATAAAAACGTTTTTACATTGACGCTAATAGTGTTCATCAATATGAATTACACACTCAGACGTAGACATGTAGCTACCTCCCGCGTGTACGTGTATGTATATACATAATGCATTTCATTACGAAAGTCAATATCAACATGTTTACCATCCTGAATCTAAATAACTACATGAGGAGAACTTTCAAGTCTGCTTTTATGCATGTTAATATACATAAACAGGCCATGGAGAATATAAAATATGAGTCTATTATGTATTTTCTTTTCAAAATAAAGTTTTGTATTAAAATGTTCTGTATACTTTGCATATTTGGCATGGGATCAACTGAAGCAGATTTTGAAAGAAGCTATCTCGTGTCTTATCAAAATTTCTTGGTTATCAGAAGTAATTTAATAAAAATGTTGTTAATATAAGTAGAAGTAACTTTGGTTGCTCACTAGATCCGAAATACTCATTATATCGTTAGCTTACTGAACTGTCTATAATTAGCGTGAAATACGCTACGCTGGATAATTACGTCAAAATAGATACTCGTTATCAATTTTAGTACAGTGAAAAGATGTTCTAATTAACGATATTGTTCTTGAACATTTGTTGATAAACTTAAAGACCTTATAGTTAATAGTGAGAACAATGCGTTTAATATAATCAAACCTATCTCTTGTAAGTTCAGTAAAAGTTTTCAACAAAAAATATTTTATAAAACCAAAAGGCGTTCTATTTTTTTAGGCTCCCGAATCAACTGAAACAAGGTTAACAGTGTATTTTAGTGCAGATTCCTTGATTACTAATCTAGTGGAGAAGATAAATAAGATAGGTAACAAATTACCTCTTACTTGGTCGTAAAAGGAGCTAGTTAGTTTAAGATAGTTTACACACTACACTGATTAACTGAGGAGATTAGTTTTCAAATAAATGGGTCGGTTGTTGTGATGTTGGTAAATTACAGGTTAACTACTTACATTTTTAGCTAGCTTGAAGTTGACAGAACTACTTAAAAGAAAGTTTTATTTTTGTGTGTCAGTACACACACGGTACAGAAAGTACTTGTGAATTCAAATATTTTCAGAACGCTTTATCAAAATGTGGTCATTTTAACAAAACGTCTAGTAGAGTGGTGAGTTTATTCAGGGCACTATCTTGACTTAAGCGTGTGTGCACATCCTAAGCTGCTGAGGTGGAGCAAGCAGCGTCGCCCGATGGAGGCAATATGTTAAGGTAATGGACCGGCCCTCGGAGTGCACTTGATTAAGTCGATCCGTGATAGCGACGCGATGAGCCTATCAACTACCCACTCAGCCGAACCACTAACAAAAGTAACTATGTGCCCAAACCTACAGCACTACCTATTAGATATTAATTGGACATTTACATAATTATACGGATATTCAGCATTGCAGAACAGGCCGATATCGATGCCAATTAATTTAGATTCCAAACTGAAGAGACATACTAATTAAGAGTTGTTAAGTTATGCGATTGCCATTCAGGTTTACTCAGTAATGATATCATTTATGAGTGGGTTTGAATTCTCAATTCCATTAAATAAATAAGTACTCAAAACCCTTATCATGAACTGTACTAGATCGACATGTTTCTTGATAAATAGCCGCATCTGTTATAAAATGCTAAAGGCGCTAGAAAGCCTTTGTTATTTTAGAAATAATAGATCAAACGAAGTTTTTTGTTTGGAAAAATGGACGTCTATTTTTGAATAAAGTTCCGGACTTGATAGAGTTTTTAATGAAAAATGGCGTCTTCCACTAGATCCCTTGGGTTAATCTGCGTAAATAGCCGACCATCCTGTTAAATAGAGCAGGCACATCGCGTGATGGCGCCGAGTGTTCTTCATTAAGTCGATATCCGGGGACCACTCCGCCGCGCTGTGCTTTGCCAAATGTTTATTTTCTGTGGTTTTACTTCTAATATTATTTAACTTTTTACTAAATGTTATCGCTACTCTTACATACTATTATTACTGTTACTCCAGTGGTTTCACCCACATTCTAGTTTCATCAACAAAGTGTAACAAACATACCAACATACATGCATCCTTAATTAGTGTGATTGTTAGGATTGTGTACCTATACCTATTACGATAGATGTCTAGTGACTCCTAACCTTTACCCCAAGTAACAAATCTCAGGTTTGCTCGACTCGGACATTGTAAACAGGAATTAGGCTAGTTAGGGGACAGCACTGCCAAGAGATGTGGCCGATAGGGGCCGAGCGAGATCCCACTTGCTCAATACGATTGATTTAGCTTTATTGCCAGTAATAAATTTACCCCTCACCAGCTATTTTATTATTTTACTTAGACACATTTATTTAGTGGAAACATGAAAGCTACTTCATTTTTATTAGATTTCTTTGAAGTCGTCTGTGATTAAATTTTCTCGGTAGCGTATTATACTCGGCTGGATAAAGCATTTGTAGTAAACTTTGATGGCAGCCTCTGTTGTCTGGGGGTTATTCTGTCTCCGGCGACATTGTTGCATGAAGAGACTTTTTACGATCATTCCGCTGCGCAGGCAAAATGTTCCTTTAGTGCCGATATAATTCCGTAAAAGTAAATAACGTTTGAGCGCGCGCGATAATACGTCGGAGCAGTTTAACGATTCAGTGTAGGAGATTTACCTGTTCCAGTGCATTGCAATGGTTCTAACGTTTAACATTCTTCTGGCGTGGCGCCAGCTGCCTATTATTGTAGCTATTACTTCGTCCTAGCTTCTGAGAGTAATGAATGTAAATTGTATTTATAGGGAGTAACCGTCCGCGGGCGTCTGTGAAGTTGTAGCAGAACAAAGGGCGTCGAAGACTGCAAGTAAACAAGTTGCAATAAGTTTCACGGCGAGCCTGACATTTACTCACTCCCTACCTTACTACAGCTCGTCGCCTCTCTAAATGCCATTATTGCAGTCTGCTCCAACTGTTGAACATAAGACTTTATTCCTTCACTGCTTAAATATACTTTGTGAAGAAGTCACTTCGTTGTCTTCTTTAGAAAGCACTCTGTCTTAAGCTCTATTCAGAAACGTAATATAGTGTCGTGTAATCATTTCGTATAAAATTACAGTAGGTATATCTTCAGTACTCGGACTAAGTTTTTGGTGTTAACACGTTGACTTAAATCATGACCATAACACTAATGGAATCGCTTCAAGCCGGGCTACCCTTTTAGTAAGCTCTCCATGATTCAGCTCTTTATATACTGGAACATTTACTGGACTTTACATGAGCTGGACCTTTTGTGTTTGATACAAATAAAACAGGAAACATTTAAGGTACGTGACGGAAAATTCCGTAGGTGTTAGGGCGCAGGGCGGCAACTCGTCGCGTCGAGATAAGGCCGGCGGAGGTTACAATTCAATTTTCTGGTGGCGCCGCGAAACGGTTCTCACTCTCGTAACGCTACGATAAGGAGTTGCACCCATTGATTCCGATCCCTTCCATTGTACTGAAACTGTCGAGTATGACATAGTGATGGCTTCATCAGAAGTTTTCTTCTCTATTAACCTAAACTGAAGTAAGTAAAAATTATGACGACACAACTTATAACGAGGGGACTTGGCTTGGAAAAAGCCTTATATTAATTATGTTGTTTTCAAAGTAAAATAGAACACAATGTTAGTTTCTATTGTTACGTTTACTTCAAGTAAGCATAGCGAGTAATAACGTTATCTTACCTACACATTGGACGTAATGAACGCAGACATACGACTATGAAAACACGGCTCTCAGTAAACACATACTTTTATTTATAAGATTATGTAGACATTTGGAATTGTTTTGCTCAGCAACCTGTGAAATGCGATTAAGGTAAAACCAACAGAATCTGTAGGAAAACAAAATCTCTTTAATTCCACAATAGTGTAATGTGGTGTTGTTAATCCGCGGAATGGTTCTAATGCAGACGATTTAGCTCGACCACAATATAGTTCTGTCTGCCTTATGGGATAACACTGCGCACGTGCAATCGGCTCGCTTGCCACTTAAATAAACCAAATGTATTTAATTTTATAATCTTAATTCGATATATGCTATGAGGGTCGTGAATTTATTTACAAAAAATATGTTGTTGATAAAACATTTTAAGTAGTACTTAATTAAAATTGGAAACGTTTCGATACCCATATGTAATCATGTATACCTAACCACATAGGCAGTTACGTACCGCATATTATTATTAATAACACCGAAATTATATGAAATTTTGTTTTCCGCAATTAATAAAACAATGCAATCTGCGTACAATGTTTTACAATATCGCTTCAATTTCCAATTTCGTGTTTCATTAACGAAGGCCTAATGTAATTCGAAGCCTTTTCCTCCCTCCTATTTTGTACGTTTATAAGGATTGCTGGATAATTTGAAAATGTTATACATTTTAATTGGGCTGAGACGAAATAAGGCAAACAAGCCAGAGAAGTCTAGACATGCAGACGAGAGGGCGCGTCACTCGCTTTCATTTAATACTTTATTAGTTTTATCTCCTTATGTTGATATGCCATCAACGAGTTTAAGCGGTACCCAAGTTTAAGTAGATTTCGTCAATTAGGGTAGCTACTGAATGAAATTAAATTGGTAAATAGATTTAAAGAAAGAAAAAATATTTTTGTAAACGGTTTTTTACACTATTTAATGTATAATGGCTTCAAGTTTGCAAGCACTGGATTTCCACACTTCCTATAATACTATTTTTTTGAGGACAGATTTTCATTATAAACTTTTGTTATATGAATTCTACAATGCATACGGAACCCACCTCCCAATTATAGGACAACTTAACCATAGATCCATTAATTCCGTTCCAAACTTTTTTACTCTAATGCCAATTATTCTGTTCAAACTGTCGGTGAGACTGGCGGGAAATCAATGAGGTCCATTCTGAAACCACTGTTGACTTTCTCTAATTGAAATCAAACTGCAATGGACTAATGAATTGAAACAGAATTTAATTTACATATCCCCGTGTATTCTACCAATGTAATTAAATGTATTTTGTTTGTGTAGCATATTCTATTAAACATATAATTACATTGTTTTCGCTGTTTTGTGATAAACATCAGCATAGTTAGCGGCTCTGTTCGAAAGTTCTTTATTATTACTTTTATGAGTCTATCTGAGCGCAAATTGCCAATAACGAGTAAAGTTAATAGATATTGTAACATTACATTAATATACGATATCATCACCATCACGGTGATGCGATAAATTCCGCCCTCTATCAGACAAATTGACCAACTTTGAATATAAACTCTCTCGCTGAAACTTTACCTACTCGGATATTTAATTGATGATGTTTAAGGAACTAATAAAATAACATTTTCACCTGACGACTTGTAATGTCATTTTTGAACATTTTTATCAAGTACCTTTGTAAATAAATGTAATAGCTATTAGATCAAAATAGAATAAAGGCAACACCCAAATGCAAAGGGCATTGTATACGGGAATAAACGATTCTGATTTCCAACATTTTCAGTAATTTTAATAATAGACCTACCTGGTATTTTGCAGTTATTTCATAATAGCCTGTTACATATCAATATTAATAAACTTGTTTTTATGGCCAACTCTCAATTTCCAGTAAAAAATAAAAATGATTGGTTTTTCACTAGAATAATATGTGAGAACTCGGAATTTAATTTTCAACAACCAAATTAAGTATTTCATAATAAAAACCGTCAGAAATGTTTGGTGAAAATACCGGAAAGTAATTTATGAGTTTCAGCATGTGGCGGGGCTAGTAGACGTGGGTGTATAATGCGTTGTGTTGTAGATATGGATTTATCGCAGGCGTGCGGTATGTAAAGTGAAAGCGGGCACGGCCACAATGCGCGGGGTGTATCGCCGTAGTGGGCACGCGCTCGAGGCAGGGCGCGCGCCAGACTCAGACGGGGCAATTACCACAATTTGCAATTAATTACAGCGCGGGAGTGACCGCCCCATTGCTCGCCTACCTTGTTTCTCCGAACACTACATAACAGCTAAATGTTATTAAATTCTAGCAAGAATTTCTCATTGTGTCACAAAAATGGAAGCCTCAAGTTTATTTTTAAGATTCGTAGAAACTGAGAGTTCGCAATATAAATTCTTAGGATTCGTACATGCTTCTATTTTGTGGTTGCTAAGCGTTCAAGCAAAGCTCTGGGTGTTGATTTGTAAGCTGTTGTTATTAGATGAAGATTGTTGGCATTTCGTACTAATAAATACCCGCGTAGTCTGTCATAATCATCGGCTTACAATTTTCTTAACTACGTTGGAAGGGTACACATTTGCAAAATGATAATGGTGACTAGTGCAACATCCGTTGCTTCGTCCGCGTGTCATTTGTTAAACTGTGACTTATTCTAGTTTATATATCAGCCTGACTCATGAATATTTATTTAACCTGACCAAAATAATGAATAGGTATATAAATATAACAAAGCTTTAATTGGAAAAATGTCTCTGAGTGTGTCCATTAGTCATAAATAAAGTAAAAATTGATCG
Source organism: Helicoverpa zea x Helicoverpa armigera (assembly GCA_033682625.1). Lineage (NCBI taxonomy): Eukaryota > Metazoa > Arthropoda > Insecta > Lepidoptera > Noctuidae > Helicoverpa > Helicoverpa zea x Helicoverpa armigera. Next base: position 7,764,340 of record JAWIIS010000021.1, on the reverse strand, counting down.
TTTAGAGGCAGTCCTGTAAAGTGTCTTTTCTAATTTTTAAATATATTGCAAATACAGAAAATAAATCTCTTATATTGGGGATAGTACAGTAGCCATACCGTATAGAGAAAAATCAATAAAATTAGGTAAACTATAGTTAAGTATAACTTACGGATACGGAAATGTTGCCGGGCAGGATTTGCATGAAAACTTCATACCGCTTATTGTTCCCTGTAAAAAGTCACCAATTTTATTAAACTACCAATTTTGCTCTTAAAGACTTAAAGTAAAGGCATCCAAGGAACTGACACAGCGGCTGTTCTAGTAAAAGGTGATCAGCCATCTGTGCAAGACATATCATAGTCCACAAGCATTTGCTCAGACACAAGTGCACTCTGCATTCGTCCAATTTAAAAAAAGCTTTCGCCATTAGAAAATTATAGTTATCGGCATGAATCTTGAGCTCTGACCTTCACCTGCGCAGTGCAGCGCAGAAGTAATTTATTGGGTCCCTTTTGTGGTATGAAGTGAAGTGAGGCGCGGGGGCGGGCTAAAGCGGTGATTGGCCCGCAGTGCATCGCGTCATAGCCGTCACCCAGGAATTGGTTCTTTGCTAATAAATCACTTCTGCGCAGATGTAGGTCAGAGCTCAAGATTCGTGCTGATAACTATACATTAATGAAATGTAATGAAATGAATAAATGGTAACGTAACATCATACCGATGTTTTAGTAACATTGAAGAATTTCCGCACATAAGGCTCAACTGGTATTGGATTGTACTCATTATTATTTAGTTTCTTCTTTTTCTTTCTTGGTTCCTTCACTTTAGGTTTTTCATTTCTTATTAGACCAGGTGCACGATTATAAAGGGGCCTTTTACATTTATTGAAATTTCCTGGTTCCTGAAAAAAAGGACATTTAATTTAATTTTTTTTTTTCTTTGAAATGACTATAATAATATTTATTTATACAAATAAGGAACATGCTGAAACAGTGTGGTAAATATTAATGGGATGCAAGGCATAGTGTTTTGTGGCATCGGCTGCTGCGTTGTATGTAGTGGGATATTTAAAGGGAAAAAAATTATAAAATTACCCTATCAACTGTCACATTATAAGTTTTCAAACTTATGAAGTCATCACCAGCTTTTTCATCGTCAGAAGCAATTTCTACAGTTGGTATGTGAACTTCTATGGCTTGCACGTCGCTATCACTACTTAATTCATCAGTATCTTGATTTTTCAGAGATTTTTTTAATATATCTAATATTTCTTTTTCAGAAAGTTCTTCAATTGCTTCCTGTAATTCATTATCTGACGATACATTTGTTTGTGCGTCAGGATCAGGCTTTGTTTTGATGAAATCTGATGTCTCTTCTCTGTTGTTGTCATCATCATATTTAATGTAGTAATAATTTATTAGTTCATAGCTGTCTAGAGTTTGCAATTTCAGTTCAGATCTGTTCTGTTTTTCTATGAGTGGTTTTGTTATCTAAAAATATGAAAACATAAAAATATTATCCACAGGTGATTACTAAAAATTAAATTATAAATTTAAAAAAACCCCCGACCCAAAAAAAGTAAGCAATAATTATGACAAAAGGTTAAAAACGCTAAACCCTATCAAAAGCAAAAAATAACTTTTAACACTACGTAAACTAAATTTTGACGTGTCGGGGGACCGCTTTTTACCTTCATAAATACTTACATAAATCAAATGATACCTACCTAATTACAAAATTCGTTTAAAAAAAAACACGTATCTAAAGTAATGAATTAGAGCGGTCCCCCGACACGACAAAATTTAGTTTACGTAGTGTTAAAAGTTATTTTTTGCTTTTGATAGGGTTTAGCGTTTTTAACCTTTTGTCATAATTATTGCTTACTTTTTTTGGGTCGGGGGTTTTTTTAAATTTATAATTTAATTTTATTTCATGCTTTTTAAAGGAGCTCCTTAATTTTTCCTTCTTTCATTTAATTTATTTTATCATAAGATGGGGTCGCTATATGCGATCTCGGCCAAAGGAAGCTGTTTAACAATCCTCATGACAAACTGGCTCTGGGAGAATTGCACAGATTGAGAAACAATAAAGATTAACCTTTGGACATTCTAGATTTTCAGCAAAAATATAAATCGGTTTATCCGTTTCATTCCGGCATTCTAGGGTTTCATCCGCCACATCCCATTTCCAGCATCAGGTTCTCGTCAATCAGAAACATAAAGAGAACTCGTCAAGACAAATTCAACGAGCCCAAACTCGATGGGTTTACTAAGAGGCAGTTCAGGGTTACGTCTCCTACCTTCGTGCCCTAACAGCAGACCAGCTCAGTGGTTCCAAAAGACATAAGTGTTTCAAATTTCAGATCCCACATATACTTGCAAGTAAACTGAGCGTGCAACATTCCTATCACATCTAGCAAACGAGCTGATGACCTTGAAGACCTGAACCGATTTCCACCAAACATAGCTAAGAACACTCCTGACTGACATACCTTTTAAACAAAAAAAACCGCATTACAATCGGATCATCCGTTTGGGAGCTACGATGCCACATACACACACACACACACACACACACAGACACGTCAAACTTATAACACCCCGTCGTTTTTGCGTCGGGGGTTAAAAACACAAAATTGTATAATAGAAATTATCTGTAATTTGAACAAAAAGGCTCAAAGGTTACTTTGTAAAGTTGACAGCCCTAGGCTACTGAAATTCGTATTCGGTTCAAAATTTTCCCTTTTGTAAGGTAAATCTGGAGTTGTTTGTCGTAACAAAAAAAATCTTACGTTAGTTACCTTCGTTCGGTCTCAAAACAATATTTGCGTGACCTTTATTTCATCTGGCAGCGCGCCTAAGTTTATATAAGAGTCGATCTGGTTATTTTTCTAATATATTATGATCTAGGTACTACATATTTCAAGAGTCAGGCATAGTTTGGTCCCCACCGAGGGGGTCCCCACGTTGTCGTCGTGGTGGGGCTTGCGTGCCTCAATGATCCTGAAGCTCTGCCGGTAGAGATACTCATGCCGGAAAGGTTCAGGGGAGAGGCCAGACAAAGAGGGACCCAGGGAGGGGCCGCTCCTGACCAGTCGACGCTTGTGGACATGGCAAGGATGCGGCCATACCCGCGGAGGTGCAGGCGCACTAAAGCGGTGCTAGTTTGCTCTTCGTACAACGAAGAGCAAACCTTTTGGCGGGTTTGCTGAGCCGGGCTGGCTGGACAGCAGACGGAGGCATGCCTAATGCCGCCGCCGAGGGCTTGGCTTAATCGCCCGGCCCAGAGGAAGGACACCTCTTAGATAAAAAACCACCCAATCCCAAGTTTCGGGAGCGCGGCGAGGGGATGAATGGCCGTGGGGGACACGGTCGTTAGCGCTCCCCCCTGTTGGGGCCAGCCGCCCCCAACAGTATGTAGGCTTGCCCCGGTATGAGGCCACTGCCGGGGTCGACGGTTAGTTGCTCTCATAATCGTGGGAACTGTATGGAAACCTCAATTGAAAAAAATAAAAAAAATAAAGACGATGAAAGGGAGTGGGACGAGGACTCGGACTCCGAGTCCGCGTCCAGCGATGGAGCAGCGGGAGACCTTAGGGTCCCCCAAAGTAAGAAGGACCACCGAGTCGATGCCTTCCTAAAGAGGAAGAAGGACGACTTGGGGTCTTCCTCCTGCGGCCGCGGGGCCCCGGCCAAAAAGGCCGACCGGAGGCCGGAGAAGGGGAGGGTCGCTGAGGCGCCCAAAGACAAGGGAGGAGCAGCTCAACAGAGCTCCTCCGAGGAGGACTCGGCGGCCGTCGGCTCTGACCAGGAGCGGAGGGCCAATTTCGCCAAGACGGTGGCGGCCGCGTTCAAGGGCGTGGCCCAAAAGCGTCTCGGGACCAGCAAGCGGAAGGCGATTGATTCGGCCTCGGCCACAATAATTGCGGCAGCCGAAGCAAGCTTCGGCCAGGCTCCAAAGAGCGATCGGGCCAAGCTGCAAGAGGAAGTGGCTCGCCTCACGGCCGCCCTGAACTCGCTCCTGGAGGAGAACAGGAGTCTACGGGCGGACCTGAGGAAGATAAGAGAGCAGGAGGCCGAACGCAGCGGGACCACTTCGCAGCGGCCGCAGCCCTCCCCGGCGGAGAGCCAGGTACTAGCCCTGGTCCGGCAGGAGATGGCGGCCTTCCAGGCCCGCTTCTCCGTCCTGGAGGGCAGGGTCCTACGGCCTCCTCTCGCGGCGCCGAAGCCCCCAGCGGCCCAAAGGGCCTCTTATGCGGCTGCGGCTGCAGCGGCACCCCCGCCCAGAAGGGGACCGCCAAACAAGCCACCTGTGGCGGCGCCGAGCGGGCCGCCCAGGAAGGCGGCTGCACAGCCAAAGCCCAAGGCCGCAACAACGGTCCAGGCGCAGAGGACCCCGGTGCCAACACCAGCACCGGTTCCGTCGTCGGCACCAGTGGCGAAACGCCCTCCGAAGCCGAATCCATCTGCGGCCCCTACCTCCCCTGCCACTCAGTCCGAGTGGCAGGTGGTGGGGGAAAACAAAAAGAGACGGAGGGCGGCCAAAGCGGCCAAAAAGAAGGCCCAAAAACAGCGGCGCAGACAGCGAGCCGCCGCGGCGCAGCTCCGCGCCCCCAAGACCGCGGCTGTAGTAGTCACACTACAGCCGGACGCGGTCAAAAGGGGCGTGTCGTACCGCGACGTGCTCGCCCAAGCAAAGGAGGCGGTGAACCTGCAGGAGCTAGGTATCACCTCCGGCCTCCGGCTCAGGGTGACCGCAACGGGCGCCCGAATGCTGGAGGTCCCAGGAGCGGCCAGTGGGCCCGCCGCAGACGCTCTAGCCGAGAGGCTCAGGGCGTCCATAAGTGCGGACGACGCCCGAGTCTCCAGGCCCCACAAGTGCGCGGATCTGCGCATCATGGGCCTGGACGACTCAGTTACTGCGGAGGAGGTGGTGGCCGCCGTCGCTAGGACGGGTGGGTGCTCTGCCGACGAAGTGAAGGGGGGCACCATACGTCCCGACTTCAGGGGCACGTGCACCATCACGGTGAGCTGCCCCGTGACGGCGGCCAAGAGCATCGTCGACGGCCGAAGATTGCTGGTTGGCTGGGTGTCGGCGCAGGTCAAGCTGCTTGACCCCCGACCGCTGAGGTGCTTCCGATGCCACGTCGGGCATCATGTGGGTGTCCGTTGCACCTCGGAGGTCGACCGCAGCGCCCTCTGCTTCCGCTGCGGTCAGCCCGGTCACAAGGCCGTGGCTTGTAGTGCCGCGCCGCACTGCACTGCATGCGCGGCTTCTGGCAAGCCGGCCGAACACCGGGCGGGGAGCAAGTCCTGTGCCCCACCCGCCAAGACCAAGAGTAGGGGCAAGGGCCGGCCGTCCGTCGCCGCCACCACCACCACCTCCGCAGTGGCCACCACCGCAGCTCCTGGGGCCGCCGCCGCCTCCAACGCTGCCGCCGCTGCCAACGTCGCCACTGCTGCTGTCGCAGCGCCCGTCTCGGCGTCTCAAGAGGAGGAAGACGTGATGGAGTGCTAGTCTGGCTCCATTACGCTTCCTCCAGGCGAACATCAACCACTGCGCCCGTGCCCAGGATCTGTTGCTCCAAAGCATGGCGCAGTGGTCGATCAACATCGCCGTGGTCGCTGAGCCGTACTTTGTCCTTCCCAGGGATGACTGGGTTAAGGACCTTAGCGGCTCAGTGACCATCATATCGTCGGCCGCCGCTGGTACTCCTTCCCTCGAAGGGGTGAAGAGTGGAAGGGGTTGCGTCGCAGCACGGTTCGGGGAGATAGTCGTCGTGGGGGTGTACTTCTCCCCGAACCGAACTCTCGCCGAGTTCCACAACTCCCTCCTGGAGTTGTCCGTCGTCGTCGGAAGTTATTCCCTCCCCGTGATAGTGTTAGGGGACTTCAACGCCAAGAACTTGGCCTGGGGTTCCCGACGCACAGATGCACGGGGTAGGATGGTGGAGGACTGGGCGCTGGAAGCAGGCCTGGTCGTCCTCAATCGGGGTTCTGTCCCCACGTGTGTACGGATGCGGGGCGAGTCAGTGGTGGACATCTCGTTCGCCAGCCCCGCTCTGCTGCCGCGTGTCTTTGACTGGCGCGTGGAGGAGAGGGTGGAGACCTACTCCGATCACCGGTACATCCGGTTTGACGTCTCCGCCCAGAACCCTAGCGCGCCGGTCCTGCAGACCCCGAGTGGTCCACGTTGGGCGCTGAGGCACCTGGACCGGGAGCTTCTCCTGGAAGCCTCAGTCGTGCAGGCCTGGGTGTCATCACCGGACAGGCCCGCCGACATCAACGACGAGGCGGAGTGGTTCCGGGAGACCATGTCCGAGATTTGTGACGTGGCCATGCCCCGAGCCCCGCCAGGACGCGCCCGACGCCAGGTGTACTGGTGGTCTCGCGAGATCGCCGCCCTTCGAGAGGCGTGCGTCGCTGCGAGGCACCTGTACACCAGACACCGCAGGCTGCGCATCCGCCCTCCGGATGCAGAAGCCAGGGAAGCAGAGCTGTACGAGGGATACAGAGCTGCGAAGACCGCCCTCCAATTGGCCATCATCCAGGCCAAGGAGGTGGCCAATGCGGAGCTGCTGGGGTCTCTGGACAGGGACCCGTGGGGGCGCCCGTACAAAATGGTGCGGGGCAAGCTCCGCCCATGGGCCCCCCCGCTGACCCAGAGTCTTCGGCCTCAGCTGGTGGAGGAGGTGGTGAGCGCTCTGTTCCCTTCGCGCGGGGAACACTCTCCCCCGCCCATGTCTCTGCAACCCGCGGTGTCAACGACGGACCACACTTCCGACGACGACGATGTCCCCGAGGTGACTGGGGTGGACCTGAGAGTGGCGGTGGCTAGGCTGAAAGCCAAAAACACCGCCCTAGGGCCTGACGGCCTGCCTGGCAAGGCCTGGGTCCTGGCCCTTGAGGCTCTCGGGCCTCGACTTAGGGGGCTTCTCAGCGCATGCTTGGAGAGGGGCCAGTTCCCACTTCGTTGGAAGACAGGGAAACTGGTCCTCATACGGAAGCCGGGGCGCCCTGCGGACTCTCCGTCCGCATACCGGCCTATCGTGTTGCTCGACGAGGTGGGCAAGCTCTTTGAGCGAGTTGTCGCACACCGCCTCGTCGCGCACCTTGGGGGGATAGGGCCGGACCTTGCGGACCACCAGTTTGGTTTCCGCAAGGGGCGCTCAACGGTGGACGCCATCATGCGCGTGAGAGCTCTCACGACGGGGGATGCTGTGTCCCGGGGGGGGGTCGTCTTGGCGGTGTCTCTTGACATCGCCAACGCCTTCAACACCCTTCCCTGGAGTTGCATTAGGGAGGCACTCCGGTATCACCGGGTGCCGACCTACCTTCGTCGCGTGGTCGAGGCCTATCTGTCGGATAGGTCCATCATCTACCCTGGTCACAACGGGGATTGGAACCGGCGAGAAATGTCGTGCGGTGTTCCGCAGGGGTCGGTACTGGGGCCGCTCTTGTGGAACATCGGCTACGACTGGGTGCTGCGCGCCGACCTCCCTAGCGGCGTCAGCGTGGTCTGCTACGCTGACGACACGCTGGTTCTGGCACAAGGGAGGTCGCACCAGGAGGCGGCCGACATAATGACGCGCGGGGTTGCGACAGTCATCGAGAGGATCCAGCTGCTGGGCCTGGAGGTGGCCTTGCACAAATCCGAGGCCATGTGCTTTCATGGGCTTCGGAACGCGCCACCTTCAGGCTCCCAGGTCACGGTGGGGGGGGGTTACCATCGGCGTCGAGAGGGCAATGAAGTACCTAGGACTCGTCCTCGACAGCCGGTGGAACTTCGTCGAACATTTCCGACGTTTGGGCCCCAAACTGGAGAAGACAGGTGCTGCCTTCAAGCGGCTCCTGCCCAACCTGGGAGGCCCAAACGCCCCCTGCCGTAAACTCTACGCGGGAGTCTTGCGGTCCATGGCCCTTTACGGGGCCCCGGTATGGGCACGTTCGGTACGGCCGCGGGCTGTACACTACCTGAACGTGCCCCAAAGGGTGATAGCCATTAGGCTAATCCGGGGGTACCGCACGATTTCCCGCGAAGCAGCTGGCCTACTTGCTGGACTGCCACCGTGGGATCTGGAGGCGAGGGTCTTCTTGCGCCTGTGCGAAACCCCGTTGCCGCGGCAAGTTGTCGCGCAGCGGGCGGAGCTCCGGCGCGATCTCATGGTGGCCTGGAGGGAGCGACTGTCGCAACCCAGTGCAGGGCACGCCACCATCGTGGCGGTAAGTCCCCTCTTTGAGGAGTGGCTCGGGAGGAGTCACGGCGCCCTCACGTACCGCATGACGCAGGTCCTCACCGGACACGGTTGTTTCGGGAGGTACCTGCACCGCATCGGTCGTGAGGAGGCGCCCGGGTGTCACCATTGTGCGGACAGCCCCGAGGACACGGTGGACCACACAGTCCAGGTGTGCCCCGCATGGGAGGGGCACCGCCGGGTCCTCGTCGAGGCTTTGGGCGGCGGCGACCTCTCGCGTCCGGCCCTGGTTCAGGCCATGGTCCGGGGCGAGAGGGATTGGGATGCCGTCGCCTCCTTCTGCGAAGCGGTCATGCTCGAGAAGGAGGAGGCGGAACGCCAGAGAGTTCGCACCTCTCATCCCGGCCGCCGCGCTGGACCAGGTAGACACCATGGGCGCCGGGTGTCGCGAGATGACTCCCGGCCACCGTAGGCGTGGGTCTGTGGGCGGTGAGTTCGGGTGGCTCATCGTCCCTCTGTCTTCCTAGACGACAGACCCGTGTCGACGGCGCGCGTTGTTCCACGCGCTCCTCAAAGAGACGTCAGCAACCCCAGCGGGGCCCAGCAGGGCCAAGGCCTGCCGGGGCTGCGGGTTGTTCGAAAGAGATACCGCAGCCCTGGTACATAAAAGGCCTATGACGGAACACGACGATTTTAGTCAGTAAGAGTCTGACACTCCCTCACCGCTGCTAACCCACAGCGGGAGGGGTCATTTGATGATTTTACGTCGATAAAAAAAAAAAAAAAAAAAAAAAAAAAAGGCATAGTTTGGTGTATAAATTAAAGGTTAGGTAATACACTATACAGTTTAAAGAAAAATGTTTTTAACGCAACTGAGATGGCTAACGTTTATGAAAGCTTTAATTCTACGTCCCTAGAGAAATAGATATGCGATTGCCGAAGGTATTCTACCAGTTTCTATTCCTCGTAGGTGACGGAGTATAAAGTGACTCTTAAGGAGATCAGGGGTCACATCGAGGACCCCTAATGCTGGTGCCACTGGCACAACTCGAGGCAATGTATCTAGTGTCTCCGAAACCAGTTAACGTGACTCGCCAAGTTATTCGACCGGGAAAGTCATTAGCAATTCAAATACCTAACCACCGCATGGCTACCCCGCCAGAGGAGGGGATCCTCTTTCACATGACCGCTTTTGTAAATTATTTATTACTGTTTGGCCAGTTCCAAAAACCGCTTTGTTTCATGGACTAATACGAACTTCGTAAATGGAAATAACTCTCTTAATATTTGGCTCAGTTCCGTGGTATAACGTTGTTCTATTTACGCTAGTTTACAGAACTCCTTTTGCGTGGCGTTTGCTCTGTTGGCGAGTTCTACTTTAAATAAAGGAACCAATCTTGAGCAAAGCTTATTGTGCTCCTTTATTGAGTGCGTGATGTACCGCGAGTTAAGTATAACTTTCATGAAAGATAGGGCTGATTAAAATTTTCCTACTAAGCAGAAGCCGATATGGTGAGTAATTAACAGGTCAGCACTCTGAAGTCCCAACAAATCTTATTTCATATTCGCATACAACAACACTTTTTACCTTCTTCTCTCTAATCTCAGTCAAAGTCAGCTTATTACAATATAAATTAGATTACCAACGTATACTTTTATAAATATAGTATTCCGTTTGCAAGAGAATATGCTAATTTAAATTTGCTAATTACAACACTTCCATTTCTTAGGGTCCGGGCGGTTGATGCAAATCTCCCGGGCTTCACTTATAACGCTTTTTAAGTATGTTACTGAGGCAAGTGGGCTTTTATGTCTTTGCTTTAATTTAAATTATAAATCCCTGCCGCGTGATGTTTGGTTTGTCGTTGACTGTTTAAATTCACATCTCCTTACTGACCTAAAATGCTGTATGATGTTATGAAGGATGCAGTGGGTATGTACTTCTGACTGTGCCCTAAAAATAAAGGTTAAATATAAATAAACTAGCTGGTGCCCGCGACTTCGTCTGCACAGGTTTAGTATTTCGAACAATATGTTTACAAATTGTAGCCTATGTGTTATTCTGATGTATAAGCTATATTATTGTAAAGTTTCATTAAAATCCATTCAGTAGTTTTTGCGTGAAAGAGTAACAAACATCCATACATCCATACACACAAACTTTCGCGTTTATAATATTAGTAGGATCATATATAAAGCATATACAAGTTGATGTTAAATACCACGGTTAATAGACTAACACTTAATCCTTAGTATCAACTACATAAGAGGACGTAAGTCTATTATATCACAGACATATCGTAGCTTTGAAAGAACGCGAAGAATTTCAATCATAACGCCCGAGGTTCTACGAGACAAAGTGCAGCAGACTTTGTTACACCCGTACCTTCTGACACACACTAGACGCGGCCTTACTTTGAGACAGTGTAAACTACAAATATTACATACAAAAGTTTCAAAGAAGAGTAAAGTTAATCGATTTATTTGAGCTACTTTAGGGTACAAACAAACAATAAAATCCTCTTGTTAATGTTAGTTTAGATGACTATTACAATAAAGTTCCTGGAAGCTCTATTTGCACTCGACCGTGCTCTATGTCAGGTTGTAACCTTTGACAAAACCATACCTTAGTTGTTGTAAAATTTGACCCAATTTCAGTACCGACTGATTCCATGTTGATTATGCGAGATCGAACCTTCTATATTTACCTAATGGCGCACCCTAATAACAGAAGATTTCAACTTAATAAACAGAAAGGAAAAGTTTCAATATCTTTGAAAGCGCATAATATCGTAACGTCCCAAGTTTTCCGCCTTTTTATATTTGGAGAGAGGAAAGGTATGTATGAGACTAAACAACGGCAATACCGGGAGAATATTACCTATAGAATTTTTAATATTTGCGGAACTCTATACGTAAGACTTTTGCCATACTTAATGCTCTACTTCGACTTTCAATGAAATTTTATGATCCCTCCATGGAGCACGGGATATGTAGACTGGTTTGCACAACTTTCTGAAATTTTCTTTCTTTATATTATAACTTTCAGTAAAGAAATATGTCTTTAGAAATAAGTATTTATAATCTTCTGTTTATGTAGATCTGATATTACAGAGATATATACTTCTGAGGTTGTTTATTACTGTAATTTACAACCTCTTAAAAACTTTACACCAAATTTTGAAGAGGAACCTTCATTATAAGTTTTAAAGATATCGCTTCGTGCTTTTCCCTAAGGAAACAAATCAATGTATCCGTCGACGTTGTGATAAATCACAAATATCGAATTACAATGGCTGGAAATGGACGTAAATCCCTACAGTGGTAATTACATGTTTGATATCACTTTTGGGAAGTATTCGCACGTGGATACGGAACGGTGAGCAGAATATATTAGCACCTACAGACGGATCGCCTTCAGACGGATGTCTATCCGTCACACCATGATTAATTTACCTGAGAATCTAATCCAATCCCAGCCTTAAACTAGACACGAGGAGCGCGGCTATGAATTAATTGTTATCACATATACGTACGTATCGTCTCGAGATTCTCACATACATACCTGAGTACTGAACACTCAGATTCGCTGTTATATTAATTTGTATCAACTAAGTCGGCGCGTAAATATAAAGCCGTGCCACTATTGAAGTGAAGGGCGCGTTGACGATATAATTGGAGATCCGTATAAGGGCATTAATAACAAAACAGATAACTATTAGAGGCGGGGGTTCCGGACCCCTGCCACTCGTTATGTAGGAAACAAGGAAATTGTAATAAAGTTACAGGATACGCCCGTTGCCCGGTAATATTGTTAAGGAAAATCGTTACAGGTTGTGATTGAGACTCGTAGCGGAGCGTGTGACAAGTCCGCCATGTCACAAACCAATCTGATTATGTTGCTACTACAAATAGTTGCTGTTAGTTACGCCAGCGAATAAAGTTTTATAGTTATAGAGGTCAGTGGCCGGCTGAAACCGAATGGCTCATATAAAATTGAAGACCGATAGCTAATTAATGTGGCTCAGCCGTTTACCGCCCATCGCTGAAATTGAGTTTTCCAGTAGACGAATAGGAAAGAATTGTACTTCCATTCTTTCTTTTTTAATTCGCTCTTTCTATTGAACTCCTCTTATATGTATTATTACGAATTAAAGTAGGATCTGTGATAGGACTCAGTCGTTGTTTCAATTTTGAGAAAAATAATATGTATTTATGACTTTTTATAAAATCATAGCAAACTCGTCATTTTTCAATATATAATGTTACTTTGAATGAAAAAATAATAGCAGTTGAGGTAAAGATGAGTTATACGTATACAGGCAAACCTAAGTTTCTTATTCTAAGAGCTGGTCTTATCACTGGAGTAAGTTGTGACCGTTTTAGAGACATTCGTAGAAATTATTTTACTGAGGGAATTGCGTAGTTGGCACAGACAAAAGGAAAGGTATTGTTTGTCGCAGAGCTTATTCGGACTCTCGGGAATTTTATTTTTTGGACATGTAATATCAAATATGGTTATTCTTTTTATTACAGTTTTTGTTGGCTGTTACAATATTTTCTTTTGTAGGCTAAGCTTTTTCATACAATAGATTAGGTTTATGGGATTAGCTAAACTAAACTCTGTTTCATTTATAAAACGTATTAATAAATATTTGTATTCACAACTTACAATGTGGTGAAAATATACAAAATTGAAACTAAATATTTTAGGTTGCAAACATTTATGATTATTATGTACAAACTATTCCGATGAATCCATTCGCTGATGAATTTCTAACTAAAAGCGAACTGAAATGTTTTGTGAATAGACAACGAATAACCTGTAACAACATGAGTTAGGAAAGCTACAAATACTGGATACGGCATAAAACGTACAACATTAATCCCGCAGTAATCCCTTACCGCTGGTATTGCAGTTATGGAGCGACTAGTTTCGCGTTACAGTGCGTGTTCGTTGCCACAAAGCTAAATCAAACGTCATTGCCACTGAAGCCCTTAATCACCCTACAAGCCTTTGATAAACCGAGCTCGTTGCTGAAGTGAACGCGATTGAACCTTACCTACATTAACGTTATTTCACTAAATGGAAATTTTCTATCAAATATACCGCAACAATTTGAACTATATTAAATACATATTGGAACCAACGTTCCATCCATGTACCATATTGGCATTCGTTCAGTATTAATGTGAAAACCATTTCTAGGAACTGCCTGTAATTATGTCTTTCCATATTGAATTTGCGCTGAACTTATATTTGTACACGTTTGAATTATAATGATTTATTGGAAGTCTGATTGAACTACATATTTTATAATGCTGTTGATATCACCGTTTCCTTCAGTAGTCGAGAAAAATACGAGTGTAATACATATTTCTTAGAATTCACGGTCAGGTTGGCAACATTACTTTTTATCTAGTTTATATTTTTCTTATATCTGATTCAGAGTCACTGAGAACATTGATATTATTACAATAAAATATTTGAAGACGTTTTATGAGTCCATGTTTGTTTATTTATATTACAAAATAAAGCAACTGTTTAGGTTTGTTAAACCGCGCTAAACGCAACGATCAGATCAACACTCCAACGGCTTCAGTCAGTCTAATCCGTTCCGTGTTGCCATTTACTGTATATGTTATGGACCAAGTGATAAATTGGGCAGTATACATAATGCTCGGTTATTATGAAAAATGCCCAATATGAAAGGGCAATTTGATAATAATTATTCAAATAATCAAATTGACCGGGCACTATACATAATGCCCGTGACCTTTTGGGCAAAATAATACAAACATATTTAATTTCAATTTTTTTATTGTTATTGCCCATCCTCTAAGCCTATTCCCCAACTATGTTGGGGTCGGCTTCCAATCTAACCGGATTCAGCTGAGTACAAGAAGAGACTGCCTATCTGACCTCCTCAACCCAGTTACCCGGGCAACCCAATACCCCTTGGTTAGACTGGTGTCAGACTTACTGGCTTCTGACTACCCGTAACGACTGTCAAGGATGTTCATTGACAGCCGGGACCTACGGTTCAACGTGCGATCCGAAACCCAGTCATTGGTGTCTAAGATATACTTAGAAAGTACATACAAACTTAGAAAAGTTGCTGACCTGGAATCGAACCCGCGCCCTCCTCATACTTGAGAGATTGGTTCTTTACCCACTAGGCCACTACGACTTCTGCCTGCTTATTGTTATTGCCATTTAACTTAAAATAAACTTAATATTAAACCCCATGATTTGGATTATTTATGTAGGACTTCTGCCTTAAAAATATACTAGTTTTTGCATTTAAAAGTTAAGGAAAGTCATATTAAAAATATAATTAAAGGAGATCATTCAAATCTCGAACATTTTGTACCCAAAAATGAAAGTGCCGAAAGAAGGAACATGATGAAAGAACATAATGAAAGAAGGAACATGATGGGTTTTAGTCAGAAAGAATCTGACACTCCCTCACGTTGCTAACTTACAGCGGGATCATTTGATGATTTCCCAAAAAAAAAGAAAGCGTTTGGGCTTCTCAGGTTGGGCAGGAGTTGCTTGAAGGCAGCGCCTGCCTCCTCCAGTTTGGGGTCGTAATGTGATATTCAAACATTGTGGGATTTTTTTGTATTTTCAAATAGCAGCCTGGGCGTTAGTTGTAGACGATTCTTGTAATAGTAAAAAATCTCCAGGGCATTATTCTCTACGAGAACCTACAATTTTTTTACTCTGGCCGGCACTTTCATTTTTGGGTACGAAATGAATGATCTCCTTTAAAACAAAAATTTTACAACATATCTCTGTTTTATAGAATTGACTTATTCTTATAAAACAAAATAAACTAAAGTTTAAGCAATCAGACTCATTATTTGGCATAATTAACATCTTCTCTTAATAAAAGTCAAATGAAAATATCACCGCGTAAAATATAGCTTTATTATCAAATTGCCCAACTGTTATGTAGCTATAGGTATAATAATGACCGTGCAATGTGATAAATAATGAAGTTCAGATCGTTATTAATCACTTGGCCCGATAAAGCTAGACACTATTCATAATGCTCGGCCATTATAAATAATGCCCGAATTAATCACATGGTCCATAACATATAGAAATTACAATACCTATCTAATTTATGTACACTTATTTAAAGTATTTTTTACGTTTAAAGTGCCTAAGATGTACCCAACAGCCCAATGTCTGAAGCCTGTTAAAAGCCTCTTACAAATTGTTAAGATATGTATTGTAGTCTGACTGTTACTAAAACCCGTGATAAAAATATATCTAGCTTTTACTTATTCAGAACAAAATACATCCGCGGTTCAACTGTTTCCTAATAACACTGTGATTGTTTTCATACTTCAGGTATTTTTTCTGTAAGTCATATTCATAAAATAAACATATTTTACGTATATTTCGTATCAAACGAACTCTTTCAAAGGGCTTTGAATGTTTAATTTGTTTTATTTACTTAGGTAACTCGTTACCTAATAATAATCGAGATTAATGTTTTAAGTAAATAAACTGAAATATGTAATGGTCGTTACGTGGCCTCACAAAAAATACAATTTTGCTTTCAGCTACGGCTCGCAGCTCCACAAGAATTTAATTAACTCTGAGCGGCCAGTTTCAACGTTTGTGAAAAGAAAATATTAATTGAATTTAATTTTAGTAGCGATCGAGTTGTCGATTTAGAGATAAGAAATTCGTTTAGTGGAATTTGTCAGTTTTCATTCGAACGTATCAACGTAGTTAGGTATATATGCTCTAATGAAGACATAAAACTCTTAAGTACACATTTATATGTGTGTATGCTGCTCATTTAATTGTTCAGAAGCAGTTAAGTTTCGTAGAAGCTCATAAATGTACACATAACGACTGTTTCGAAGTTGATCCTCGATTATAAAGTTTCAATTGTGCAGCTTATTTGCGTGTAGTATTCGACATAATTTGCTGGCGTCGTCTAGCAGGCTCTGATGCCGACGATTGGAACAAGAGCTGTTCAGTCTGCCAACTTTGTCTTCATCTAAGTACTTGCGCAAGTACATGCCTATCATGGTACAGGGACAGACTGTAATGACCACTGTCTAAGTTGTATCACAACTTACTGATAAACGTTTTGTTTACACATTAAGCGATGCCAATTCTTTTTGATCACTGTCCGTACATTCATTTCAGCGAGCTTTCATGTGTAAACGCATACCTATATGCGAATGCCTGAACTTTTGAATGTACAAAATAAAATTTAAACAAAATGTTCAGAATTCGTGATTCGTTTTTATTGAGCTGGTAGCCTGGTGCAGACACGTTGTATTGGTTTGTGTCATGTATTGCGCTTTATAAAGGCTACGCAGCTATCACATATTATGCTCGTATTGCTAATATTTTCAGCTCTATTGTAAGATAGCCTGCATGAAGTCAAGGGGAGTCATTTATTGTTAAATTAATTTTGACGGGAAACATATTTTCTAAGGGGAAGCAGGAGCGCGCGCTAATTGGATTAAAATTTTAGCACTTCTTGCGGCTCGCGTTATTGATTTTTGATGAACTTCTTCACAAATAATCGCAAAGACGCTGTCGGTGTTAGGCTTATAAATATTTAGGTAAATGTACAGAACAACATAAACGCGTATTTGCAACGTAGGTCGATATTAATTTTGGATAATAAATGGAATGTAGTAAGTACCTTGTTTGTATCAGTTACTTAACTAAAACTCAGACAACGTCGACCCTATAAATAGCGCCTGTAAAGCTGAAAATTCACTATCTATTTCATGAAGTCTAATATTTATTTAAGTTTAATTTATTAGTCTATAAACATTTCACTAATGTAGTACCACGGGGACGCGCCTACTTCGGTAGATCAAATCACAACAAATGTTGATGAAACACAACATTTCTAAACAAATTAAAAAAAAAACAAGTTGCAAAGGCAGGACACACTAATAAAATAACACACATAACGTTTGTCATGGACTCAATGGGACTCCGTTGAGTACTGCGTTACGTTTCATTGGACATTTTCAATGGCTATTGTTAACAGCCGTGATTGGACAAGTTTGTTCTGCGATGTTTGACCGCAGTTTGTATGTTTCAAGCTTTATTGATTGTCGCAGACCTGCTGGGCTGTATCAACAATGTTACTTTATAGTGTACTTATACTAAGTCGCTTCTCGTAAACATATACTTTTTTATATACTTTATTGCACTTGGATACACTTTTGCATCCATGTTTTGGAAAGATGAAAAAATGATTGTGTACCTACATCTTTCTATACTTGAGATTTGGCAAATAGGCCGTCTAGAAAGTATTTTAAAGTTTATTTCAAAGACAAGTTAGTGGCTTTATTTCATCATTAAGTAACTTTTTAGTTTGACTTTTTCAATACAAATCTTACCACACTTTTCTAGCGAGACTTGTCCTGTTTAAGATACGCGACATTTTTCAAAAACATCCGTGAAAATCCGGGTTAGTCGTTGTTATTGTAGCTCGGAGTAAGCCACGTCTTTTGTTCCGATATGGGTGTCGTAATTTATGTCAAGAGGAAAGCTAGTAGCATCCCCGGTGCCTGTACTATAGAACATGTTGTTTTACGAGACAGGCTGACCCAGTTATTTAGGATACTAGAACCATCAATCTGCTTTACCTAGAATACTCGGTTTAATAAAACTACGTATGTTCAATTGAAAATGTTCAGCACACTGCTTTACCTTCCGTTCTCATAAAAATATACTTTGGAAAACTGAATTTTATTTTAATACAACTCATGTTTCACAAATAAATTCTGATACTTTAAAATGAATGCAAAGTACAATTGGTAATATCGTTTATCGGTAGGTGTAGCCGTTCTCATAGCTACGTACGGCAATGCCCGTAATGGAGAATTGCTACAAAGTATTTCTAGGAACAACCTGAGTTAGAACTAAAAATAATAGATACTGATAAACATACGATCATAAAAAATACCTGAACATTTTTATTAGAGTAAAATTAACTGCAATTTTTATTTTTGCCTACATCTAAAAAGCATCTACTTTGTAACTTTTATTTTTCATAAGTTACTAACACTACACAACATTGTTCCTATCAAGTTACTGGAAATGTTCCATAAAGTCAACAAAATACCTGAAAAGTATTTACAGAATTAAGTATCACAATGTTGAAACGGTTTGCGCGATACCCGAGCACCTATTACAAAGCCGTAAATGCCACAACAAGAACGTGCCTGAAATATGGAAGGCGTCGTAACAGTTTATTGTCACATGAACGTTCTCCCAGATTGTATTATTATACCGACAAATCAAGTTGTCAGGACATATAGCAGGGCCGGTGTTGTGGGGAGGAATGCTCTCGTATCCGCCGTCTGCTCTATTTGCACACGTTTTGAATGTCATTGTCACGGTGCTAATTGCCGGCGACTGCACGCTCGCGCCGCGGCCTCGCCCACACCTCCCGCATCTACATACATTTACAATACCTCTCTATTTTCCCCTGAATATGCAATTTCGGCTTTTCATGCTACACCACCAGCTGTTCTCATTAAAACTTTAATGAGGTATAAGGTAATATTTATTCGTATCTCGGCGAGATTATTGCAGTAATATTACAACGCGGGAGGAGGTGCCCCTCGGGCGAGGGGATATGAGTATGATATTTTAAAGTCTGTTTATTTCGTTCATGAGGAGCGAGAATGATCGTGAAAGAGAAGGCCGCACGCAGTGGGTTCGGGGAGAGCGCGCCCTCGTCGTCGCCGCCGCAGCTTCGAATTAATTTTTCCAGGCAGTTGAGTTCGAATGCGCTTCCGGCTTGAGTTGCTTCAACTCGAAAGCAAACTTTTCGTGTTTACATTACTTTAAATTCTTTTACCTCTTAGCTTTGCTAGCAATACTTTACATAGTATCATTCGTCGTATATTTATTTCATGTTTCACAGAAAAGTTCCTCGTTTTACTTCAGAATAAAATACTCCAAAGGCACACGTATTTTTCTTTCGTTCTAAAAAGTTTTTAATATACTTACCTACCGGGTTTTACGCCGGCGTAGACCTCGCAAACGTCTGTTGGAGCGGTAGATAATAAATGTGTCTAGTTGACCTTTAGCCAAACAAAATACTGTTAAGTTTCCAGAGTAACTGGTACTTACTTAAATAAATTGCGAGGAGATTTAGCATAGTCGGAGTTCCTAAATCACTTTTGAGTCGGAAAACTTAATTTTATTCAGCGAGGATGCCTTTTAAGAACTGCTGAATACATATTTTACTTTGTGAAAAAATGAAAACGTAACGAATTCCACTTAAAATTAAAAGATAAATGCCGACAAAGGTGCTCAGGAATCGGCTATTAATCCGTTAAGTTCGACGAACGGATTGAAATACGTGCAAGGTAAATTTCATCCAGGTTTCAATATTGGCTGACTATATTGCCTTCAGCGGAGGAAACGCCATTGCAAATATGATTTAGCGACGAGCCGTATCAAAGGCTAATTGTTAAATGCTACAATGTGACGAGTTTTAAACCGTAATGCCATACAAATACGTGCCTATAGGTGGTACCCACCTCTATTCACGTATGAACCATATAAACATAATTTAATTAGCTTTTCCATTGTGCTGGAGTGTATTGACACGGTTCCCATTACTAAACCTTTTATGATACTACAGTAAATCTCACACACATAACCGTACGATGAATACAGTTCGATACTACTTGCGAGTCGATTTCAATCGTGCGTTTACTCCATGACTTTGAAAATAAATTATTTCTATATATAGATTATAATTAAAAGTGGTTTGTTTTATTCACATCTAATGGACAATATACCCTTGTTATGTAGCAGTTAATTTCCGTGAAATGCACGTGTGATCTGTTCAACAAATCCACAAAGGTTTCCACGAACTGTGTGCGCTACAAACGGAATATTAAAACCGAATTCAAGTTTGTCTAAATGCAGTTACATAAACTGCATGTTGTGTCAATGGGTGCCCAATCTACCTATGTGACGTTACGTAGAAATAAAACAAATAACAGTGTGCGAGCTTATTTCGAAATCCTGCAATGCTTTGAATACGGTAAGCCCGGTCTGAACTTAATATATGGCGACAAGCACTCAGCGTGATTAGACGGTACCTCTGCTATAACGTATTTATGTGAGCACATTATACGAAAACAATCACGTCTCTATTTACACCGTGACCTGGAATTGGGAGAAAGACATTGCGTATTCCTTCAGGACTATTCGCAGTGTACGGTTAGACCTTAGAAACTTTTACAGTAACCGTTTTTTAATATCTAGTGTTATGAAAAATGTGTAAACAATATTTTTCTTAATATGTGTTGTTATTGCATGAATTGAAATATTCTTGACAATCTTGACAATTGACTTGACATTGAATATCAGAATCGCGACAACTGGCATTGTTATCTACTACAAGATGGGCTGATAGTGGAAACTTTCTGACCAAGGTTATTATCATACCGGCGCGGCGCGAAAAAGAAAGAAAGCAATGTCTTAAATAAGTTGTCCATAAGCGGACACTTTGTATGAATAAGGTAACTCTATCAGTTCGCTCTCTGATTTTCCGCCTTCCAATTAACTAGTAATCATACACGCCCCGGGAACCCTTTCATTACTGGTAATGAGTTTTCACCCTTCGCCGAATAGTGGACATCGGAGCTTTGATAGACTGCGCCACCTTATTTTGTCTTTTGCTTTCATGAACGCAAATTGGGCTCGAGTGACGCGTCCGCTCAATTAGCCGGATTTTAGATGCGGGGATCGCACTCAATGTGTTGGACGATATTTAATTTTACTCGTCGACGGAACAGGAGGGACGTTAATAAAAGTTGTCGTAGTTTTGTTTCCGAACTAGGGGCGGAAACACAAAAAGGCTTGACTTTTTACGGTCGAAATGTGACTTTTGGCAATGGATTGACTAAGATAGATTTGTTGGATGTGCGAATAACGATCGGTTTCTCTCAGCTAAAACTTTATAATGTCATGTCAGTATATAATGTAGTATGTAGCAGTATAGCAAATATATTTTTATCGACGATATTGTTATATTCCAAGCAATTTGTTTATTTTTATGGAAACTTAAAGCTGCAACAATGATAACATGTGCGACTTACTTTCACGGAATAAAGTTTTATTGATTAATTCACCTACATGCAGTCTTCACAAGATTATAAAAATATGCAGGTTGTGGTTTATCGACTGGTTGACATATATTTAGGTTACCAAAACACTACTCTGGTAACGGTACCAAGTCATCCTCATTAGTGTTAATAGCGGTCGGACGCAGCCGATATCTGAGACAGAACGGCTTAATTAATGCCAGAGCCAGACTCTTTGTCAGATAATCGATAAATCATTTGTGATGCTGTATGGCGCTCATTAATAATAAGTAGATTAATAAACGGCCTTTATGACTTCGCTTTATAGAATTATGAAAACAAAATGATCGAAGAATCGATTCGAGAGGCTCCGGGAACAAAAAATAACACACAAATTGATATAGATCGTTTAATGTGAACAATCGAAACGATTTTGAAAAAATACATACAAACTGTTATAATCGGTTACAAAACTTGTGTGAGTAGCATTACAGTCGCAATCTTATCAGTCTTGACATTACACAATTTGACCGACTAATCGCATCGTTACGGAATATCATTTACAAAGAGTTCAAATTTGCTGCAGTTACCGAATGTGTGGGGTTGGCTGCAGATAGCTAGTCACTACAACAGTTTATGGAAATCTGAGCATATCGATGCGTAAATTGCAATTTATTTACATCTTAACATTCTAATGTTATTTACAACGGAGGTTGCCGTGGGGCGACGCTTGGCAATGGCAATCAGCGATAAAGGCTCATCCAGCCTATCCAAAACGATTTAGCTTATTTTTATCGCATAAATATTATTTTTATGGAGCGCGTAAAGCTATGGATTGTAGGACTATTCTATGGGTATGGTCCTTCCGACCCTTCCCCCTACACTCGTTCTGAAGTGCACCCGATAGCAGTTGCTCAGTATGTATGCTCAACATACGACATTAGCAAAAAGCAAAGGTTCCCGTCATAACCGCAAAATGTTTCAATTTTACATGAACTATTCTGAAAGTTTTCAGAAATTAATATAAATTTTAGAACTGCGCTTCGCTTCTACTACGTGATAGGTGATAAAATAACAGTTTAAAAGTTCAGATTTACGAAGTGGTTATTACAGTTTGGACCTTTGAATTTATGTTTGTCGTCTGATATTCTGGTATATTAATACACAGGTAGTTTACCGGCTACAGCTAAATTACTTTGAATTTATTAACACTAAGCTACATAACAACTGTACAAGATTTTGTGTACGTAGATTTACTAACATTAATGAGAATGGTAAAATATTTTAATTAATACCCGTCGTAAGTGATTGAATAAATAAATATCCAATATATTAATTTTGAAATGTTGGTAATTTTTATTACAATGATACTTTTATCAAAATGGAGGCATAGAAAGGTATATACACTCACACATACATATTTCATGCGAAATGGTAAACACCCATGAAATATGTTCATAAGCACACAGATATAAATTAACTTTTCGTAACTGATTTTTCTTCACAAAATCTTTGGCACGATACACTTTTGTTGTTATATGTATGTTTACATCGAAATATTTAATAGACTCAAATTTTTGACAGCTATATTTACAAAAATATATTTACAATAAACATAAAATATGAAATAAAATAACCAAAAACAATAATAGATTCATAATTCTTAATGAATATAGCGTTATCATTAATACTATCAGTAACTACGTAAATCGGAAAAAATAAGTTTTCCATTAAAATGAGACTATTTGAATGTACAGTAAGAATCTTTTCTTGAGGCCAAAATATTGGTTATAACTTATTACATTATTATAAAAAGTTTTATAAAAATACTGTAGAACTATAGCCTAAGGGTATTGGTTTTTCAAAAACCACTTTCTACTATAATAACATCAACATATAAATGTAACTCAGTCAAATAATAAACGAATATTACTGTGAGTATTTATCAAACATAATAAGTAGAAACGTAGCAGTATAACAATACAGTTATCGGCACGGATATTGAGCCCTGACCTTCACCTGCGCACAAGCGATTTACTGCCATATTGCCTTATGCGTACGGGTGCGCAAAGCGATCCCCACTCTTCCGCCGAGAGCCCAATATCCGTGCCGGTAACTATAAAACAATTGAACTATGATTGTATCGGTTCAGAGTTCGGTGCTCATCTCGGCGGCCGGGGCCGGCTTGTTGCCGCTGCCAGGCGAGACGGCGCTCGCACCACCAGATGTTGCTTCATTTGCCGAACTCAGTTGCTCTGCAGCCTGGGTTTATATACAACACGACTTTAATTTGTGGAGAGGTTCTCACCTGGTTTTTTTCATCAAATTCAGTTTCAGTTTTTCATTTTTTCAATATTTTTTTTTTCAATTAATATAAAACATGTTGTATTATATTTCAGTCACAAGAACAAACGGTTATCAAAATTTTAATCACAACAAGGTGCAACACAAAAGTAACACAAATGAAAACATGTAATCTGTTGGAATAAACACAAAACATTGACGGTTAGACCGGGGTTAGTTAGGGGTTAGTGTAGTCACCGCTAGGTCACCGCTAATCCGTCACCAGCATGCACATACAAAACAGAACAAACGGGATCTGAACAAACCAAGGGGTGCGTGCAGCTACTCATTCCGCTAGGTGTTGCGACACAAACGTGTTGTCCGGTGCGTGGCTTACTTACTGCGTGCTTTCTATGAGAGGTTTAAGGATAATGTCGAGGGTGTTGTCGTGTCGGTGCGCGAGGCGCGAGTGCGTGCGCGCCACGTTGGCGTTGTGGTCGCGCGACTCGCGCGTCGGCCGCGCGTACCGCCGCGCCAGCGACCCGCTCTCGCCCACCAATATGTTGTTGTTGCTAGCATGTCTCTGCATCCCAATAATCATACACGCTAGACAAACTACCTGTGCACACCCTACAGCTTTATACATGGATTAAACAGTCAATATATATGCATATGCCTAAAAGAAGACTTATTTATATAATAAAGTTCCCGAATGAAAGGCGCGCACACAGTGCTAAAGTTGTGCCGTTTGAACACCGTGCGCCGATTAGGCACGCGTACTCCTGGTTGATATCAAACAAGGAAGAACTGTAGCACTCTGCTTAATTATAAGCCCCTTAAGCAAGTAGGTCTTGAAAATGTTTTTGAAATACATAGGTATAAGAAAATATACAAGTAGAGCTACATAATATTTTCAAAAGATCGTCAGTGAAATTAGACTACCTTACGCATGTCACTTCTATGCTAAGCTTTTGTTGATACCTATGAACTAAAATATTTAAGTTTCCATGATAAGAGTTTTTCACAGTTCTGCATGTTTTAAAATAAGTATGTTCAAATTACAGCAGCCTGTACACTGTTAGCTTTTCAGCGACCCAGAAACAGGAGCTGCAGATTATTCCAACGGCCCTTGTGATTTATTTAATTCCGCTTCTTTTTTGCTTTCAAGCATTTTACTACTTTTTATTGTGTAGAAAAGCGGGGACGGATTATGAAATTGGTGCGTTTTTGAATAAAACTAGACTGCAAAACAGAGATTTTTTTGAAAACTATGCTCAATTACATGTTTGAAACAAGGGCCATCGGTGAGCGGAAGACATGTTAGAGAAGCAAAGCGCCCACTCACGAAGAGAGAAAAGCCACCGTCAGCCGCGTGAGGGTAGCGCGGCGCGAGGTCGCGGGGGCGGCGCGCCGTGGCCGAGTCGCTCGCCACCGACAGCAGCGAGCGCTGCGAGCCCGACACCGAGGCGCGCGCGCGGCCCGGCGCCGCCGGCGGCCGCCGCGTCACGGCGCCCGCGCCGCCCCCGCCGCCCGCGCCCCGCGCCTCCCGCATGCCCGCCTCGCCCGCCGCCCACTGCCTACTCACAGGCGCCGTCCGCGATGAGCTCCCGGCCCCGCACTTGGCACTGTCGCTGGACCTGCACCCGACAGATATGGGCCTTACATCAGTTTCCACTCGCCTGCTGAACACAAAGTTATACAAAACGGTCACAGGAGACGTTATTTCTTATTTTCCATCGATAACCTCGGCGGATCTGCACTAAGGTATTCAGATAGTTGGTAGTTAGACTATCTGTCAGCTCAAGGAATATAATTGATGTGCATAATCACCTCTCCGAAGAGTATGCATAGTCCTGATCGGCGCCGAGCCCCGAGTCCGTGTGCTCGTGCGAGACGCGGGCACTGCCGATCAGTTCACCACTCGAGCTGTTGCTGTTGCTGTTAGTCACCGGGCTGTAGGGGTTGTTGTTGTTCGAGATTGGGGTCACGTTGCCTTTGTAACCATTATTTGTCAAGAAATCATCGCCAGCCCGCCCGACGGGTTCATCGTAGCTCGGATAAACACGTCTGCAAAAACCCATAACGTAAATCATCCATATTCGGGCAATAAATCACAGTTTATGGTTTGCAGGGCGTACCTTCCATGCTTCTCGTGACCGGTCCGGTGCGTGCTAAGTGTGCTAGAGCTGGACCGTAGAGATCCTTGGTTGTGGCTATCGTGTGTGTTTTTGCCGTGGGATGAGGAACTTTTATCTCGCCTCGCTAACGATCCGTGTTCAGCTCTTGAAATTAATAAACGTAAATTAGAAACAACATAACAGGTTAAAGTTACTCCCGTAATGAGATAAGTTTTTCTTACTGTCTATGCTTTGATGAAGTTCGAAGCTTGGTCTGCCGAGCATGGCTGGTCTGCACCACGGTATAAGGGATTTCCTTGAGTTGCTCCTCTGTCATGCCAGTCGTGTCAACTAATGAGAATTCCAGGTGCTGCTTTAACTCACTTGGCAACCATTTCTTATCGTTTGGAGATCCGGACCGCGATCTAAGAATGAGTTATGATGATTAATATTGATTGAGAATGATAAGAGCGTAATAAATAATTAGCTGAAAATAATATAATTATACCGATGCTTCCGATGTCTACGGTGTCTGTGGGATGATCGATGCGTCCCAGTTTCTGGCTCCATTTGTGAACGACGAACGTTTGCGACCTACAATGCAATTTCGCTTTGGTAAGATAAAAATAATTATGAGAAAAAAAGCGAACATTCACTCTTTTCTCTCATGATAATTTTTATCTTTTCATAAAACTTACTTGGACTCCGCTTCCTACGGTACTTTGTCGTAAAACTTCCTTCCACTGTGACTCAGAATCAACCAGTTCATATTCTCTGCAAAATCGATGTCACGGTTAATGTTAATCTTATTTATGCTGTGGGAAACTGTAGGTGCAACTGAATGCTACTGACTTGGTATCTGGTTGTGAGTCATCCTTCTCTGAGCCCGACTCGTGCTTGTGTCGGGAGCGGTGACGTCGGTGGCGGCGGCCGGACCGGCCTGATCCTCGCGACAATTCACTTTCCGCGTCCGATTGCTGTCTTCGCGAACGATGCTTATGTCTATAGAATATTAATATTTTAAAGTTTTGTTCCGATCTATACTTTATAAATGCGGTATAATTTCGGCTAATCTAAAAGGTATATTTTCCAAAGCTTTAGCGTATCAAAAAACTTTAGACAGCGAACACTGACGTAAAAAAATAGACACTGACAAAAGTTACCGCGTGAAAATAATGGATTTTGAATTTTAGTTGGAAAGTTGAAGAGTAGCCACCATTATTCACCGCAAAAGAACTTTTGAAGCGGTAACAAATTCGTAAGAAAGCAACGTCTCCTACGTGCTCGGTGCAAGATAGGCACTGTTTGAAGGTAACACATTGGTTCAACAACTTTCCAAAGTTATTATGACATTAATACAGAAATATGGTGTTTAAAGAGTTTAAATTTTTTGCATGTGTAAGATGCATTTCTTTTCGTATTAGGCTGTATTTGTGCGGAATATGTGTTGGAACTGACTTGCGATTGGAACGGGAATCATTGGAGCTTTGAGAGTCGACCGATGCAGATCGATGTCGTGGTGCCGGCGGAGGTCTGGTGGCCGTGGGTGATGCTGAGTATAGGCCACGACGGATCGGTGCTGACCGAGTCGACCGCGGCGAACCTCCCACCGCTTGGCCCTCGCAATTACCCATAACTTCGCCACTGATTCTTAGCCTAAAAATATACACAATTAAAGAAAACAAACTCCCCCAATCATAAAAAAAATCTTCGACAAAATAAGCTAAATAAAATGTCGACGAGTAGGCCCGATGTTGACGACACATTCATAATTGATTTAGTAAAGTTAACTAATGAACTTACGAGTTTGGTCGATGTACTGAGGTAGGTTGTTTGATTTCTGGGGGACAGTCTTTTATTCTCAAGTCTTCTAGTTTCGGAACTGAAATAAAGTTTATATGTTATTTCCAACCAAAATAAATTCCTACCGAAGATGTATGTAAGATGTCATGCTACTAAAAGGCATGTGTAAATCAATGTTGTGGAAGTATATATTTATTTATGAGTTTGGCGGAAAAATTATCATATCAATACCGTCATTTAGCGATGCGTGTGAAGCATGTGGCGGGCGGGCGATGCGTCGTGACGGGGTGCGTGTGAACGTGGGCGGGGGCCTGGGCCTTGATCCTCGACCACTGTACAAATATATACGAAGTCAGATATTGTAGATTTATTTGTCAAAATTATTTATTTTATGAAATTGTCGAGTTGTCTGAATTTAAGATATTTAATCCTTGGGTCGTATTTTCGTCTCCCTCCAAGTTTGTCGGTACTCGTCAAAGATTGTAATCCTCTTAATATTTGCTTTGTTAGCAGTTTAGTTCTGGTCCGCTCACCTCGTCCTTAGGCGGGTTCCTAACGCGAAGATATCGGCGGAGGCCGGCGACGTCTGCTGCATTCGGAAGAAGGTGTGGTGATCGGAGCAGCATCGCCACAAGTGTCGGCACGCTGACCGCGTCGGAGACTCGAAGCCGTACGTTGACGTATCATTCTAGATTCAAAATATCATTTTTCAATAAGGCATTACGATGTTGTACTAGGTGTGCAATTAGTTGTAAAGTAATAGGAGATAGATTGAGACCCTGGATCTATTTTTAGTCAAAAAAATTCTAGACCTTCTGAAAAACATTTTTTAACCTCAGGACAAAAGATTTTTTCTATCCTTACCCTTGTTTAAGATAAGCCAGATTATGTCTAGATTCTGTTTTACACGAACCGAAGCCGTAAAGTTCAAACCTTATCGTGTTCCTTCATGTAAAAGATTTCTTTTAAGATTATGTGAAACACGAATCTGTGATGTAAAAAAAATCTTAATAGATACGTAATATCCAACGAAATTGGATGTTAGAGTATTGATCGGCTAATACCTTTAACTAACCGTTCAAGCGTTGGTAATATAAACATCTGCAAAGTTTGACGGAGGTAGCTTTTATTATAAAAGTTGTTTCATTTCGGTTGATACCAGAGAAATCAAGTAGGTAGGATACTATAAAGTTTAATGGATGCCGTTATTATTGTGAATATACCTGACCAGGAAAACGGGACACCCGGGTTTCGAATATTGAGTAAGTAAGTAGGTGCCGTGTTTCCATTAAGAACCAAATGGTATCACATAGTTAACATTAACCGTCATATCTTACTAAGACCCAAAGCTTACACAGGTATTGTTTGTATTGTCTATTTCCACAGATAAGAATCCTTAATAATCTATTGTGTGTCTGTTCTTTGTACAATACTCGTAGTAGTTTCTATTAATTATAATCTTGACCATAAATAGGCTGCAATTAGCTTGATTAATGTGGTTTGATACTTTAGCAAAGAAACACAAAGTTTTATAGAGATATCCTTAATCTACATAGCATAAACCATCGTCTTAAGGACTTAGCAAAAGAAAAGTCGGGTAGCGGCTGGTCGGCGCGGTCGGCGGCGGCGGCGGGCGGCGCGAGCTCGGCGCGTTATCGCCGCGCCCACAGCGCTGTAAATACTCCGCTCAGTTCTACGCGACTTATCTGTAATTGCCTGCCTACGAATGTCTTTCAAGGAAGCGACGCAAGGTGGACTCTATCTTGCAGCACTATTCAAAGTGCGCCCGTTATCACTCTCCGCGATCCGAAACGAGAAATGGGTCAAGTGGAGCGCCCGATTTTAATGTTTACTTATTCGTCTAACTCCACATTCTTTTTTATTTTATGTAACAAGTTGTTCTTACGTTTTTGTCTGCTACACGGAGCATGAAGTACCGTCCCTTGTAATAAAGTTTGGAGACGCGCGGCCAATAATAGTTCGCAACTGTGTGTTTTCCACGTAACAGTAAAAGACCGCTTGGCGCCAGCCCGAGGAAATATTCTACGCTGTCTTCACCCTGCCACAAAAAATGGATCATTGTTTACCTGTACCTCTAAGATATAAATGTATTTTTGAATAAGTTAACATATTTATTTACCAAAACTGGATGTAGATCCACACCATACATATCAAGCCATTTAACTTTATCTAAATAGCTCAATTCTGCTTGTGCCGGCGATATTCCCCTGTAAAAAGAACTGTTATTAAATATTTCTTTGAAATAAAACTGAGTTAAAAGTCAATTAAACTGTTATCCTTAATTAATAGGAGGCATTAAGGACAAAAGGCCACAAAAGGCTAAGCAACAATGAATAATCGGGGCGGCGCGGGTGGCGCCGGTGTCGCCGCCCTAAGCCACGGCTCACTTGCTGTTAAGTAGGTAGGTACACATAATTTGCATGTAATTGCGGCTTTGTGACGCCAGCGGCCACAGACTGCATCTTTGCGCAGTTAAAAATTCATTCAATTAGGCGAGAAAGGCGACGAAGTTTAATTTCCGGGCGGGCGGCGACGCTTTCGGCGTCAAACTGCGCCTCTGAAATCTTAATTTTTAGCAACTTGCCTTCTTCTTGGTTAATTAAGACAATAGTACGTTATAACAGGAAGGACTTTCTCGCGTCGCGTTGGGCGGATAAGTTCTTAATTAATATGATGTCTATTTTCGGAGACGATGGAAATATAAATTAATTGAGTAAATAAAAATGGTGCGCTCACCCATATTTATTTAACAGGAAATCAGTTATAATTACGTATACTGTAGAGTTGGATAGACTTATAACGTGTTGTTTGTGTATTGTGTACTAGTGTGTATAGAGACTTACGTGAGCGTGCGGTGTATCTCAGCGGCGCGCGCCTCGAGCTCGGGGCTCTGGTGCGCCAGCAGGCGGAACTCGGACACGTAGCCGAGCCCGTGGCGCCTCGGGTCGTAGTCACCCAGCTCCGCTGCACAAATCCTACCAATAACTACTATGCACACAATGCACATTACTCACATCACTTTATTACACGCCTACGGCAACTAGCACAGCTATAAACTCTATAAAATAACGCACGACAAACATTGTCACGGCAGACTCATTTAGCTGACAGGATACTTCAAACAGTAGGTGGAAATAAACCGAGAGAGCGGCGCTATTCCATTTTTAGAACAAACATGTCGTTTATGCTCTGCATTTGACCAAAATATCTTGAACAAATTCGTTATACGTGGTTGTATTGCCATTACAAGAGCCGGCCGTTCTTTTACAATCGCAATTAACGCTGTTAGGCGGGGGTTTGTGTCCTAACCAAATATAAGACGCAAGGTAAACACAATAAATGTATCTCATCGCGTTGATTACAAAATTGAGGTTAGCTGGGTATAACGTCGCATTAGGGATACGTGTAACATTTGATAACCCACACTGATATTTAAACTTTCTTTTGCGAAGGGACGCGACAATATCTCCAAGTGGCACATAAAAGAAAATACTGGTCCATTCTGCGTAGTTTACTAGACACGTTATTCAGGGTGAGAAAGAAATATCCACATACGGAGCGGGTTCAGAAAAACTATGACTAGTGAACGAGCCTGACAGTCATTTCCCGTCGTATATCTTTTTTTTTGTACTCGGAAATCGCAACATCTGGTACGCTGGCGAGAGTACACACATAGATGTTCGGACCTTTCATACGGTACGTTCACGGTTGTCTGAAGAATAAAATGCTGTCATTGATAAAATATCACTTACTTTGATTTTGATAGCATCATTTGAACGGTCTGTGTTTGTTTGGGCGGACTCGGTCTACGTAGGTACCTATTATGGGATTCCTACTTCGACCCTGTTTCTTTTATTAATGTTCGAAGAAATACTTATCATTACGAGAAGACTACCTGAAACCACGTGCTTTGTAATAATGCTTTTGAGTACCTAATAAACATAAGTGTACAGCTTTACAATGTTAAAGCTAAAATGGTATTTTGTATAAATGATAGGTGTATTACAATATTTTTCCAGGGAGTAGGTACGTTTAAGTCTCACCTAACATAACTACGACTATTAGTACTTATATACAGGCGGGCTATACATATTTAATTACCGTGGACCAAGTGCTACAACCACCTGTGAATGACTAATATCCTAGTGACTGACGTTTCTCGCCGGTGAAGATAGATGTGCTTGTAATTTTCCACGATTAAGGGGAACCCTTCATACAACTGCAAACATCTCCCTGACGTTGCTAATTTCAACTTCAAGTCCACCTTTGAAGTTAATTTCAAATATGATCTTGCTTCTAGAACCAGCGAAACAATACATTGTTATTTATTATCATTTAGCCTGCTGAACTTTATCCATTACGAAGACGCTTCCATCTGTTGAAAGGAGGGCTCTTTTTATTTTTATTTAAGTACATATTTATGCTTGTCGTTTAATTTCCGAGCAAGTAGCTAGGGGCGGCCATAAATCTGATTATTTTTAAACTCAGTCGCTTCGGTCTATTTTATGGATGCTTAGAAAAGTCGGGATACAAAGAGAATGACATATAACATACCATATCTTTGAATGTTTAAATGGTCCTGGCGTTTGTATTCTAATTAATGAATGTTATTAGAGTGTTTGTTTTCTAGTAAAGTAACAACTGCAAATATTTTTTTAAGTAATATTAGTATCTATTTATAGCAAATTATGATTGTGATCGTCAGTCTGATAAGTATATTTTGAATATTTGTATTGCAGTTATAGTTCAATAGCATAACTTTTTAATACTGATTCAAAATTGCAAACTATGCCTCTGTCCCACATTCATAGACTTTGCTTATGTTCGTAGTGCAAACAGGCATTTTGTTGTGTAAAACTTCAATATGACACAGGCTCCCTGATGCAGACTGATTGATTACAATAAATACACCCGCAGCTCCACCTGTCATACGTCACGTTTTATTATTCGGTGAAGTTCAAAGAATTTCATTGGCAATGGTTTCCATCAGATATCCAATCGGTATAAGTCAGTGCAGGAATCTGTTTTATGTTGGTAAGTGTGAGTGATGTGTGAAGAGACCATCTATCATTTGGCAAAGCGGCGAGCCGCCCACACGTCGCGGACGATAAATGAATGGTACTCGCCACAGCCGAGTTTAGCTTACACACTACACCACTATTGTACTAGCCACATTTCCATGTTCACATAATAATAAAAACTCATTAAGGACCAAAAAAATATACAGAATGAATATTCATATGCCTTTTTATAGTCTGTTAATGATCTTTTTATATCTTCATGAATTTAAAGTTATGTAACTGTATTTAATATTTGATATCTTACATACAATAAGATAATTTGCATGGTTATACTCAAAAGCTTAATTACTTATTAAGTTTCAAGTGTGCAAACAAAAGAGGTATACAATGATTGAACATCCTCCATCTTCCGAAATTAATGTACCTAAGTATGTAGTTTTCATGTTTTATGATTTATTCAAAGAGTATCTGTAAGCTTGGCTTTCGATCGTTGCTAGACACTCAGAAAGCCATAAAAGCTTACTTTTTATATTATGAAAACAGTTCTCGTGAAAACATAACTTCTCACGCTGATTTACACTTAATTACACCATAGAACAAAACAGATGTTTGCCATTTAACATTTTGCTGAAGCAATTTCTAATTAAACTTCTGAATATTTTTTACTTCGAACACATGTGCTAATGTACAGCTATGACGACGTACAAAGCTTAAAGTTATGAAGTCAGAGGGAAAAAAAGTTATGGGAAAGTTAATACATGTTATTTTGATAAGTAAATCATTCTTGCGTCGGCTGATTTCCACTGAATCTACGTTATGAAGATAGTTTAAAGCCTGAAATTAATTTACAGTACTTAGGTACACAGGAGCGTACGTAGTGGAAATGATATTCAGTATTATAATGGTGCAGTGTGGCTACGTCTCAGTCTGCGGCGCGGGCGCCTCTGCCATTGTCCATCTACTTGATTAATGTGAGCGCGTTACACGACTCCGTTAACTTGTTGCGAAGGACAGATTGTTTCGCTTCATTCGTCTCTCCCAAACCGACACTACCGACTAGACAAAATAAGAATACAATCTCCCTTGATTAATAGCATTTTAGTCTTGTAGCTCAAACGCTACTGAAGTTATTCTTTCTTAAAGAAAATTAACTCGGTGTTCAACTTTGCGAATTTTATCTTCCTCCAAGACATAATTACGACATATTTCCTTAGTTTATTTTTCTCAGCAAAGAGAAATGTTATAATAACGATCAGAAAAGTTTACATAACATGTTGGAAGATTCACACCCAGTCACTAACGCTGAAACTTGTTATTTTGTATTCTGGCTTGCAGTTCTCAGTTCAGCGTGCGAAATATTTTAATCATGTTTAGTGCTGTAATAGAGTTTCTGCGTTAACATCTGAACAAATATGATGCGATTTTGATACCACGTGCAATGTTCTGTTTATAAAAAAAAACCGTAATGTTCCAGTGATGACGCAGGCCCTCATTCCGAATAATAATATGTATTTATCTGAAGAACGCTCTCAGAGCACGTAACAATACTTTATTCTTTCATATATACTTTTTTCTTTCGTCTGAAGAATCAAGTACATAATATAAAGAGAGATGATTTCACGTGTGCAATTTATTACGAGGCATATAATAGGCATACCTGTAACATAACGACGGTAATAGGAGTGGATCATTTGGGTGTAAAGGGGCGGAAAAACGCAAATATTTTACGTTCCTGCTTTATGAATGTATGAACGAGCGTTTAGAATGTTACTCATATACGTTTTGGTATGTTAAGAAAGCAATTATTGAAGCTTCGATGTAAAAATATCGTCTTCTTAGAAATCAATATACAGGACCCAAGTACAAGAAATAAAAATGTTCATACACGAGAATAGTTCATGATATCTGATTCTATTTTTCTGCGTATAGTGCCTACGGATGCTGTTTAATTAAACAAAAATAATTATACTTAATTAATTTTACAAACAAGCAATTTCGCCCGCGGCAATCAGGAATCGTATGCTCAACAAAGGCACACCCAACTTGGCAATAATTAAGAAAGCGTAATTGAATTTATTTTACAGTAGTCTTCAGGGGCCATTCAAAATAATTTACCGGTACAACGGGCGATTACAAAGTTCGGTAACACGCAAAAATGTTGTTCGGAGCGTTGAGAACGGTTATAACTCCGGTATGTGCCCCCTGAGGTCGCACAAGGGTCGCTGATGCGGGCAGATTAGATGCAAACGATGCTGCGCGCTGATGGCTCATTTACCTTCTGAATAACGCATCGATATTAAACCTTCGCCGCCCCTACTTACTGCGCTAGATTGCCCCACCAACATAAATGGCACTTTGATGCTTCTTTTTGTTTGATCTTAGAATACAAAACGCTCTAAGTAGTATTAAGAATTCACGTCTTATATAAGATCTTTTCCAGATCTCTTAACGTCTGAACTTGCCAAATTGTTAATTAATATTATTTGTATCATGCCATAAGAACAACGTGTAAATATAGCAATCTTTGCTTTGAAGTTATAGCTACAAGATGATTGGAATACCTCCCACGGAATACCTCCGTATTGTTATGTTTATTAACACATCTCATGTTTTAATAAAATATTATTCAGGAATAACGAGATCGTAAGAAAATGGCAATAAAGTTAATTACGTTACAAAGTCAATTATAAATATTGAAGCGAATATCAAACTGGGGGAGCAATTAATTACGTGAATCTTCAAAGGCAAGGTCAAGCCGAGGCGTAATTATCTTCTAATGTTTATAAAAATTTTGATTGCCTAAATTAGGTAGTGTGTTATAAAACAGTCTACACATGATGTTGAATAAGTAAATAGTCTCTGTATTTTTCCTTATAACGTAAGTATAAAGATAGATTTTATGGGGTCGTTTAGAATTCGCCGTTAAAACTTGTCGCTTAAAACATTTCTATAATCCTCGGACTTATCGGGAGGGTGCAGTCTATTAGCCGGAGCCTGAAGTAGCGAAGCGGAATGCCTGATAAATTTTACTGCGTTTGCGGTAAGATAGCTCCTCGTCCCGCCACTGCAGAATCTCAGAAGAATGGCACTAGCTATTACTGGCTACGGAATTTAGTTCGACTGAATAGTATTCCGAGTACCGCTGAGCCAATGGACTGAAATATATAAAGAAGATAGATTAAACAAATGCTTCGCAGTCTCTTAGTTCAAGAATGTATCTTTTAACTAAATACACAGGATAAATCGTATTTTACGTCATCACTCCTCATTTGGTATTCAATTCAAATTCAGCAA
This sequence comes from Helicoverpa zea x Helicoverpa armigera, assembly GCA_033682625.1. Classification (NCBI taxonomy): domain Eukaryota; kingdom Metazoa; phylum Arthropoda; class Insecta; order Lepidoptera; family Noctuidae; genus Helicoverpa; species Helicoverpa zea x Helicoverpa armigera. Next base: position 7,728,515 of record JAWIIS010000021.1, on the reverse strand, counting down.
GCTCAACTTGCGAAGGAGTTCAAAAATGACTATGACACATTATAAAAGCAGGCCATCTTACATACTCATCTTGCATTCTGGGCCACACGTAAAATTTACAATTTTTAAGTAAATCCTGAACTTGTTTGAACGTGAACTTAAACTAAAAGTTAAGTATAAAAATAATCTTTTACCAGGATACAATAATTTTATAAACTGCGAAACCATAAGCTCTTGTTACACGTGTATTGCGAGAAAACTTTTGGGGTTTCATACATTTCTATTTTTCGTTGACTGATATGATATTTTCGTACATTTGAAGTCTGACATTTTTGTTATTGCGATACATTTTGTTTCATTGGCGGCAGTTTGTATGTAAGTGTTCATGCGTTGAGTTCAGTCGACTATCATTCGGCCCCTCTGGCGATGAGTCAACGTCCCCACATGATCGCACACGTTATTATTCCCTTGCGTGTACTAAACAATTTTATACAACTGCGATTACTAGTTGAACTAAGTGTGGCTACACATACATTATCTTTTGGAAGCGTTTCAAAATGTCTTGACTTGTGTTTCTTAGAAATTCCTTCCAGTTTCGTCTTTATCGAGTCCATTTTTTCTTTAAATACTATCGAGTTCACTTATTTACAGTTGGTTAGAATTAATTGGAATATTGCAGAAGTATTTTAATAATATTTTTCTGTTGCTAACATAGAATTTATTCAAATTTTTTGTGACCAACTATTTCACTAGATCACGTTACTTGAAGTAACCTTAAATAAAAAAATCGTATTCCCAGAATCACTGTTCACAATCAGGTTAATAAAATAGGTTTGTTATTGCGTGAAATACAAAACGTGTGTGATGTGGGAAAGCGAAGCGACCACGAGTGCACACATTACTATACCAATATACCTATAATACGTGGATATGTTCTGGGTGTCTAGATAGGTAAGTGATAAATTTTACAGCCTATAAATATCCTGCCCTGTATATAAGCTTTTGAATGATTGTAGGGGAAACATGACTATAAAACTTTTACATTTGAAACCTAGACAGGAGTAATATTTTTTGTCTTTCAGTATGTTACGCTTTTGCAGCGTCAATTTACTAAGGTCTAATATGTCATAAAATTCGAAAGTAAGGAACGGACATTTTCTTCAGGATGTGAGTGAAACTACTTGTATAGCTCAATGAAATTAATAATTACGTTTGAGCGGATGGTGAACGGACTTGTAGTTGCAATGTACAGTTATATGTAATTGCTATTGCTTTGATATTGCTTCAGGCAGGCTATGACAGGGTTGATACAACCTTTATACCATGGTTTAATGCCAATAAATCAAAGAAATAGTCAAAGAACCAAGTCGTATTTATTATGAGTTTGACATAGAAACAATACACATCTACTATATCGATTTGCTATTTATAACCGAGAAGATTTTATCAGACATATTATATTAATTATTAATAAGCATAGGTTACATGATACACGAACACAACTAAAAGAATATCGGATTACAGTGCAATCAACCGAAAAGTTCAGCATGATCATTATGACTGTTTCATAAAATTGCCATTTAAACTGAAATTGAGCCGAGTCTCGCAAATGGCTTCATCTGCAGTCGATAATAATATGACCGGGATACGGATATTATCAGATCCCGGTTGCGATGGATATTGCGATTATTCCGGGGTTTGGTCACAGAAGTATTGGTAAACGGTGACGGAAAAAGAAGAATAGAAGGGGAGGCTTTAGTGAAATAAGGAGTGAATAAAATCCTTGGCACCTACTTAAGAATAAGTAGACCCTGGTGGAGAGATTTTTTCTACATAAAAGTCCACCCCTTCGTAATTTAGTTATAGTGCAAAGGTATTAGCTTTAGCTACCTAAAGATAATGGCTCGTCCTTTCGCACGCTCTGTTATAGAGATTATACTGTAAAGTGATAAAGTAAACATACGGTGACGAATACAGATGCATTAAACAGACAGATGTCCCCAGGTAAATCATAGTGCAGAGTGTGACGTAAGCAACACGTCACTTGTTATACCTAAGCTAGCAAATCCTAGGCTAGTTACACAATAAGCCGGGCGGGTTAGTGGCCCCGCAGACACTTTGTAACCGGAGCACGGGTCGCACTTGCGGATTTTACTGCCACTAGCCGCACCACAGCGAGAAACTCTAATTTGTCGCCGATGTAAACAGCGAATATACTCCGAAAGTGCCATCGGATTAAGTCCACGCCGCATTTCGCTATTGCTCTCAGCCAGAGTTTGAAGTCGTTTTCTTTAATGTACCGACTTGTTTATTTCTTATCGACAGTAGTTTGAACGGATTTTATGCTGAGTTTTAATAAATGTTTACTGGTGGTAAGTGGTTTGGATTAAATGGTTTCTACGTTCTAGTGGATTTTGGATTCAATCGCAGCTAGAAATAATTAAGTTACAAATTGCAGAGCATAACAACATGGGTTTAGCTTATAAACATTTCAAGCTCCTGTATGTACAAAATTACTTCATATTTATGTTATCTATTAACTCCTGTACCATGATGTAAATGGAGATGGGACGGGGACACAGGTGGATACTTAAAATCCGACCTTTCAACAAACCCTTGTTTGTCTCTTTTCTCACCCAAGGGAAAAATTGTACTCCAAATAAATGCTTCCTTTTAAGACCTGTCTCTTGCAATTACATTTTATGAGCGAATGATTATGTCATGTAATGGACTTATATATTTTTTGTCAGATTCTAGAAAAAAATACACTAATTATATTGCTTCTCATTTTCCATGACACATGTCACGATTAAAACGATAGCTATGTATGTAGTGACATTGAACCATATAAGCTAAGTGATTAAGCATGACTCACATTGCAGTACGTATGCGGCAAGCTCCGCGGCGAGGTCGAAGTTGACGGGCAGGCGCCCGCGCACCACGTCTTGCTTCAGTTGCAAGAACAACTGGTACCTGATACAACAATACACATATAAGATTACACGATCAACAACATAATATGCTAATTTACCCGTACATACCCTTGTTTGATTTTCCCTAACACGAAATCTCTATTCACCCATTTCATTTTTCTGTAAATGGCTGATGGAACTCGTCAAACGCGTTGCGAAAAGATTGCCCTTAAGGGGAAATAAAATATTAAAAGACCATCAAGGCAAAGGTTTTCAAAGAATTTACGAGTATTAAACTGCGGCCCTTACCTAAAGGAAGACGGTTCCCGTGTTGTACTGATATAGACGCGTAACGCGCACCGGCGCCGGGGGTGCAGCGTCGACACCGTAATAACGAAATTTTAATAAAACATCCCCGTACCCAGCCAGCATTCGCAGCGAATAAAATAAAGAATAAATGAAAACTCCTCGAAATTCCACTTAACTGACTTCAATTGTAGCCTTTGTTGTAAAGTTTAAAGGAAATACGAGTAGGCGAAACTTTCCTCGCGGTTTCAAAAGATATTTTAGGCAAAATTTAAATTGTAGCCCTATAGAAAAAAATTAGCGAACTCTTGTTTTAGTGAATGGTGAATATTACTCGGAGGGCCTATTTTATAAAAGGTGTCCAATTAAAACTGTCCATGAAATGAAATTCCTGTGTTGATGTTTCACCATTGACAGTAGAGCGAGTAGCGCGCACTGCACCGCCTGGCCCCATTCATTTCATCAGTGCGACGTCAGTTTACGAGTGCACCGCGTTTATTGCGAGAGCGCTACACCTTCTTTTGTGCTCTTACTAGACTTCACTCTCTTTTATGATTATAAAAATTTAATAGTTTAAAGTAGAGCATAAGTAATTCAATTCTATGCACTTAAAAGTAGATGTGATTTTTAAGGCTTATGTTTTAACGGCAATGTGTTCAGTTATGTTACTCTTACCACAATAGCGTACATGACCGAGCCATGTTGTTATTATTACGGTTAACATCATTAGTTAGTTGTGTCCCATCCACGACACAAATGTACTTATTTACCACCATAAAACTCTTAGTGTCCTTGCAACGTTACACTAATTATGTCCCTCTATCTCTCCGCTTTATCTTGTTATATGTGGGAATAATGGGCCACTCTTGTAGCTCTATGTTCTTAATAATGTATAAACTTTTTTATATGGGGTCACTGAGACAAACACACTACAAAATGAAGTACTTATATACGAAGCACACCAGTGAGCACAGCCATGTTATTTGTAAAGCATTTGTCTATAAATAAATCCGTGTCGTCATTTACGTCTTATGCTTCATTGAATATTAAAAAGGATATATCTGTGTCATTTTATAGCTAACGTGGTGGTGACAGAAAGCGTCGGTGGACAAAAATGTGTGGCGGAGTGGCGTGGTGCCGAGGCACGGTGTCGGCACAGAATCAGGCCCGCCGCTAGCTGTTTGTTCGCCCGCGTGCAAAACCGATTATGCCGCCCTACGACTACATATTATACTGGGTTTTGTCAAAAAATATATAAGGCGGGGGGGGGGTCCAGGGAGTCCGGACCCCCCCGCCCATTCATATCCATCTTACTTTTCCAACAGAAAAAAATATGTGTAATCATTACCCAAGTGGCCCCTATGTATTGAAAGATTGTGATTAATGGGTAGGTACCAACATAATGTATATCAAAGTGCTTAGAACAGATTATGGGTAACTTAAACTAACGAACTTAAATATCTGTAGCAATGTTTAATTTCAGTAAAATATGTTATTAATGGTTTTTGGTGGGTTTCCCGTTGAAAAAGTCAACGCATGAGACATATTTCATATGTAAGGAAGCGCGAGCGAAGCGAGCGCGAAATTTTTTTAGTCTAAGGACACAAAACAAATAAAACCCACTGTAAATTAACAAAGCAAAGCCAAAAAACATTACCCTCCTTCTTTGGCAGTCGGGTAAAAAGTAAGATATGCACAGAAATGAAGTGCAAATGTACATGAAGCCGCGAGCGAAGCGAGCGCGATTTTTTCCTTAGAGTTTTCATGAAGTAAACATATCATAAAAAGCCAAAGTGAACAAAAAGCTATAACGGACGTGAAAAATGATTTTTCAGAATTGAATGCCTCAACAATTAAACAAAGATAAATTGCGATCAGTGCCGGTTTTTACTCTACCAGCGCCCTAGGCGAGATTTCTACGGCGCCCTACAACTGCAATTCAAACCAATACGAAAAACAGAGACGCATGTTTTTTCAGTTAACAAGTCGAAGCAAAAGTTACATAAAATGTAGCCCAATCGTACATAAGTTATTGCTGGTTGATGAATGCAAAAACACTGGAACATGTCTTCTGATTGCGCGAGCGAAGCGAGCGCGAAATTTTTGTTATATTTTAGAACTCAAAACAAAAATTACTTAAAATTTTGCCCAAACGTACATAACTCTTTGTTGATGATGGCGCCTATGTATTAAAATTTTGGGACTTAAAGTAGTACCGTAAATAAGAAAGTTCATAAGGAAACTATAAGTTACTTTCTTATTAATAAAAGAACTTAAAAACGACGCTCCCTTTTTGCTAGGGTAGACTAAAAAATTCTTGAAAAATAAAAACAACTGTAAAGTGAAGCAAGCCCGAAAATATTTGAGTTTTGGATCACTAAAAGTCCTAAACATATATAATAAAAAGCGACTGTGAAGTGAAGAAGCCGCGAGCGAAGGGAGCGCGAATTCTTTTGAGTATTGGGGCATTAAAAGTAGCTATATGTGATAAAAAATGCAAGCGTTTAAGTACGCGAAAATTTTTGAGTTTTGGGACATAAAAGTAGTGTTTCTTCGAGAATTTCTCAAATTTAACGCGCAATTAAACACAAATTCGCTTCGGCGTCCCTGAGCCCGCGGTGCCCGGGTTATTCGCGCACGCTGCACCATAGGTTAAGATGGCCCTGATGCTATCCATTCTTTGGGTACAGTTCTTGTAAGTTGCAATCTTTGATGAAATTTAAAACAAAAATAGGAGTAACATTCTGATCAAGGATTGGTTGGGGGCGCCTGCAGCGCCCCTTATATCCGGCGCCCTGGGCCGTAGCCCAACCGCGCCCTACCCTAAAATCGCTACTGATTGCGACATCTGACATGGAGGCGCGAGCGCAGCGAGCGCGAATTTTTTTGGGGATGCAAAGGATGAACCCGTCAAAATTGATAGGGGACGACCAAAGCGAGGGCGGCTTTTTCTGAAATTTTATTGCTAATCTACTCATCTATTTTTAGTAAAAATATTTTTATTACGTAATTATAGTTTAATTGTGCCGTATGGGTTAATTTTGCCGCCCCCTAATTAGTGCCGCCCAGGGCATTTGCCCCCCTGCTCTCTCCCCCCACGCTACGCTAATGGTTGATCTTAAATCTTTTTTAATAATTTTTAATTTTGAAAATGATCAACAGATGTAACTGAAACCGGCAGTGTAAGTTATATTCTTAGCGCTATTGCTGTGTTCGGAAATATTGAAATCAAATAATTGGTAAAAAGATATTGTATTTTTTTAATATTACGTGATAGGTCGCTCGATTTGCCGCCCCCTAGGACGTGCCGCCCGCGTGCGGTGCACGCGCTGCACGCCCGCTTACGGCGGGCCTGCACAGAATCGCTGACACGAACGCACGTTAAGAACACAGATGTGTTTTATTATCACTTCCTATTTCATCCCTCGCGCTCCTGTATTAATGTGCTATAATATGAATGATGTTGTGAAAGCGTTACTTACATTAGTGCCTACGTGTCGGGACACGTGCGAGTTATACACACACCGCACTCAACGCTTTGATGGAAAACCACATTAATAAATATCGCTCTGTATAATTTGTTAATGTTCAACCATTAATTTGATTTTCACATGCAGTTAGCGGTTTTGCTGGAACTCATTATAATAACAGATTTTGTTTGTAAAGCAACATATGTGAAGTTACATAAGCTTATGTTTATGACAGTTCGTCTGATTTGGATGCAGGTGAACAGTTACCTAAATCATAAATGTTCTTATTAAAACTTGAACATGTGAGTTTCAGAAACAGCGGAAGGCTGATAATAAAATCCATGTTATTGACGAAGTATTAACAAGCTTTATAAAGTTTTAAATGAGGTAGCATTCGACTTATAATGATATACGAGTATTTCAAAACATGTATAATTATGGTAGTCAGTAAAACATGTTTTGTTGATATTCTCTCGAGATACTGTCAACATATTTATTGAGCAGCTAATTTATTAATTAGTAGAGACTAACAAATCACTTCGGCAAATAAGAAACTAAAGCAGTAAAGGCAGGAAGCTCATACATAGAAATGATTTTAATATTAAATGTAATAAAACAATTTTGAAATGTATTTTCCATTAAACATATTGCTAACATTGAAACAAAATTTCGCTATTCATGCAATAATGTGCTCGTGCATGTTGCCTATATTGACAAACAATGACCTGACCGCGATTGTTTTCGCTGAAGCCAACAACGTTGTTGCCGGCTGTTCAACAATAGATGAGTCACACATTCCGTACTCACCGGGTGATCTCTTCCAGAAGTTTGCATGGGTCTGCTGCGTAGAATTTCACTCCGAAGTAGAAAGTGTGAGGGTCGGAACCGCGCAATTGTCGGCGCAGACGCTTGCCCGCATCCAGCCAGTGCTGCACAAACGTAACATATAAATCATACTTATACGCATCTTATGGGTAATGGATTTCCTCAAAGTGAAAGACGTATTATGGAATGTATTATAGTTTCTTATCTGTTTTACCGGCTGTAAATAAAGTGTAGGAAGTCATTTACTGTATATGGACAATGTTATTTCCTAAACTTTGATTTGTGTCTGAGGTATCTAGGACGTTTTAACTGCCTCGTTGGTCTAGCTGTCGCAAGTGCGGCTGCTGAGCACGAGGTCTCGGGTTCGATTCCCGAGTCGGGTCGAAATCGCTTTGTGGGTTTTAGAAGACTTTCACAAAGCAGCCCGGAGCCTGGAAGTTGGTGATTGATACACCCGTGCATCGGAGAGCACGTAAATGTCGGTCCTGCGCCTGATCTCTCTCCGGTCGTGTCGGATTTGCCGTCCCATCGGGTTATGAGAGTGAAGGAATAGTGAGTGCACCTGTGTCTGCGCAAATGCTTGTGCACTATAATATGTCCTGCGCAATTGGCTGATCTCCTTAAATGAGAACAGACGCCGTAGCCGATAATCGGCTAGGAGGACATCATCATCTAGGACGTTATGACTATAACAAATTTAATACCTTTTAATTTCTTATCAGACAGTCTCAAAATCAAATACGATGAATATCTTTTTCATATATTTTAAAATACATTTTATAACTTTAAACCCGTCTCACACGTTTCAAATCCGGACGCAAATACAAGCAAAAATACCTCGCAGATGGGATATAATCTCGTAATCCAATTTTGCTACGTCATCTTAGCAAAATGGCTATGCTTTGAACAGCTATAAGTTTTTAAAACCGAACCTACCTTTGTTTGTTGTTGTTTGAGAACATTTTTCTAAGTAATATTCTATCAAAGAGCTTTTAAAGCTTATTTGTTTCCCGGAAGGTATCCGCATAAATAATGATATGGGTACGTATTTCATTGGTTCTTTGTTTTGTTAGTGGGGACATATTTCTTTGTTTACATATAGGTAAAATTAGTTTCCGTTCACAGATTCACCTGGAAGAACAGCTTCCGTAACCTGGATGAAAAGGCCTACGTCTATCTTCATAACACAGCCCAATCATCAAAGTTTAAATTGATTGGCTTACACAGTTAATTTTCAATGTATTATACGTATTTCTAAGGATCATAATGTATGTTTTTAGTAAGGATCTTACCGTTTGATTATCTTGATCGACATAGCGCAAGCCGAAGTAAGCTGTCTCTAGAAGGTCGAGGTGACGAAACACCACGTCCAGCAGAGCTTGCCCAGTATTGTTATCCTGAAATAAATACACACTGTAAGTTTTCTTAATTTAACCATTACTAATCTTGTAAACATTATCATTGTAGTTACAAAAAAATTAAACAGACGTTTGACCCGTGTTCAAGAAAATTTTGAATGCAAATTTTCTTACACGTTACACCATATAATTTTACAACTATGTCTATTTGTTAGGTTTAGGTCCTCAAGTCACTAAAGTAATGTCTTTGAGAATTTCTCAGTACCTAAGAAACAGTTTCCTATTCCCCTTACCCGAAAGTTTACGTCAAACCCCAACAATAAGTAGTTTGTTTTGTTTTGAGATCGGTAATATTACATAAGTAGCCATAATAGGTATCTGATCACAAACCGCCGGAAACTAACCTACTAGAAAATCGTTTGAGCTCGATCAATACAAACCACAACTCGGAGGGTAACCACAAAACTATATTCAGTTTTTATAAGTCCTACAGCCGTACTTGCAAACACAGCTTATGGCAACTTTGGAATCGAAGTCAATTATTATAATACTTTTTATACCCACGTCCTAGGAGGACCACTTCCTGCAGCCAAGTAAAAAGTTGTCTATTTTATGTCCTTTTTCAGGCTCAGACTATGTGTACCAAAAAAGTAACTGAAGAAATAAGTCTAATAATTCTTGAATTCTACGCGAAGTGTCTTGTGGGTTTGCGAAAGCAGCTGTAGAAGGTGTTTTATTTATTTTGACCATAATCTCGTATCAACTAAAAAAATAACAAGTTTTATCCAAACATTAGCCTTGATGTTTATATAATATATTCGAACATTAATTGTTAACGGCAGCTTCATATTGTATTTCAACTACTTTCTCTAATATCTGTCTGATCAATAAATCACCGTCGCATTTCAAATTCAATATTCTCGTTCCGTGCTTAAAGAATCTTAATCAACAGTTATATCTAGGTTTATACCAAGCACCTATAAACTATGCCACATTAATTAAATTAGAAACATTTATTTAAGGTCAAGACCAATAGTTTTCATGCAGAATACCCATTTGAATTTGGCATAATAGCGTAGTTACCTGAATTTATTAGCCAACCTAATTTAATTTGGCGAAAATAAGCTCTCATTATTCGTTCATCGGCAGAGGAATGCCTTTTAAGAAATTCTTGCCTTCTTGCAATTTAATTTTGCTTAGCTTTACTTTAATGTTAGAGGATGGTTTATTTTAAAAGCAACTTTTATCAAAATTAAACTCAAGAACTGCGTTATATTTAAAGGAGTATTTTTATCTATCCAATTTAGCAGTGAACCAGTCGATCTCAATAATTGTTCCACAAATGAGTAATTTGCAATGTAAATGAATCAATCGATGCAGCGGATATGCATAGCTTCTAAGAAACCAGATAGCAATCGACCGGTAGTATAAAGGCGTACTGTTAGAAATCAAATGCTATCACGAGCAATAATGCAGTCGCACTATCGCTGTTTAGCATTTCTTGATGCTCAGGTTTGAACAATTAGGCTAATGCGCACGCGATGGGCTTGGGCCGGTAACACCAGTAGTCGGGTTCTGCGTCCTGCTAACATAATGAACAGGTTCGTGAGGAAGGCTCTCACGCGCACCGTCTCGCTGAGATTGCGTGCGCGCATCGCTTCGCGTGACGTCGTAAACACACCCCAAGGTGCTAGTTTACATTTTTCCCAAACAACTCAACATGTAAAAGTCATTTAAATTGCTTTCTCAGTTTGATTTTTTGAGGTTCTTTTTAATAATTTCTGGAAATATTCCCAGCAGTGGTATATTGCGTGAATCTGCTCATGAGGTTCGTACCTATTGGTTTGAGATCTTAATTATGCCAATATTCGTCAAAAGTATTTTAGCTTTCAGAAAGTTATAATAACAATACAAATGTGTTTTCAATTAACTTTAAAGTATACACTTATTAACACGGTAAATTTAATGCATCCGAACGTTATATACTCGCTATTGTCTAGTCGCTAACAAACAAACATGTGATTTGACTATTTACTGTGTACATAAAGCGTTCATCTAACAATGACGATGTGAATAATGATTGTTCCGTGCGTAATAATATTCAATCAACATTAGTTAAAATTATTTTCACGTAAATAAACACAAGACTAATATCGAATATTCAAAACATAAGCTCATATAAAAGGTGCCCATCATAGCTTTTAAGTAGATTCATTAAAAGTTTAAAACATTCACAAACATTTCAAAAACACCTACTTAAGTACGATTAAAATAATGACTCAAAATCCAACTGGCAAAATAAGTCGCAATTAAGAGAGCTACGTGCGTTTGAACCAACATATCACTATAAGTGTACATTTGGCTACAGGATCCTCCGCCGGCTTGTGGGAAAATTGCGAAACAGTTCGTTGGGCTGAATAATAAATGATTTAATAACAGAGCGCGTTTGCTCCCAGCGTACGTGAAGCTCGAAAAATAACAAACGATTTGAAAATCTGGCAGCACTGTGTGGATGTAGTGAGCGACGTGCACGCGATGCCGCCGCGGGCCTCGGCGGGCCTCACCGCTGGCCCACCAAGCCATATACTTCAATTTACTTTTCACTTCGTTTTAATAAACCTGCGTAGTCGCACTGTTTTTGTTTTCGCCGACTATAAATAGTTTTTAATGAACATCGCTTTACCGAATTCTGGTATATGTCTTGAACCTTCTGGTAACAGACCTAGCAAAACATATTTTGGTCAACATGTCAACTTATTAGAAAACTATGATGTATAATTCTCGGCTTATTTTGTCATGTTTTCGTTATGCAAATTGGTTGGTTGACTTGCAAAAAGAAAGTCGTTGAAGTCTTTTCTTCGATCATTTTTATCTGGATTAATAATATTCAAGAGAGTTTCTAATGGAACGGTAATTATTTAATATGTCGTCCAACATACTACCTACTTTCTTACTAAATATTTGATGATATGGCAATGATGGAACTGACTACCATCAGTTATACGAAACCAAAACAGGCAGAAAATACGTTAATGAACACGCGTGCGACGAATGGACAGGTAATTGTTTGGTCCATTGTGCAGCTGATTGCGAAGGGACACGGCAATGAAGACGTCATCAATAAAGCAGAACTAGGAACGAGGTGCATCAGCGCAGTAGACCGTGAAATGCCGTCGAGTCAATTTGCCGGCGCGACAATACACGTCGAAGCCCGCACCACTTGCCGCCGACACTAGGCCCGCTTCATAAATTGCTGTGCAATTCCTTGCCTTCCCCTTTACTATCTGAGCCAAATAAAACGCCCGCCTCGCTCGCCATTCAATTGTCTTGACAAAAGAAAAGCTTGTTGCTTTTAGCAATGTAACACTCAATATTCTTTACGCGACAAAAAGTAAGCAGCAACTCAGCCTTTAAAGTATGTTACCATTTTCCACCAAGACTTCTTTGGCTATGTGCATAGAAATACAAAATATAGTATTCCCACACGCATAGCGGAAGAACAGTTTTGTTCTATAAATATTTCTCAAATGGAAAACACATTTATAAAATTGCGGTTTATTTCAGGTTTCAAATGTAACGTTGCGATGAGATCATCCAATCGACTCGTTTACCTGTAATTTTCTATAATAAACTTAAGTATGAGTCTAACCAATTATGGGCTACGGACGGATGCTTCGACATTTCAAGCTGGAAAAGATAACTCTCGTTGGGTCGTCGAATCTCAATGACTGGTCAGTTCCGAACCACTGAAATGGTTGGATTTATGAGTTCAATACAATTCACTAGAATAAAATCTTTTTGTGTCGGAAATCCAATCTCAACCATTGCTGCCATAAATCTGGATATTATTTTCATCTCTTGCAAGAAAAAGTCCTCACTAGATCCGTTAGGAGACAAATGTTCCTTTGTAGATAGGGAAAACTTAGGGAAGGACGGTGATTTATCTAAAATATCCATACAATTTAGCGAGAAACGTCGAACTCTTGTCGGTTCCACTTTACCCAAATTGGATGATTTTAGCCCAATATATCTTGAGAATTTGTTTGACGAACAAGTTAGGGTCTTCATACAGAATGAACAAAAGCATTTGTGGTATAAATTCCTCGGTTGTTTACGGTTACGATGGAGACTTATATGAGTATTATCTCAAAATGAGAGGGTTTAGCGACAGACTTGATATTGTGCGCTTCCAACTTTAACAGATGAGTTTTCAAGTAAACCATTTTAGGTAATTCTAGGGAGGTATATCGGAATTAGAGATAGGTTAATCGAGGTTGGTTTCAGACTGTTTCAGATAGTAATAGTGATGAAGGTAAACATTAGGGACGCGTTGATAGGACCAGAAGCAGGCGTGGTCGGGTCCTCGCTCGCGAGCCACTCTCACATTCACCACGCGGCGACAATGCGAGTCAAATAGAATTTAATATTCATAGAGCCGACGTACGATTCAGTGAATTCATCGCCCGCACCTTGGACCCGAGCTTCGCATATAAAAGACCTTCCTTGAGCCCCTGGGTGTACTTCAAATAATTCGTCTCGGAATAGCTGCATTTCACGAGTGCGGGTTGAGAAATGGAGAAAAATCCACGCGTTGTTTCATGTATAAGGGAAAATTGAAAAATACTATCGGCGCCCGTTGGGACCCGGAGTATCGGAGCCCGTCGCGGTTATGGTGAGACTTATAGAACCTCCCTCGTCTCTTTCCGCTATAAGCATCTTATTATCACTTTGGATGGAAACAAAAACATTGTGGTAAACAAGCCTCCGAGTATTAGTTATAAATATTGTTTGTATAAACAAAACAACGATTCTCTCAATGTCTTTTTTGTTTCTCAGTTATGTTATATATAATGTTGGAAGTTGTCGTGGTACCTGTATCTCGTGCAGCAGCTCTCTCTCGTCGAGCAGCACCACGCGACAGGCGAGCGTGCGCGGCGCGGGGCACAGGCAGTCCATCATGCCGGCGCCGCTGCCGCGCCCGGCCCGGCAAGGCCGCTACGCGACTTCTGCAAACAACGACAACACTATACATACTACACTTAATATTACTTTGTAAACTAATGGTATGCCTAACTTCTTCATAATAATCATCATCACAATGTACAAATGCTTTTATTTCTATTTAAGAAAAGAAAAGTAAATATTACATAAATCCTATAAAATGATTGCCCAATCCGCATACATGATATTGTACAAACTACAAGCATTGTTACTCCAACGATACGCAGGTAGGCCACAAATTCTAACACAAGAGGTAGAGTAACCTCGGTATTCTATCCACAAAGCCAGAAGTTGTTTGAAGTCAATTAAGGAGTTATTTGCAGTCAGACTCAATAGTGAAATCACCAAAGGGTTGGTCGAAACCAAATATATCCTCGTTAAAAGTTTGTCTGGTGTGGGGAGAGCGCGCACCCGCTTCTGTGTTTTAACAATTTTATTTTAATTAGTAGCAGCGCCCTCCCTAATAGGCGGATTTGATTCGACTGGATTTTTAACGTACACAAAAGAAAAAATCAGTTTTCGGGTATACACGGTGTATAGGAGGATTTTACCTACGTTCATTAGCTGCCAACTGTTGGGAAGCAAATTAGGGAGTTTCAGCACTGTCAGAACTATTGCATTTTGCCTTTATTATATCTCCGTATTCGAGCGTGAGTAATTAACTTCATTAAACACTGTTGTATTCATATTTAGAGTTATGTGTAATCGTGATTGAATTTCATAAAGTTTAATGAGTAGGTACAAGTTGTAGTTTAATGAGTAAGTTTTTTTTTCATTTATTTATTTTTAAACATATAATTTACATTTTTAAATATTAAATATAAAAATAAAAAACATTTAAAAATATAAAAAATAGGTTGCCACCGAGTAAGTTTATTGTTATGAACAAAACATAAGCCTAACTCAATTAACAAAGCTGTACGAATTGAAATAACTTGTGGTTTTTCCTACTTTTGTTAAATAAAATTCAGGTTGCCGCAGGATAAATTCTCGGTTCTCGCGTTGCGCTCTTTCCAAGTCGGTCAAGTGCGCTTGGACCCGCTCGATGGCTTTTCATTTTCATTGTTTTTCAATGCCGTAGTAAGTTTCCCGGGAACATCGTAAATTAAGTACCCAATCTCTTAGCGGCCGTGATTGTAGACCCATTGAATTAAACGGTGAAAGTATTTCTGTTGGCTATAAAGGTTGAAATATGTCAGTTTAATGTAATTAATTTCACAAATCATTTAAACCCTGATTATTTATTCTTGCGTAGGTCAGTTATGTGGCGGTGCGTAGATTTTTCATCCTGTTGTAGATTGTAATGAATTGAAAATAGAAGTGGAAATTAGATGTCATGAATTCAGTACTATGTTTATTGTTAAGACCTCTTCAATGCACCTAAGATGAAATGAGAAAGGAAAATGTAGGTATCTAGTGAGTTATGTTGCAAAAGTTAATTCACTCTAACGCTTGTAAGTTACGAAGAAACTAGTAACAACTAGAAGAAAGAGGGACCAAGAATTGTGGAAACAAACAACAGACACGGCAATACGAGCCATTAATCCGAACGATCCCGACAGAGATTAGTGCTCCCGCTATTGACCCCACACCCCGCGCCACGTCCCCGCACGTACAAAACATTTTCCCGCCATTGTCTGACTGAGCAGGAAGTAAAAAGAGGAGTCGCGATTGACATCGTGGCTGCGCGCGGCGACCCGGCACCCGGTGTGCACCCCGCTCTATCGCGGTTGCACTCGATATTTGCGATTTTTCCTTTGTTTTCTTGAGAAGATACACACGAGATACTCCGATAGAATCGACGAGCGCTAGATATCTAAATAACGCGAGTCCCCGGCAATGTTCTCTCGCGGTAATGTCTCCACAGTCTACACAATAATCACGTTCTCACGTATAATATTTCCCATGTGCATCGCGGTAACGAGATTTAACAGTTCTTTACAAAGACTCTTCGTGTACACTTTTTAACATTTACAGTAAAACACGCGGTCTGTTTAGAAGTATGCCTTGTTGTTACGCATAACAAGCGATTTATAAGAAACAGAATTTATAAGGCAGAGACAAAGGATTTATGAGACAAAGGAAGAGAGAATTTATTTATTCTAAGAAATTCCTCCCGGCGTTATGTTTTCTATTTTTTAGAACGATTTTATTTCTGTAATTCCTGTGATTACGGAAATAAATATAATCTAAAGGACTTCAAAGGGCGCGTTTTTTGTAAGTATCACGTAGCTTTTCATTCCGCGGAGAGGACAAACGACAGGCGAGGCAATTATGAAGTCGTTAGTGGCACTGCGGGTTTATGTAATGCTAGTATTTAAATCCTTTTGAGCTGTAAAGTAAGGCTGTTATCGTAACTGAACGTTAGGTTAACATGCTCTTCGTTAGCTGGTGTTTATGCCTAGTTTTGTTTAAATGGTAAATCTGAATAACATTGTGAGTGTGTGGTAGAGAATATGTGAGTATCGAAATGTTTCTTAGTTATTGGTGATATAAACAGCGTGTGTGCGAGCGGACGGCGTCGCATGCCGACACGCACTCGCCGCGCGCATACTGATGGCGACGCGTGACGCGGCTGACGCCTGCTGCCCGACACTATCTCAACTGCTTTATAATAGTCAATACTCGTTATCTATTCCACACTTCTAATTGTACAGGCCCTTATGTGTACGTACAAGCAGGCTTAATTACATGCACTTAAAAGGGCACCACATGGACTTAGATTGACAGAACTTATGTTATCGCCTGCGCGTACCTTTATATGACTTTATGGCCTAAACAAAATGTCTCAGTATTGATAATGAAGGAAAAGAAATGAAATAATAGTGTCAATTGATTAATAACCCATTAGATGAGCATGAAACCAGTAGCATAAAAAGTTTCCCAACCGTGGAAGGTTTATAGGAAAAATGTTATTAAAATTAGAAGCCAAATTAGCATTGAAAATGTTATTTCTTATATATTTAAATAATAATTATGTAAGAAGCTGAGTACCTATTTAATTAAGGAAAATATATTATAGAAAGACATTTCTGCAATGATCGAAGAAGTAAATATTTTCGTCAGACATCTAAGTGCACGTTTGCGTCAAACAACTGCTTTCACCGATGACAAGCCATTAATTTTCGACATTTGTGAAATAATCAGATACCTGAGAAATCTATGCCTCCTACAACACAGTACGTGATGGAAAACTAGATATCAAAGAGTTAAAAAGTAGGGTAAGGGGTTCAATATAAATATGCAACTCATGCTGTTAAAAAGATTTACTTTACCTTTCTACTTAGATACATAATATATATCTATCATGAAAGTCTCCATTATTAAAGCAACCTTTTTGGAAGTAAGTATTTAAATATGAAAAAGGTACTTTGTACGCCCTTTATAAGGTTAAAAAGAGCTGTTAAACCCAACAGACTTATGCGAGTATAGAACTGACATTTTAATTCCTCAAGCAGGTGCCTATAATATTGCATTAAACATCCATAAAATCGTCACATGCGAGATAACTACAAGCAATTTTGTCCTCCGTAGCGAACTTATGTGCACGTAACGACATTGAAATGATCAAAAACATGGTACATTAATGTAAAATAGCCGAATAGACGGTAATACACTGGTATCAATCAGTACTAAACAGGTACCAGTAGTTCGTTTGACTAACGGAACGTGAATATTTCGTCCGGATTCGCTGCATGAATGAGTGGCTTTGTACCAACTGCTACTAAATGACGCCGAAACTACCTACGTTTTATGAATTTCAATGGAATGCGTTTGTAGAGTGCCTAGGTATTGAATGAGGACCTCTTAAAATTACATTGCTGTTCATCGGCGAGGTTTCAAAATAATTGAAACGATCGGATTTTACACAATTTTTTATTCTGATACAAAATTAAATTCTCGTTTCACGTTTACGCTTTATTTTGTAACGAAATATCTTGTACGTATTGAACGGTTGTAGGAAACGTGGAAAACAAATTACTTCTACATCATTATTTTCTCAAATTACACAATTCAGAGGGCTCATGCCTATTCCTATTAAGTCAAATGACCCAGCTCGAATTTTATACGGCAATAACTCGCACGCATTACTCGCGAGTTGCATGTACCGCTCGCGTCTGATATTCAAGCGTTAGGGAATAAATTGATCAGAGGCCGTATCTCGGCGGACGGACGTCGTAAACTTTGTACAACACCGGCCGCACTTTTCGCGCTTCGGTGCGATAAACCTACACACGCAAAATTACATCGATAAGGCAAGTTATCGTGAGTTTTTCTTCAGAGCGCGCTGCAGTTTGACTCTAGCCATTCAGGGAAATAAGGAAGTCATTTTCAGAGATTTACTTCATGTTTCTTCTTTATATTGTTGATATTGTGGGTTGTACAGAACTTCACAAAAGCCCATTATACACCCACTCAGTATTATTCAATAGTCAGTTCTGAATATAAAATGTAATGCATTAAGCACTATATCCTTGAAATAAACTTAACAGATGACTTGGATCCGAGTAGTTAGCTGGAAAGAAGCCAAAAACAGGGTTGCGAATAGCGTATAAGTAGGGACTTATACAAACACATAGACCTAGGACATGTGTGAGTACACTTTGCTTAGGTAAACCTATCCAATAAAATGTTAACAACATTCTCGCGGTACGAAATAATCATGCAGACCTCCAAACGGTTGGATTGGCGCTTAAAATTACTCAAGCCTGACTCATAGCGTAATACGTTCCAAGTACTCCCAGACTCTTCAACGAAAGGTTTTTTCTTTCTGTTGAAAATTAGTAGGTACATTTATTATTATGAGTAATTTCTGGAGTCTCAAATTAAGGCAGGTAGCCCGCGGCGCTCGCAGCAACAATCAGTGGAGCGGCTCAGAGCATCCCATATGAAGGCTCACCTCGGTTTGCCCGGCTCCGCCCACAGTTTAACATTTTTCGACTCGCCTGGGAATTAATACTAGTTCGTTGCATTGTTTATTATAGACCACTCTAATTATACTGTCATTATTATTTTCGACTTAAGCCGAAGAGCGATGTTGTGGTTTTATTTTGTTCGTCCGTGATTACCATTAAAGGGTCAATGTCTTTAAATTGTTTTGTACGAAATTATCTTGATACTAGATAGGCTGTCGATACAAAAACTAATAAAGCTTGCATGTGAAACGTTGTTAGCGGAGCTCTATACAAAAGCTCTGTTCGAAATATTGGACGGGACATATTTTGAAATTCATTTACTTATTGCTTTGTTTGCATTGACATTTGTATCCACACAAGGCAAAAAAGGCTCTATTTTTGTTCAATAGGTAAATAACCTCTTATCGTGTAACAAACAAACAACTTCATCCATAACGCTTGATATAAAAATAAATAAAAATGCATGAAAACAAAACATTTGGCCTGTTTACTTTGTTTTTCGCAAGTGACGTCGAGCGGGTACATTAGCATTAAACACATATAAAATTCGCACGCTCATAACTGCGCGCCTCAATCCGCAAGCTCGGAAACCGTATGAACGAGGAAATTGTGAGATCGTTATTTTTTGTGACGTAATAATAGAAGCGTTAATTAAAAAGCTGCAGTTATCACATAAGGATTCTTAAAGCATTGCCTGCTCTCTGCCCGGGAGAAGCGCTCACTGCAATTTTAATAAATAAAAACTCCTTTGAAGAATTATTATGAGCGTGTTGCAATTTCTTTTTTTTAAGACTGTAAGGAATCAAGAAAATTATCTGATCTCCTTACTTCTGAATGTTAAGTAAGTATGTTATAAATCAATACTTTACTTAGTCCCTTTTCCCCCAGCTTCACGGCTTTACTGTATTTGCTGCACCGGTAAATATTTATAACAGATTTAAACTGTGCTTTAGCGCCAGCAAAGAGCTTTTGGCAGCAGAAAGATTCGTAAATATGAGAGATGATAGGTACCGCTAAAGTATAATATTAACGGCCCTCGTGGCCTCACCTGTCTCATAAAGTTACGTTATGTTACACCTTATCACTTACTTCTTCGTACACTCACGCTATACACATTTGAGCTTGTTAAAGTTGTTCTATATGGAAGGTAAGTTTGAATGTTTACGCCTACAAACGTTTATTTGATTGCCTTCGCCTATTTCTTGGATCGATCTAGGCTGTAGTTAAAAGCAATCGCCAATAATTAATCGGTTAGTAAAAGATTTATTGCATGCCTGTGGTATGTGGCTATACATTGAGCGCAAGTAAAGTATTATGCCTTGTAGAGGTTGCTGGTTGTTTGGGTAGTCGGCAAAGTTTGAACTCATAACTCACATAGGCGGCACATAAGAAGGAAGTTGAAACAAGCTCGCGATTAACATACTCAGTGCGTTTCAACGTAGCGCGGCGCTTCTCCACCTTGTATGAGTGAGCAACTAACGAAGAACCCCTCTAAAACTTTGTTTTACGTTCGCACCGCACTCGCTTTGTGAATTAAAAGCGGTGCTCCTTTCGCACTAAAACGCCCCTTAATGAAACGCGATCGTCGCAAATTCGTCTAAATTTCCGCAACAATGAGTACGCCAGGCGTCGTTTCGCAGACTGCGCGTTACTCATCCGCCCGCATAACGAGAGGTTAAATTAAATAACAACGAAACTTTGAGAATCCCTGGAGTCGAGTGCTGTAGCGATGGAGCTATATTATTAGTTCGATTCCTATTGGAAGTTCCCGACCGCAAACAGCTCGTGACGGGTTCCACTGTACGGAACCAACTTACCTACTGCTGCGCACCAGTTTGCTAAACATTAAAACTACTAAGCACTTGTGAACTCTGGCGCGGACTTAACATTTAATTCTGGTTTTTATTTGTGTCAATGAACTGCGCCGGAGAAAAGAGTCAAGTGTGAGTAGCACTTCCGTTAGGTACCAGTGCTCCATATCTACCTGATCAATTTAAAATCTACAATATCTTCCCACCCTGCTACCTAGCTAACAAGAACTTATTTTGGACGTGTTTGTTTTTTCGAGTTTTTATGTATCGAAAAACTATTACTTTCACTTTCATAAGTTTTTATTTGATACTCAACAGAATGATTTGGCCTCCCCCAGCCCCATGAACAAAATCCAACTTTTTCACTTTACGTTTATTTCGAGCCGCTCCAGTGGTGTTGTTGTTTTACCAACAACCAACAGTACCCCTATTATACAGATTTAATACCGAATTTAAAGCCTGCTTGTTTAATAAACACGCCATGTTTTAGTATTTTCATTTTATGCTTGCAAAAAGAAAGATGGATATTCAGAAATCTATAAATAGATCCAAAGTGTTAGGTACGAATACAGATTACCATAACGCAGCTAAATTACTTTAATTCTGGCGCCGCTTATTGGAACGGGAACGCTTTGACAGACACGATTCAATCTGGTAATCGGAAATGGGCATTGTTGCAACAAAGGTCCCATTGTCCTCCGGCAGATCGTCCCCCGCGCCCGCGCCGCCGCTCGCCTCATGCTCGCGAATATTCATGCCGCAGCCAATACAGCACCGCGCATACAGATTCCAACATGTTCCTCACAATAAATAGAACCTATTCGAATCTACTACACGTGGCCGTATTCATATTGAGTTGTAAACGACTCTTCGGAACTGCGGGAGTTTCAAGAAAAAAACATAAAACGCAATTGTGGTGGTAATCTACTTTCCATACCTTGCGAGGGTTTGGCGTAAACTCTAAACAATTAATTTTTAATCCAAATAAAATTTTGGGTCTAAAACAGAAAAACGACAGCTATATTGCCTATTCAAATTCTATAGAAGAAATCCTAGTACTTACATGGGAAATTCTCTAGTAATTTGATATCTATTCAAATTCTTTCGATTATTTTTTCGCTACCATGCTGGTACATGTAGACGAGCAGAGTCGGTAGTCTACTGAAGTCGGTTGGCGAGATATTCGTTACCCTTAAGAGAAATTTAAAAGCTGCTAACTTAAATACTCATTTTTAAAGGAGCAATTTTTGCTTTGACTTTATATCTCAAATACTAAACATAATATGAATCCTTAACACTTTAATTCAATATACGTGAGTATTCAGTACCATTTCCTTGAAAATACATAAAAGTGGAGGATTCACCAGAAGGTACTTGCGTAGTGTTGTCGCAAAACTGCCAATATAAAGACGTTTTTCTCGGAAAGCAAGTTTCAGGGAAACTCTAAAATATTGCTCTCAAAGGAACTCTTAGAAATTACATTATTCAGGCACTTTTATATTTGCATGAAATCACTCTATTCTGTTTATTATCTTGTTTATCTGAAGGCACTCATAGATACATGGCGGGGTTAGTAGGTCCCTTCGAGTAACAAGAACAATTTGTAATCTTGAGATATCTTAACAACCAGAGGACAAAAGAGTAGTATAAGTCAAGGGGTCGATTTTCGATGGTTTTGAAGTGGGTGGTCCGTTGAGTGGACCGCGATTTACAAATCTCTGGCGAGGACAAGAACCCTCTTGACCCTCTCGTAAGGTGCCCGAATGGCTCCCGAATACCGACTTACGTACTATAAATTATACGACGAAATTCAATTATTATACACCTAGGTAGTGCACATTATGTTTCAGTTAATCTATGTTACTTAATATACTACCATATACCTACAAAATATTAATTGAAAATACGCCACAATTCATCTCTATCTAGTCAGTATTATTAAGTTGGCAATCCAATAATCGGCAATTTAATAGTTGTAGTGCCTAATGATAATGGCAATAGGATATCGTAAAATTTCGATGTGCTTTTTATCTCAACGATATTTCTAATGAATAAAATTACTGATATGGGAGTAACACATACATATTAATAAAACGGCACACAAAGACATGATTCAAAGCGAAAGCTATAAATGAGATCGACCTCGTTATCACTGACAGGCAAAGATAGAGAGAAAGAAAGATGGTATCCCCCAAGAGACCGTCTTCAACCAAAGAT
Organism: Helicoverpa zea x Helicoverpa armigera; assembly: GCA_033682625.1. NCBI lineage: Eukaryota > Metazoa > Arthropoda > Insecta > Lepidoptera > Noctuidae > Helicoverpa > Helicoverpa zea x Helicoverpa armigera. Next base: position 7,705,720 of record JAWIIS010000021.1, on the reverse strand, counting down.
ACCAATATGTTACATTGGGACCCAAATGTAACATTTGTTACCCCAAGTTTACTAAATTAGGGTGTCTCACAAAAAATAGCGTTAGGCAATATACCATTAGGGTCTGCAAAAACAAAGTTATGTGCTTCATCAATGACTATTTTTCGTATGACTATATTATGTAATATTTTTACATCTTTAGTAGAAAAAAGGAAGGTCCACCTTGAGCACCTGCAGTGCTTACATCTTTGTAATGGGTCGTTGGAGCCCTAACGCTGAGTTACCTCTGGTTTGTAATGTACAAACTTTGTCGTAAATAGGCCCCAAAAGTACATGAGGCTACTGTATAATCAGTTCCGCTACGAAACAAAATGAGATTATTGCCAAGGTGAGGTAAGTGCGGCCAGCGATGGATGCACGGCGCCGTCGACCGAGGCACCGGCGGCGGCCATTCAACTCAACCGTGGCCTCGCGCTGTGCCGGCCTTCATGGAAAACATTGCCGCTCAACAATTGTCCAGCACCACGTTATCCATTCATAATACCAAACGACCAAACAATGCGTTTGATACTCTAAATCCAATACCCGTTAAATTCGATAATTAACTTAAAACGAAAGAGAATGGTCACGCATCATAAAGTTACTAACCAAGTGAAATTCTAAGAATGATCTTGACATGCTACCATCCATACAAACCACACTGTTGACGCTGATACACCACCTGCACGTACACATTGTACGTACAAGATAAACATAACGAAAACAAAGTTGAGAAAAAAGTGCTTACTTGTAACTAAGTCCAAAGTTGTCCAGTAGACGGTTCAGGCTGAACAGTAACATACAGAGTTGTAGAACATCGTAAGTTAAAAAGCAAGACAATTTTTGCACTTAAATCGTACTTGACGACATGACTGACAGAGCCGGTATTCTCCGAACACTTCACGACACTTTTATTAAGTTCACATTTTACAATGTTGTAACATAAACTCGTCTTAAACTTATCAGTTAATGAAGTTTACACCAAACTGGGGTCACAAGTGTAATATACAAAAGGGATGATATCGCGAGCGCAACTTGGTGGTTGTGTGCGGCAGCGTGCCACCTGCCACTGTTAGCGAACACGAATCTACTGCCGCCGGCCACTGCCTGCCGGTCCCGCGTTCACAACTCCAGCTCACCATGACACTACCGGTTTGCATTCCCGCTCTATCATTTACATTTTAGCACATACATTGATGCATATACAGCAACTCTCTGACACTCCGTACATACCTAACAGGCAATGGATTGCAAATACCGAAATTGTCGATCCCAGATCTGTTGGCAATGGCTTGAGCTTTGCGTGGGAGGGAAAAGCTCGCTCGGATCGCTTCCTACGGAGCTATTTTGTTTAAGTTAAACGCAGCGCCCTCTATGTGAGCTAAGCAGAGTAACGACAGCGCCATCTACTTGATGCATAGGATAACGTTAACTAAGTATAGTGTGCTTATGTCTCTTGAAAATGTTGTATGTAACTTAAAGCCTCAGCTACGATAGGTATTAGTTGAGTTCAGAGAGGTGGCACTGCTATAGAACGCTAAAGTTAAACTGAATTCATGATGATAGTGATTTTAAAAATATTGAACAAAGCTATTAATCTATTTAATTCTTACTTCACATTATTCTTTTGTTTTCAAAAAAAAATACATAATAATATGACATTTGAATGGGACGTTCTCATGTCATGTTACAAACCCCTGAAAAATAAATAAGTTTTAATCAATAAGTTTTTAATGGTCAATTATTGTGGTTTATAATTCTAGGCTGTTTTCCTATAATAATGCAAACATAATAGTATTATATTATAACTAATAATTCATTTAAATATGAAAATAAATATATTTATTATAAAATCTCATTAATTTGTTTCTACTTAGTCCTAAGTACGACACTAATTTATGTTTGTAATAAAAATATAGCCTGAAAGATATAAAAAAAAAAAAAAATTTTAATTAAAATATAATATTTCGGATAATTTTATTATTAATGATTATTTAATCAAAAAGTATCGCTATGTGATATCATTACTAAATATATGTAAAATAAAAGGATCGTTTAAGGTAAAAAAACTTCACCGTGTGTGTATTATAATTACAGGCGTGATCTAAATCCCATAATGCATTTTCTTTTTTGTAATTTAACATAACGAATGATTTTAAATCTGCGAAGTTCGACAGATTTCATTTCATCATTCATCATTTTTTGTTATTTCATGACAAAAAATTAAGTACAGAATAGCCCTTGCTGATTTCAGACCTACCCATTTTCTTTTGAAGACGGATTCTCAAAAATTTTCTTGTGTCTATTGGCAAGAGCTTATCACCAAAATTAGATGTCTTTAAGAGAAGTATGTATATGTGATATATGTATCTTCAAACAGCAACATTTTTTAACGACAGCCATCAATGATCTATAAACTTCAAAATATAATAACATAAACATAACCTAAACATAAAAAGTCGTGGTGGCCTAGTGGGCAAAGAACCAACCTCTCGAGTATGAGGGCGCGGGTTCGAATCCAGGTCAGGCAAGTACCAATGCAACTTTTCTAAGTTTGTATGTACTTTCTAAGTATATCTTAGACACCAATGGCTGATAAAAAGGTGAAGGAAAACATCTTGAGGAAACCTGGACTATATAGTCTGAAATCACCAACCCGCATTGAGCAAGCGTGGTGATTAATGCTCAATCCTTCTCCGTGTGAGAGGAGGCCTGTGCCCAGCAGTGAGACGATAAATAGGCTGTAACTAACTAACTAACTAACTAAACATAACCTCAGAATTGGCAACCTTATGACCACAATACCAGTCATGTTTCAACGTTCATATCGTTTATGTAAACGAATGACTCATTTGAACGATTCAATAATTTAATATTCTATCAACGGTAAACATTTCTGACTCACTCAACTTGTTATTAGCGAACGTGATAGTATTCTATGGCTACTAAGACCTATGTATTTGCTAAATATCCTATGACTCCTATCTTTGTATTAATATTAATGAATGCTTTGTTAGAATTTCTCTAAGTAAACCTTTACATTATTTTGCTTTGTGCTCCTTAAGCAGATAAAGTCCTTCTTCTTTTAAATGATTTAATTACACGCTAATACAATTAACTCCCTTTCATGCATGTCGATTCATGTACTCAATACCTATAATAAGAAAAAAACGGATTCACAGATTTTTCACGACTGATCAACATCATGACAATTTGTTTGCTTTGGCGGCTCCTGTAGTAAAGAGTTTTAATAATAGAATACATAGTTTGCCCATATATAATATCACTATGTAAACTGTACCTATGTAAAATGTTACAGATTTTCCATAGGAACTAAGGAAGCATAAAAGCTTCCCCCGATGCGCGTTTAGCTCACGCCTCAGCGGGTAGCGTTTACACGATAGCTGCAGGGTTGAATTATTTGCTTCCTGACTCCCCTAAGGCCGACGCTAAGGTTAGCTTGCACTACAGTGTGCAGTTATCCTTAAACTATTACACTCTGAGCATCATCACTCGGTAAACTCTGAAGATACAATTTAATATTCATGAAAATAAATTACGTATAATCGCATATTTTTCGCAAGTGAAAATCTTCCATTTCCTTCGAGAGGGAGTTTTGAGAAGAATCTTTGCTTGATGTCCACACCACAGTAAATTGACATTCTAATCGAGTTATACATTGTTTCTCCTTACATTGTAAATCAATTGATGTTGAAAATGCTTGCAAAATTCCCATTTAAAATAAAAGAGTACAGATGACAAAATGGTAACAATTGGATTTCGCGATACGGGTTTACGTATCGAAATAGATTCTAAGTTGGTAAGTAAGTATTGCTAAATATGCAGTTTTAAGGCTTTGAATCAATCATTCTAGATTCGCAATAAAATTTTATAGGAAAATAAATTAAAGAAACCTAGAAAGTGCAATGTGCATCATCTAGCTAAAAGACATGTATATTTTCCTGATGTTGGTACCTACCTGATTGTATTGAGACTGCACGGAATTGCAAAGAATCCTACAGATTGAGTACGAATTTTAGCAGATTTTAAGTTAACACCACTCATGCAAACTCCCATCTCGGTTGTAAATGTAAAAAGTCAGGCCATTTCAATTCAACAAAGAAAATTGTACCCATCACTCACGTCACTTTGGGCCATTTGCGTAACATACCGTACATGTAACATAAGGGCGAAAGTATGTATTAGAACAATGAATAGGCTATATCCTTTATGGTCCAGAAACTGCGTCCGGCCTAGATGTGCGCGGTCGTGTCCAAGCCGTAGTGAAAGTACGCCATTGTTATGGTGACATACGTACCCGAGCCTTGTAAGTGCAATATGCTGTAATTGCGGCATTGCCAGCTTAAACGACCGCTAATGTTCTTGTTCTGTGTTTCTTAGCTCTTTGTATCTAAAACGACTTAATGATGACGATAATAAAGCTAATGCTTTAGCAGTTGCCGCTCTGTTGCAAAATGCAGGCTATGTTATTTGTAGAAGTTCTAAGATTTTTTTTTCAGTTAGTGGTTATATCTTGATCGTTGAACTCGTTCAAATTATAATACTTATGATGTAATAAAGCAATTTTTCAGCAAGCCATATAGGAGGCAGACAGATGTGAATTAATAAGTCTCAGTCAAAATGATACAGATGATTATGTTTAACAAATCATTTCCAAGGTTATTTAAACAGCTAACAAACAAGCGACTACCAGTAATGGCACATGTTTGGCACTTAGCGTGCCCACGACACAAGACACCTTGGTGTAAGACGTGACCGGTGAGGTACTAACAATTATTGTCCTTACCTTATTAGAATATATTAAAGCGTTTAGTGTGTGGGCTTCCCTTATACATAGATTTAGAATGCGTTTAAAATGTTGGGCACGCCGAAGTTTAATACAAAAACACCATCAAATCCGAAATATTCGAAGGAGTTTCCGAGATTATTTTAAAACTTAGGTGTGATTATTTATACAAAATTTCCTTAAAGTATTTTATGTGGCAACGTTTAAATCATAATCAACTGTGATATGCATTTATGTCAATGACCAACTTACAGCAATTAATTTTCTTCCCATTAAATTTCCTTTTTAATGTAGGTGAAGATAGATAGTCCCGCGCTTGACTACAATTTCACCTGATGTTACATTCTTAATGATGCGTCCAACCAGACGTCTTGGGTAACATGAACACAATTAGCTTAGTTCTTAGCACTGCATGGACCGCTATAATCCCGGTCGCACATTACCCAGATATAACCAATAACGTTTGTGTCGATTTCTGTGTCAAGTAATTGTACATTTATCGGCGTAAGTATAATTTCAACAAGTAACGGTAGTATGACAGTTTACAATAGTCTCCGGGTGATAGGCCCGTTCGAGTGGAACACCAGTCGGTTCCCATGATGAAACCGTATACGGCTGTCGAGAGACGCGACTTGTCTTCACATGAGAACTTAATAAGATAAGTACGTACTTATCAGTATTTTCTTAAAGAGGATCGTGACAAAATCTATACAGAAAACTCCTTAGAAGAAAACGCTTTGGTGTTCATTTTGTCTTTGTTTTTGTTACCCCAAAAGGACAACGGCTTACCGTGAACTCGTCATTAGCAGGCCTTGTAACTTTATTGGATATTCCTAAATGTTACTAGAAACACTTTCAAACATACGGAACTTTAGGTATATAAACTTGTTTTTTTTAAATAATTTCTATGTAAATAACCGCGATAAATTAAATATTATTAATTATCTTAATTTCCATGCCATAGAACCAGAATGATGGGTTTCGTTTCCTATTGACCTGTTTTTTACTTTCCGCCGGCCATGTCCACCATCTTTTAGGTACTACATATACTCACAATATACTTATTTACTAAAGCGTTTAGTTTTTGTGCATTTTAAAGTACAAATGTCAAGGTGGAATACTCGTGAAAAAACAACGAGCCTATACTTATTAATAGAATATCAATTCACGAACTGCCCGATTGTTTTTGTAAAATCTTCTTGTTGATATTGTGTGAGTTAAAGGTATAATGGATCAGTTAGCTATCCCTGATTTTAGGAGTTTCTTAAATCAGCTGAAACTCTCTGGAAATGAGGCTATATTTTTTCTTTAACTTTAAAATGAAACTGAAAAAAAAATACCCAATAGATTTTCTTTTATACAATATAATAGACATTATTATAAACTGATCAAGATATGTTTCGTAGGTGTCCAATATGACACGGTTGATTAAAATGGAAAATTATCATTACAATTGCTTTGTTCCGTTCTCACCTTGAAGTAATGAACGACTTTAATTTTGTTAACATGAAGAATGTACATATTCGGCAAATACCTGCTGAACATACAATTTTCATTTATCGAATTTTCACAGTCGAAGTCCGGTAACAAGAAATTAACATTCTACATTTCAATAATTAATATTTTAACGTACAAAATAAGTGTAACATTTGCCGACAAAATGTAGTGAATGTCTGCAACTAACTACCGGAGTATGTACCGTTTGTTTTAATAATTTTCTACATGTTTCTCACGGAAGTGCAGACTACTCAGTAATTGAGTTGTTGCCTTCTTCACACGATTCAGTCAGCGTAACGTTGAACCTTCCAGCGGTAATGGAAAACTCTAGTTTACAGCTAGAAGCACAAAGCGATGTCATTTTAAACGATGTTACGGCCTACTAACTATGTGCTTAACTGCTTAGTACATGCGACATTTATAGCAAACTGTCTTAAAGTTGTTCAAAATATACTTTAAATATTATATTCTTGTAGTTTTTAAGTTTGAACATTTACCAACTATATTAGTATTATTAATTTGCTACGTGTTCGTGAAGATGATTTGATTCCATGATTTTGCAACCAGCGACTCAATGAAAACATAACACAAACGTTTTTTTGCACTTGAGGAGCTTTTGACACGTCAATCTTAGATTTAGCTACTTGATGTTTATATGGCAAAAACAATATCCTACCTAATTTTAGTACGTTTTTAACGTTTAAACAGTCAAGGCAACCCGGATCAAAGCTATGATATCATCCCAGATCTAGTGTAGTGATTAGACAGCTCACTTACAGCCGTGGGACTTCGTCTTTCCCGCGCATAAATCTTATTGATAAATTCACATTGTGTTTTTAATTTGGAGTAATTATCATTATTTTTAATGTTCATGTTAATTGAGGTTAGCAAACGGCGTTATGCTGCGTGATATAACAAATACATAGTTAACACAGTAATAAGTTTGCGTAACCTAAAAGCTTTCATTAGAAAATCGCGTTTATTTTGGTTTACGAGCTTTTCTCTTGAGAATCTTTGACTGTGATCAGTATTCATTTGTTGATTCTTTTTTCTACATGAGTTGATTTTGCCAAAATATTTTGAAGGAACGTCATAAATATGAATAAGACTGTGGTTAAGTTGTTTTGTTTGTTTATCATAGATTTTCACATCCCCCCCCCCCCCCTATTTTGCACAGACAGTGGCTTCATCTAATTTGAATAAATATTACGTTATTCTTGCAGTGGTAGCAGCTATTGCCCTTTCCTTTGTTACTTTACCACTTTGTGTTTCTGCTTTTCAATGCGTTGTTCAAAGTATATCATAATATTTGTGTAAAATAAAATGATAAAAGAAACTTTAAATTATATATTATTTAAAATGGCAATTCTTATAAGTTCTTTCCACCTACACAAAACAAACGAAGATAACCAATGGCAACAGAAAAGTTATCTGCGTACATTACATGCGACACCTTATACCTAACTGCATAGGTACTGTTATCCATGTCATCACGTTCCCATTCATTCGGCTAGCCCATTATTCTGCACATAACAAATTCGTTGTTGCAAGCTAGATCGCCTAGAATGCCTGAACACAATATATTGTCCTGTCGAAAACCTTGAACAGAGCAAAGTTCATGTGACAGAAATAGCATTATTTGACAATGCGTAGCCTTCGGAATGCCGCTCCTAGTCTGGACCGCACATTGTGCACTTATTATCTTATTAAAACACTGGATATCTCCAAGTATTATTTAAATACAGATTATATTATTTCAACAGTAATTGTGACATAATGCTTGCAGACATTCCGAGGGAGTGGTACCTCCAGTAATTCCGAGAACTTCTTGAACTGAGCGGTGTTTGTTGATGTATCTTTTGTTCAACTTACAACAGGAATGACGAGTGTGGCTGTCCGCGTGTATCAAAGAGACCACCGAGCTTTTCCTGTACCGTACAAAGAAACTTACATAAATCAATGCGGAAAGTAGCTTTTGAAGATACTTGAGTTTTTAAGTATTGCGTGTCTTTTACAAAAGTTAAGAAAGGTCCTATAAAATTGTAGTAAAATCAAGTAACTGCATGCCATATTACTTAACACTTGTAACAAACCACAATTGGAACCATAAGCGATATTTATTCGCTTAATCAAACAGGTATTACACGTTCGAACTACTAATAATAAGCTTAGCAACGTTGAAATACGTCTGTTTGTAGTTTAGGACTCGTAATATGTTCCCCGGCCGTAGGTAATCGTGATTACGAGCAAACGGCTTCCTCGTAACTAGGGCTGCCATCTCGAATTTCGCCAAACCCGGACAAATATTTAAAAAACCCGGACATTTTACGTAAATCGCATTTTTTTCCCGAACGAGTACGATTTTCTTTCAACAAAATAATACCTAATTTGTAATCCATTTACTATTAACATATACTTAAATTCAATGAGGTGCTTCCTTATATGAAAAGTGTCCGGGTTTTCCCCGGACACTTCTTGAAACCCCGCCCGGACGGCCCCCGGACGGCTTCCAAACGAGGACAAATCCGGGGAAACCCGGACGGATGGCAGCCCTACTCGTAACGCACCCGTCCGGAACAATAACACGACCGGTAGCTCTGAATTAAAACAAAGCCGATTACTTACACATGCGACGTAGAAAATTATTTATCAACCTTTGTACGTATTGTTTGCTTATCGTACGGCTTTTCTCTGTGAATGCAAGAAAGTTCAGACGTTACACAGCTTTTAGAAAATATCGGTATTTATCTTACTCTTGTATTTGTTAGAGTAAGGGAAAATCTGTATTCCTAAGCATTGAAGCTTACATGAAAATGTTACCAACTGTGCAAGCTGAAACTTTTACTGAAGCATCAAACCATCCAGTTGTATTTTTTTCCATAAACAAAACCGAAGCTTATTTTATTACTATTATGTTATTTTGATTACACATTTCCCCAAAATCGTAGGCGCCGCGCGTTGTGGCGTTTACACGCCTGCAGTGACTGTTCGTTGTGTTTAGAAGGGTACAAACAAAATAAACCACCCGCCCACACATACAGGCGGTTCAAAACCACAACATCATGCACCTCATGCGTTCCTATCAGTTAATCTATCAAATGTGGGTCTACTTAATGCCTTGTCGATCCGTATTTCTGTAGTGCAGTACACACTGGGGTAACGATATTTGACAATTTGTATTGGGTACGGATTAAAAAGCTTTTGTGTTTTAGCACCTTATGAAGTAATGTCCCGGACGTGCTGTTTGGCACGGCAGCTGTTTTGTTTATACATTCAAAATGTGTGTTATTGTATGGTACATGCTATATTTGTGAGGTAACATGGCTAGCTAACGTTAACGACACGCATTCTGGGAGTCGTGCGCGTGCCCCCTCCCGCCAGACGGTGCGCGCGCGCAGGAAACACGCGCCACCGCGACCGCTACGTTCCCCAGTCAACACACGATCGTTAAGCCCCTTACCTTTATGGACTTGACAAATACCTTATAAAGGTCATTCAGGTCAAGGAGGCCTGCTAAATATTAAACGCTGTTAATTTTATGTTAAGCATTCAATAAATATTTATGCGTAGAGAATAGGGCTATAAAGTCATAGCAACGGGTAATTGAAACGATTTAATGTTTTGATGAAGTATCTTTAAATTGGAAACGGACGGATACTGATTAGTATTTAATGTCTTTACATTCCGACGTCACTCAATAAACACCACATTGATAATGTGGTTACAAAATAACTTAAACTCATGTGTGGCCTACGTGTGTGTCATTAGATAATGAAGTCCTATCCATTTTTTTGAGTCAAGCTTTTGTTTGTTCTTTGATAAAATAATAATCGTCAGCCTTGCGGGCGCCGCTGTGAGGTGTGAGACGCAGTGCCGTGTGGGTGCTACACCTACGAACTTGTTAAGAACCATGTCCTTATCTTTCACTCATCAATAATTAAAACTAATAACAGATTCAGAGAAACATGAGTTTGGAGAATCAGTGACGATCTTATTGCCAGAAAAAAATAACATGCTTTCAGTTTCGCTTAACCCAGTTATTACAGAGAAATTTATTTGAAACACTACCGTAAATAATCTTTACTAATTAGGCTTTCATAGAAAAATATCTACACCTAAGCTTTAAACTGGCTTAATTCTGAATAGGCTAATGAGAAAAACAATTGAACGTCATAAAAAACCAATAGTCAGATTATACCGAGTGGGAACATTTTAAGCAGGTATTTGTAGGAGCTGTTTAAAATCATTCATTCTTCACGCTTGAATGGTTTCTATGGGATGGGAATGGGACCCGGGGGAGACGCACTGCGCAGGTACACATCGCTGCGCAATAAAAGATTTTTTGTCTTCAACTTGTCGTGAGGCTCAAGTGCCACTTGCCGAAAATATTGACTGCACATGTTAAATTTAACTTAAAAAAACCGTTACAGGTGTTTTTTTTTCTGATTTTTTATTTTAACTGCTAATGATGTTGAACATTTTTCCGATCTTAGAATGAAAACATTAATATTATCTTTAATTCTATAACGTATCAGGTTTTATCAATACAGGTGTGTTGTGGTAGGGAGATTGTGAATGTAGGAAACGATGTCAGATCCATGTTTACGTTAACAACTTGACTGACAGTATAGATTCCAACATTGCCAACTATGCCGCTCTTTAAAATATCTCTGTAAACACCTGTTATTTGGAATTAAATAAGGTGTTATATCAGTTTTTATTTTGTATAGTAAAGAGCGCCCGCCGTTAACAAGAAACGCTATCTTAGTACAGTCTGCTCCCCCATCATAATACACCTTTGTCAACACTCTGTCTTTGTCTCGCATGGGGATTGTCGTATTTCCTTCTTCTTCACAACTGAACCCCATTTATGGGTGTACAGACAGCATAAACAATTTCTCGAGCGGCGCGCGTAAATTTGAGGTTATGTTAGTATTAATTCGACATTCGCTTTAGACGAACGTGCGGCGGTGCATCGCGTACCGGCTCCTGTGATCGTGTGCATTTTCGTTACGTCACGATCGATATCTCGGACAATCAAGTGCATTATTGCAGTGTCTGTGCAGACGGTGTATGTAATTTAATTTTAAAGTTTTGTAACCGCCATGGTATTGTTTTTAAAATTATCATGCCAACCGGACGTATGCTGTTGCGTTAAATACAACTTTTCTTTTTAAGGTAAGTTTGCGTTTTATGTTTTCCAATTAATAATTGTTTTCGTATTCCGATAAAAGTTCGTTGATGATATCTATTAATTCAAATTCTTATTGGTGAAATTGAACCTGTTTTCCGATACTGGGACAAACACTGATCGGTTTTGTGGTGTTTTATATAAACGGTTGTAATTTTAAACGGAACTGTTATTTATTTTACTTGATATTTGAATTTATTCTTTCATGTTAAATATCATTGTAAATATTTATAGCAACAATGCGATAAGTATATTAAATATCATTTTTATTTGTAATGTACGTTATCAAAACACTTAAGGCTTGAAAAACTACTCCTCTTTTTATTTGCAATAAAATTCAATGCAGACTATTCCATATTCAGTCACCTGGAAACAGATGAAATATATGCTTAAATAATATTTGCACAAAAAATAACGTATCGTTCGTTGCTTTTCTACGCTCCCTCATAGTTTGAACCCTCGCCCGCCACGCTCTAGCAGACAAATGAACCAAAATTTAAAAACCGTTTTGGAAGTCCTTATTGCTACGTTATAAGATTTATTTTGTCTTGATTAAATGGCAAAGTTAATTGTGCAGCGTCAGCGCCGTGCATTCATCCCGCACCCTCTTTTATTACCTATACCGTATGCATGTTGCGGTTCTTATTGTGAACTGCATCAATCCATTAGAGCGATTAATCTCTAGTAGATATTTAGTTAACATTGTTGTGCAAATGATTTAGGAGATCATAGTTATTATTTTGGCAGACTGTTTTTTGGCACAGCTGTTCAACTCTTCTTTGGGCTAAACTGCTGTTACAGTTTATCAGTTGGCTTTGTTTGATTACAATAAAAGGCAGTTTTCAACGTAGGAACTGCTCATTTGGTCTAGTCTAGTCACTGGGATTTTCCATACGGGTAAAACCTATCAGTAATGAAGACCATCTGGATTAAAGACGGATCGATAGCAATGGACTCGTCCTTCGTTGCCCTGTTGGAACCTACTTAAATTGAAATGAAGAGTTCAAAAGTAGTACATATGGCAATCTCTGAACTAGTTTTTCAGTCATGTATATTACATTCTTAATTAGGAACTCTCTCTGGGAAATCTACCAATAAAGAGTATTTGCTTAATGAATGCCGACCAAAATATTAAGATGAAAAACCGTTACCAAGCGAGAACGGATGTCTCATGATCTCAATAATTTAAAATTAAAATGTTGCACCTCCGAAACGGCAGTTATTGAGTTCTGCATCACCTTAATCGGAAACCGGGTTTCTTATCGAAAAAATTAACAAGATTCACCAATTATAGCAACAGTTGTGTGGGCTTAGGCTTAAAGGATTAGTAAGAAATTCAAATTTAGGTGGCTTCTCAATAACATTGCTCTTTTATTGCCCCACTAATGCACTAATATCTACCCATAGAGCCGCTTATGGTTTAAGCTGCGAAGAAATGTGGGTGCAAGATCTATTTTCAATATTGAATGAAACAATATGTAGGATATTTTAACGAATAATTTGTAGAATGGAGCGGTATCGTAAATCATTATTTTTTTTTAGTTTTGGGAAATATTTTCCTAACATTGTGATGTTTGAGTCGTGTTATTTATTTTCTATGGAGGTTGTAGGATAAATGAATTGGAGACTTCGGTAAAGAGATACTAATTCAAACTTTGAATTTTGAATGTTTATTACGTACATTTTATTCGAAACCTTGCTTTGAGTTTAGAATTTTCCTGTGTCAAAGCAATGTATTGAGATTTACGTGTATTGCTTAACAAGTGACATGTTTTGTTTATGTTCTAAAGGGAAATTTCTAAGCAAAGCAGTTTGAAGCCATTTCTAAATCAATATGTTTTAGATATTGAATAAAAGAACATATTCGTATGTCCAACATCGAGGTGCCAATTAAAAGGTTCTCTTACAGATTCAGGTGACAGGTAAAGTAAATAGGTATTTACATTAGGATCCTAGTGAATTTACCCTATGTGATCACATTTCTGTTGACAAAGTTCGTCCAATTACCCGTTACAGTTAAGATATTAGACGTCACGTCACGTAACAGTTAAGATATAAGATAGTGATTTCTAAAAGCGTTTAGATATACCCAATCATCCACTAACTCTTATTTATAATTGCTATTATCAATATAAATGACTCAGAGGATCACGTCTCTATGCTCATCCAAATTCTTCATCGCAAAATTTCAGCTACAATTATGTCTTAAAGCAATACCAGGAACATTTATATGATAATTACAAAATTACTTAATAGCAGATAAACCTTTCTGCATTTATTCGATTCTTAGCAATCGAATCGTTGAATCGTTACTTCCATATTTCTAAAGTCCTTGATCTATAGCAATCTCGCTGAGTGCATTCTGGTGTGCAACATTGACGTGCTTTATTATTCTGACATGAATTTTAACGTTTCTAACCTTTCCAAGCATCTGTAGTCACGCGCTCTTAAAATGTACTATAAGTAGGTACGTACCTTGGTACATGGTGCGAAATGTCCATTCATTTATAGACACTGGTGATCATTCATAACCGCAATGTGATCATGTTTATTAATATGCACACCTGTTTTCCATAAAAACAAATGAACACTGAAAATAAACTTCATCTCTTTGCGGTTTCTTAGATTTATTTTAGTTTGCAATAACAAAGGAAAAGTTACATGCTTTTGAAGGCTGGCTCCAAAAAGCTATGGTCAGTGCCTCAACAAATGACCTCGCAAAAGGACTATGGTGTGTCATGCGCCTACGCATACAATTACGTGGTCCAGGAAAATGTAAACAATAATAATATCTAACTCAGTTTGTTCCGTATTTAAATATGTGCTTGGTTTATGTGTTTTAAGGTAAATAATACCTCATGAATTACAAGTTTAACAATGAAACATATTTTTGATAATGTATTAATTGGGTGGTGAATCAGGATTCGTTGGGTTAGTGATTCAGGTTTTATTTTCGATCATCATTATTGATTTTACTATTTTTGGTTTAAGATAGGCAAACAGTATTTTAGTACATGCGCATCTAAAAAATGAATGACAATAACAATACATTGAACAGTGTAATCGCAGCAGATGGCACTTACCATTAGCTCCTTATTAATAAAATTGCTTATCTACATACATACTTTGTTCTGGGTAAACAACACAACAGTTTTTATACATTTATAGCAAAGCTCCTTAATATTGATTCTCTAATCAGACGGCTACTTTCAAAAGTCCGACGATCTACAAGTCACACGAGATGATTGTCTTGTAACATATTCTCAGTACACCAGATACAGTCCAGTATGATAAACAGATCGCCACATATTCCGGGTCTCCCACGCCGATAATCTAGACAATGACGTCTTTGATTAACGAAGCCACAAGCTACATGTAAGTAGGGCTCTCATGAACCAAATACTGCTTGGAAAGATAACAACTGTAGATATGGAAATAGTAATTATATCTTCATTAAGGTTGAATTAAGATTTCACCGGCAACTAATGACGAAAGTTGGACATTTGTGAAATAGTGTCATTGGCCCGGTCTTGTAGATAACAAGAAGTGTATAACTTATTAGCTTCCGTTCCCGATTTTACCCGCGTCTCGAGGGAACTATTGTCCACATCCAGATAAAAATCCTATATTTGATGTTATGTGCTCATTAATTCGTTCAGCCATTAAAGCGTGATTGAGGAACAAACATATACCCAACAAACTTTCTCATTTATATTAGTACGATAATACAGTCTGAGTTAGTGAATAGATGAATCCATTAAGACATTGAAAATAGTAAATTGTATTCCAACTCATGTCTGAAACATAATACACCATGACGGTTTCTCATCACGTTACATGACATATTGATTGAACAAAATTAAATTAAGATATCACAAACTAAAATTAAATGATTTGTTGCTTTGCTTGTCACTTGGTAACTTTATCGTCTAAGATTGTTTATGGTTACCGTGCAACAAAAAACAATTTCAAATTCCCGATAAAGAATTTTGTTTGGCATGAGAAGTTTTTCCACACTATCAAGCGAATCTGCAACAAAAATTAATTACCTACATCATTCATAACTTTTTTATTACACACAGTAACTTTAATATAACATTTAACACAGCACGCGAGTTCACCTGTTTATATAAATTTACTTTTACTGAGCTTTTACTCTTGCGAAACCCTGGTCGCTCTCCGATGTCCCACATACGACATCGTTACTCCGCGGCGAAAATTGCAGCCGTCAGTCATCCATCAATTTTGAAACTGGAAACGTACTACTGACATACAATATGAGACAGCGGCGTACCTACGGACACTACGGTCTCATATGTCCAATAAAAATATATTTATCACCGCTTTTTCTTTGGCGTTTATTTAATTAGAGAAAATCGAAAATACTTGGTTTGAAAGCAATGGGTGAGGCTGTGGACGTCCTAGGGCTGGGACAGTGACGATGTATTATTTATTTCTCAGTTTCACAATTACCTGGCAATAAACAGTCAAAAATTATGATTTGAGTATTACCTACATAAATGCCTTTTATCAAAATTCAATAGAAAAAACAAGTTGCTGAACCGTGTTCTGCCCACAAACATACATTTTGCCTTTTTGTTATTATAATTTTGTGGTTCTCATTCAGTGAGTTTGCATTTAAGGAAACTCATCTCAGAATTTTCATTGTCATGTAGAATATGAGCCACTTATGCATAAATGAACAGTGTGAAAAATTTCTCAAAAACTTTGAAGAGCCGGAATGTTTAGAAGATGGACTGCAATAGGTTACTTTTCTCGAGATATTAGTATCTATTTGAAAGTGACCACGGTAACGAAGTGGGTGGAATCCAAGGTGGGATGTCTTTAGATAATAAAATAGATGGATCTTCAAATTACATGAGTATGATGGGAATGAATATATGAATTATCGAATGGCAGAAACAAATGAAATGAGCATATTGCGCTCAACCACAAATTACTTCGAAGTAGATGATGATTGATCTATTAGACACAACTAGCAAAAGTTAACTGATGAGCATAACTGCTCAATCTTCCATAGCCTCGGAGGCAAGGGAAGTCAATGACCGTACAAAGTAAAACTAAAATAATTTCTGCAATTTTCATTATACCTATGTGTTTCATGTGAAATAATAACCTCAAGGCAAAAACCTGATGTCATCATTCATAAAGATTCAAATATTTTCACACGCACTTACATTGTTTTCCACATACACATCGCAAATGGCTTCAAAAATACCTATAACACTTTATGAATAGTTAGCATACCTATTCCACAAACAATGAATATTCACGATATTATAATTAGAACCGGTCACAGTAAGTGTTTAATTTGTGTACATTTGTTTCGCTTCTATTGTGCGGAACATGATTTGAAGGCTTACTTAAAGTACAACAATGGAATTAGAGCAGGCCGATTTCTCCTGAGAAAATAAATGAATAATAGTAAATAACGATGAACATCATAATAGAAAGAGCGAGAAGTAATTTCCCAGATTCATTCGATGAGCCGGGCTGGGATGTAGAGCGCGGGTAGATTTTTAATTCTACTGCAAACAATGTTCCGGCGAACAACAGAGATCCACCGTATTGCAATACCGTAGCCGGCCTACTTGTTCATACAAATTACAAATAACGCTATGAACGGTTTGAAAAGGTTATTCTTTCAAGCAATATCATCTGCGTTGCCTCTGTTGTATTGTTTTTCTGTTTTTCCGGCATGAATTATAAACATCTCCTCGTGTATAAATTAGCTCGGTAAATAATTAAACAATACAGTATTATACAATCTTCATTATTAAGGTCATGTAGCTATTTAAGAATAGGTACAAATAATTTCATGCATTTCCACAATTGTTATCGGAAAACCGAGGAAAATCAATGTTATGCCCGAATGATTTCTCTTGCAAGGTATTTTAAATGCAAATGCAATGAAAAAGAAATTAGAATAATAAAAGAACCGCCGTTTCGCACTCAGTGATTATAATTGTAGGTTTTATAAAACGTGTTATTATTAGATGACGGCCCTTCATGGTTTGAATTGGTTATATGAAAGGGGCGACGCTGTTGTTTGTTGGCAACGAACAAAACGCGGGTCACATTCCTTAGGGCCTATTGTGCCACTATCGCTCTCTTAGTTACGCATAAATCTTAGTTTGGTTAATAAGTGTGGGCGCGACATGGCTACCAAACAGTTACGTTATATTAAACATAAATTCCAACAACAATATTGTACGGCCAAGTGACTTGTCTCTGCCAATAAGTTCATAATCTAGGTCTAGAACAAAATATAGATCTATAACTTGTGATTAAAGTATAGCGATATCAGGTTTGCCTTATGTTCTTAACCTTGATGGTCAACTATGATAAATATTTATTATTAAAGTAGAGAGGCAATATTAGTGGCAATTTCGAGCTGAGAAAACTTCAAGTGATAATTTTCTTAACCGCGTGTCATTTGATGGCGGTGGAGTTCTAAGTTTGAAATGGAACCGATCTGATAACGGATAGACTGTTATTTGCTGGTTCACACATCGCATTCAAACGGTCGAGAACACTTAAAAGTCCCGTGGAATGAACAACTAATGGATTCAGGCTTTAATGGCGGTCCACTTGAGTTCAAAGAAGGGCCGCGGGGAACAATGAGCGCCGCTCCCGCTCACCCATCTGCTGATGCTAGGAGTTGAGCTTTTGATTTTGTCACGTACACATTTATACACTGATTGTTCATTTTAATTGTGCGCTTGTTATCATAATGATCGTAATTGTATTTGTAATGTAACGCCAGAAATATTTTGTATTTACACTTTTTTGTTTGTTTACTCATTTTACATTCCCGCGTTAAATCTTAGTTTTAATTCGGAATGTTTTAATAACTTCAGCCGATTCGAAAGCGAAATAAACAAGCATGCTCAAATTCATAACTAATATTTTAGGCTTAACAAAAAATGGGTTCAACTGTCTATCAGTACTGAATTTTTTGAGCACTATTTCCTGGTATTGAAATCGGTTAAAATTACGTCATCGCCTTCTACAAATACCACACACTAAGTATACAGGAAAGCGTAGATTTAATTGATCTATTGTTATCCAATGAGAATGTTGCTCGTTATTCGTTTTATCATAAAAAAAAAACTAATCCAAACACCTCGCAACAAAAGCGTGGGACTAACCTGTTACGATTTCAACGCGTCTCTATAAAAATGTACATTAAACTATGTCAGGCGTATTGAGATGACATTATTATACCTTTGAATGATCGGCAGAGTAACCTTGTATATAATAAAATTTAATGAATTAAGCCTTTGAATGGATCCTGCCATCATTGACAATGACAGTAGAGCGTGGCACCGGAAGATCAGTGACCAGCGACACGGCATAAGCACCGCCAAATTTGGCTCGCAACGGTACTGTGCCGGCAAAAATTAACGCCAATTGCCTCCACTGTGCCTAACTAGATAAACTAGTCGGTAAAATGTTATTGTTTTGTATTACAAAACTGTACTTTACTGTTGTACATAAATACTGTGACCGCGGGCAAAGAACTTATTTGCGAAACTTTTTGAATGTTATTTATTCATTAGTGTACTAAGAATTGCATGACTAATTCTCTTAATTGGATAACCGTATTATGTTGCAAATAGGTGTTATATTAAATTAATTCATGATTACATTAGTCATTGAAAATAATACAATAATAAGCTACGTACCTATTGTAATTAGAGTCTTCTCAACTTAATGAATGGAACAACAAATAAGTGCCTATATAGGCAGGAAAACCGTTGTCCATTTTATAGGTATTTACAATGAATCTTCATTTGGAGTGCTGGTCAATATAAATGCCGTCCCACGTGACCCACGTCCCCTTGTTTTTTGTTCGACCGCAGAGCCCTTTATGGGTAGTAAATTTCACCCTCGGGATCAGGGATCTGGATGCCGAAATTTTAATTGCGTGGCTCGGCATGGTGTCTACAAGTCTGAGCATCCCTTGAGATTAATATGGTCCGGCTGTCCTCAAACAAGCTCTTATGTAAGTAATGTAATAAATGCCCCTTTATCAACCTTTAACTACATTATGTATACTAAAGTCCCCATACCTGTTCTTGTTCTGTACCAACAGTTCAAACGTTTCCTCCAAACTAAACAACAATGTGAACCAAGTTGGACTTGCATGTACAGAAATAGAGACCCATCAAGAAAAGTTTATTGACATTGTTACAGTAGAGACGTTCTTTGTATCCTTGTTCTTAATAACAGACAATGCGCTGTATTATTCCCTTATTACAGTTTCGTAACAGGAATAATTGACAGACTCGGTACAACACACTCGAATCAACTAGTCGTTAAGAGCACGCGAGCTGTGCTCAGCCAGGCGTCAAATAAGCGGCTATTAAATATACGAACGTTATGACTTCATGGCCGATAAAAAATACCACGATAGACGCACAAAGTGCATCAAGTGCGTCTTTACTATTTAGTATGAGTGGTGGGTGAGTCTGGCGGAGCGGATATCCGCAAGAGGTACCGCTGCCAGCTCCCACTCAAGTCAGGCGCAACGCTGTTTGGGTAGGATTCTAATTACAATAACATCTGTCTACGATAGTAAACGGCTTAATGTGAGTCTATAATTAAGTTGTTTGAGTATGAGTAATGCTGTGTTACCTATTATTAGAACAAAAACTTTGTCAGCAGTTCCCATGTTTCACGTAACGATTTATTTGGACAAAAACGTCACCGTCTGATTAAGCAAGGGTGTAAATTCGGCGCCATGATTAATCGAACACAATATACATAAATTCGGTAAAGGAGTGAAAATCGTGACATGGCCCTTGGTTTGGGTTCGCCTAGTCGCGAGTAACGAATATTTTACTGGTTATGTAGGTCACGGCTAGACATAATTGTTGAAGTTATGCGACAGGGCTCCGGTGACCGGACGTCGTTGTTTGCCGACCTAAACCCACGCCGTGTGGGACGCAGCGTGGTCAATGTTTATGCCTCTACTTATAATCCTCAATGGCTTCCAAAGTTATAACTTCAATTTTAATATTCAACTCATACGGGCACATGCCTATTAATATTCAGTACCTCTGAAGATGTAAGTGTGCATAAAGTCTAATCTAATTATATTGAGCTTCTAATAAGCACAAGTGGTTGCTATATTTAGCGGTGATGGTCCAAGTACTTATATTAAGTCCGACAACAGTCCACGACTATGGGCAGAGCTATCAATGTGCTATGAACATGTCTTCGTTATTGAATCCTTTTAGGCTTCGCCTTTTACAAGTTGTCCTCATAACAAACATTTGATTGACATTAACTGGCTAACTAATGTTAATTGTAAAGCATTTTCGATAAACGATATGAGTTGAGCCTAGATGAAGTTGTAACAAATAGGGCATTTATGTCTGCTTGATTCCATGAAACTTACTAAGCATTCCCTGCATTGTTATTTCAGGAGTTAGAGTAAAATGGGTGCTCCTGCGTGGGGTTCGCGCGGCGGCGGCGGCGACCGTCCTCGCCTGCTGCGCATGACGCCGCTACGCCACAGCTTCGCTGCGCCCGCGTCGCCGCCCGCGCCGCCCCCGCGCGCGCACGACTATGCATCCGACGCCGACACCAACAAGAAAGGTAACTTCCTTATGTGTCATAAAACCCTATATGGCATTACTGCCGTTTACATAAGCTGTTCGCTACGTTTATTTAGAACATTAACCGGTTGATGTTAGATTTGACTACCTATTACACACTTACGAGTTCTAACGTACTCGTACATCCGTTTGAGTGGAACTGACTTGCCTTGAACGACCTGTATGTAGTTTTTAGGGATATTTATGTCATAACGAAGAATAACACCAATTATATCAGGTTTATATTTACTTTGCAGAAGAAGGATGGAATGCCAATCTTTCACAGAGATGGCGAAAATTACGTCGACGGTGCTCACGTTTGAGGCCTGGCTCAGGCAACCGAGAACCGAGTCCAGTGCGCTGCTCTCCTTCTCCTCCAAGACCGCCTCAACACTGCTCGCCCGCGCCACCGTCCAAGTTATCCTTCAGACATCGAGGGAAAGTGTACACAACAGCGTCGCTTCGTGTCACTAGTGGCGCTCCAGATTTACTCCGTGCTCTGGGAAAGCTTGGCGGTGGACTCCGGCGCCGAGCGCTCTCCGCACACGACGTCCTCGCGCCACCACAGCAACAGCCGTCCACTTTTTACGTTCCTAGTCCTACCGCAACACGTCACCCCCCATCACCGTCACCACCACGCCAGTCGGCTTCAGTGCGACGCCGATGCAGTTCCCCAAACGTGTATAGGGCAGCCAAAGACTCTGCAGCACAAAGAGACCGCACGCCTCTTATTAGTCAAGAAGATGAAAGTCGGGATGTGGTTGATTATAATTACGTTCTTGAAAGGAGGAAGAATAGTGCTGAGGGACGAAGTCGACGCCCATATAGTGAAAATGTCGAATTAGATGTTCCGTACAGAAATGGATACAACCGTCTTCCATGTGAAGCTTCTCAAAGGCTTTGGGAAGAGCCGTATAGATTGCCACGGGTTCAGTCAAGACAGGAACCGATGCAGCAGTTGAGGAACGGTGTCGCAGAGCTGCGCGTGAGTGCGACTCCGAGGTCAGCCCGGCCCGCCTCCCGCCCCACCTGCCGCCACTCAGGTCGGGAAAAGACCACCCGCACCTGAACCTAGAGATACTCACACGTTTGAGGTATGTCAACATTTTATTTATTAGTTTGACCCAAATACTGCGTACTTAGATCAGAAACTGTTCTTGCGAGATAACGTTTATTGAGTTTCTTTTGGAATTTATACGTTGCCAAGTTATTTCTTGTTTAATTTTATCAAAACTAGGCTTTTATATTGTTACCTGCAGCAGCTTAGTATTTCACTGACAAATAACATTTACTTCGCAACAGTTCGGATTGTAAAACTGTGATAGTATAAGTCTTGCAATTTGTACATGTCACCAAGCTGGCCTTTAATAACATTGCAGGTGCGGTTTACGAAGTCAGCTGGCGGGAAAGGTCTCGGGTTCAGCATCGTGGGAGGGCGGGACTCGCCGCGCGGAGACATGGGCATTTTTGTCAAAACCATTTTCAATAATGGCCAGGCAGCTGAATCTGCACTCAGAGAAGGTAATATTAAATACAGGCAACTCTTTTATGATTGCCGCAGATCTATGTTTTCTAACTAGCTTATGCTAAGAAACATCTCATTGACTTACTTTCTCATGTATGATTATAATCGGTCGCTACCATCCAATGCAATCAATCAATCGATTGCGGACCCAATGTTGCAATCGCGTGTATTAAAAAAAAGAATGTTCTCCAACAAAGAATTTTCAAATTACGAAACAGGGAATGAAAGACACGTACACATCAGCTAGCATTATTTAAAACAACGTTAGTTCGTCAAAACATACCTTAACCTTTTACTTATGTATGCGATCCATCATTATTATTATACTTCATAGAAAGGTGCAGAAAATTCCTTAGCGACTGTTGCACGGCAGCTGCATTTTATATTACCTAACAGTTACACCTGCCGTATGTACGCTATAAATATCATTTAAGGTTATATTCAGTTGAGCAAACAGAGAACCTAATTAGCACTGGCACGTGGCAATTAGATCGCCCTTGTAGAATGTAGAATGCCTTCAAATAAATACAAATTACGAGCAAGTGTTAAATGTTCGATTTCCTAGTTATCGTAGTCATACTAAAAAACTGTGCATTTTCAAGTACCGATTTACGAGTAACTTTGAAGGTTTTGATGGTTTTCCAGCCTTAAGTTCGTAACGTAGGTAATAAGTACCGAGATGAGCAACGGTTCACTTGAAGTACTATTTTAATGCTCATGCCATGAATATAAAGGACAAACGTGTTTTTAATGTGTTCCAAGTATTTATGTACACGTTGAAACGTCAAAAACATTGAACTTGAGATTCTGAATTCATACATAACATTTAGTAAGACTTTTAAGTACATAACTTTTTCACAAAAATGTTCATCTCTTCTTCTATGTATCTTCTTTTCGTATCTGAAAGCAAGTTCTATAAAAAACTTAGGCACATCTTTTCCCAATATTAGGATATTAATTAATTCCGTATTCAGTAAATGTGAGTTAATTGACTGTTTTAAAAATCGTGTTTCGTGTAGTAAATAAATGCATGAAAAACGTTGATTGATATTTATTTGTAGACGCTTTTCACATACGGACTAATTGGGGTAATAGCTCAAATACTCGCACCCAATTACTTTGAACATTTTCTCCATATAAACTAATGAATGAACATTACTTGCCATATTGGAAGAGGATTGCAGTTATCACGACCAGAATGTAGTTAGGACAGCGGCTTATTAGCTGTCTTCTATTACCAAATATTGCAAAGACCTCGAGTATGTTTAGTGTCGATCACCGTTACCATACTGGTTGTACTAGAATTAAATTCAGCCTTACCTTATCATTAAATAGCGACATGGTTCTTTCGAGTCTTCAATATTCTGGTTATAGTACTGAAGAACATTAGAAATGGATAAACACCTGACCACTAGAAGCGCTAATAAAATTATTTCTAATTCCAGGTGACGAGATCCTATCAGTGAATGGACGATGCACAGCCGGCCTGACCCACGGCGAGGCCATTCGTCTGTTCAAGGACGTGCGCGCTGGTCCAGTGCTGCTACGGGTGACGCGGCGCCCGCCTCGCTGACTGCGCTGCGCCTGCTGTGACCTCGGCCACGAGCAGCAGGCGCTTACCAGAGCCGCCGACATCTACTCCACTATGTAGCTCACAAGACCACTACAAAAGTCAAGACTTACCATGGAGAACAAAATTACTAGCGGAGGTGCTGCGGGGGAAAATCACCTGAGAAAGTTATAGCGTGCCAAAATGCGGGTGAGCGGGGGACGAGAAATGGTATTATTTTCGCCCTAAAACGCCTTCTTTGGACCCGACCATAATACCAAAAATCATTGTCAGACGTCTCAAAGAACCCCGAACGCCTCATTAGTTTACTGATTGTTTTGGTCATTCGTTCCGTACGAATTTGACCTAGAGGAAGGCGCCTGACCTACCTGCATTACGGCATCTCCGCTCATCTCCTTACTCCGTGAGACTTTCTCATACTCACAAGACCACTACAAAAGTCAAGACTTTCACTAACCAAATGGATGTTCCAATTGAGCAAAACGCTTGTTGAAAGTGGCGTAAAGTGGCGTTGCAGCTACAGGCAGTTGATAAGAATAAGGATCAGTGGAGGAAACTAATGTAGCTGAAGTTGCACGTTAAGCCAGTATCGTTGACCAGTGACTAAAACTGACAAATGAAATATGATCACATTGATCACACAACAGAAATTGATTGTCTTCAAAACGTTTACCGTGGACGAAAACTGTACTGAATCATGAAGCATATATTTTTGTATCACGTATAAGGCACAGGATCTTCAGTTACCTGCTTTTATGCCAGTTGCTGATGCATTCTAAAAATTAACATTGCCTACATTCTCAATTCCGATGTGTAATCCATTATCTAAGGATACGACTTTCTCTTTTTCCACAACACGTTCGCATCGGACGAGGACGATTAGACATGATTGTGAACCATCTCGCATGTTAGGAACTCATTTAGTATGGAATATTCTAACTGCGCAATAAAAGAGGTGCAGCACATCATAAACTAATCACTGTCTGTAAAATAAATCTTCTTAAATGTTTTCATTCTATTATCTAATGGGGAATATTAAGATTTTAAAAGCAAAAGAAACACTAATTTATAAATGAAAGGGCAAAAAATTTGATTCTTCTGAGGTCGCAATTGTGTCATTGTAAAAAAGACTACTCTGAGATGAACATACGCCAATATTTCGTAAGTATGGCTATACAAAAGGTATGATCGAATTTACACACTTACAGGCATGTTATGAACTGCTTACTTATCATGAAATAATTTCTACTCGCTAATATCGAAGTAACATAATGATAGTAATAGCAGCTATTTTTTGGAAAATTTCACCAAAACTACTATGTAAGAATATTTTTGGAAAGTATATTTAAAATTATGTATTTGTGCAGCATATATTTAAATTTTATATTGTAACGGAAAGTATTTTGACATTGCATTTATTAATAAATTGCCGAAAGTGTTAATCGAATGTAGCTACATATATTGCTCTACTTAAATATACCTATATTTATTAGTATTAAAACTTTGCGAATGACTTGATCTAGCAATTTATATGCAAATCTACCTTTCAAATGAGCTGAAGAGCAAATAATGTGGGTCTATAAGCCTACCTAGGATTTAAATCCAACAGATTTTTTTTATCACCGGCCCCAATAATTTTGCTCAAAAGTGCATGCAGCTTTGCAAATATATTGCTGAGGATCTAGATTAAGACTAACCAAACTAACGAAAGCAAACGAAAAGTATTAGATACACACAGTTTGATACAATTTGATAAAAATTGACTGTGATATTGATTCAAAGCTGAGTGCAACGTATAGAGTTCGTAATTATAAGGCTAACTAACTTATTTTTATATCTAAAACCTATACATATACTTAGTACGTATTGTAAAGATAAAGTACACTATAAAAAATAATGATAGGTTTATTTAAAACTTTACCTATAATAAGGACAGTTAGGTCTACATAAGTGCTAAGTGCTTTTATTAGAGTCAACATTGTATGTATTCGTTTTGTACAAAAATACTATTTATATATCTTTAAAAGTTGGTAAAATTGACGCACAAATGGATCTATTTATACCGTAGGAAAAACCCATTTGCACAACTACACTTTAAACTATTTTGTATAACATATTCTACTATGATAAACATAGTGTTAACTCTCTACGGAGATGAAATAATCACAAAATATATCATGAAATGTAAATGCGTAAAAAACTACTTGAAAGGTAACATTTTCAAACTATTGTGACTACACCTGCAGCACACTATTTGCCTTCACAAGACTGTATTTATAAAAGAATGTACTAAGTCCAAATATTTTTATAATATACAAAAATAACAATGTACATATTTCCGTGAGTAATGTAGTTTTTAAGTATATTCGACCAATGAAACTAGAAAGCATAACAATGATAATTACGGTGACTCACCGAGTATTTTTGCATTTTACTAAAGTATGGCATTTTACTGTAGACGCAAACACAAATATTACTTAAAAATATATGTATATTTTAAAAGAATACGCACATTTTGTTTTTTTATTTCTTTCCTTTAAAGATATTTTAGCTTAAATGGGAACCTACTTTAAGAAACATATGGATCAAAACGATTTATAACTTGGAGAGATCAAGGTTGTCTCACGAATAGATTGGAGGCACTTTTGTTAGATTAGTCATTTATTAAACTGGCGGCATTCTTATATTTATTATGAATGGAAGACTCCATGACATACATATTGTTATCCTTGACCTACTACGGCTACTACATCACCAATCTTTTTTCAAAAGTCAAAAGATAAGTACCTAACGGAGGACCTCCAAACTGTCCTTGAACCACTCTCGTAACAAAGTTTTAATCCTGTACTGCCAGTGACAACTTGGAGAGCTCCAAACAAAAAGATTGATAAAAAAAGATGATAGGTATAAATCCATAAGAGTAATAGATTATTTTTAACATTCAGAGCTACGAAAACGAAAAACTAGTTCCTTCTAGATTCAAAATGAATAGATGAATTTAATCGAATTTCTAATAAGGCTACCACTTAACTAAATGAGATTGTAGAAAGCGTCCAATTACAGGTAAATATTCTTCGTACAGATCTTAAAATGCGAATGCAAACGGTTCTCTGTCCAAATAAAGAGAATTCATTTGCATCGCAGACAGTTATGTAAGAACGGCATTCCTTTAAAAGCGTGAATTCGTTCAGTGAAATGAATATATAATGGTATATGCATTTACGCTTCGGAATGAAGCGCTCGGAGGTACTAGCACCTCATTACCTCCCGAATGTCGTCAGTGTCATTGACATTAATCGCCCTCCCAACGAACGTGATTACATGATGAAAATTTATTGCGCCTTAAATTAACAATTTGCAACTGTTTTTGTGGAAGGGGAAGCTGTTAATAGAACTTTTCGATTAATAGAGTATAGAACGCACCTAACCCAGTGAAAATTTTCCTAACTTCTAACTCATAATGTTTTTATCTGTCAGTATGTTGGTGATGTTTCTTAATGAAAATTGAAAGCACTCAAGGTGTTTTTTGATTTTTTTAGATTACGGAGTGCTTACATTAAAGGGTACAAAACCAAGGTCAACATTAATAATTGGATAATTTAACTCTGTTGCGAATGAAATACAGATAACCACACAAAGTTACCGTTAATTCGACTCGGATAATTAAGACTGTGCAGATTGTTACGACCAATAAAGGAAAACGAATCTACATGATTTCAGCTTGTGCCTCAAATATGAATATTTACTGTTAAATAATGTACGAAATAAATGACAGTCGCTTGAAAAAGTCTCCTTCATTTGTTCTTCAACTGAAATTATGAATGAAGGTATTAAAAAGAAAACAAGAATATTTATTACGGTGATTATAATATAATAGAATATAGTAACATTAAAGATTAATAGTAACTAAGATAACATAATATATCAACTTATAAGTAAACAAAGGAATATTGTGTATATTCGTCGAAACGTATAAAATAATCAGATGTTAATAACGAGAATTGTTATGTGTCAAACCGCTTGTAAGTTACTTAGTCTTAGCAAATTGCAGCAAAAAAAATTGCAGTTCTTAATTTATTAAGTACAGTAATAATACATTTCTTTCTTGTACCTAGTTATCTTGTTAGCAAAAACGATTAACTGAAACCTATATTAAAATTAAAACAAAAATAACTTTCAATATAGCACGAAACAAAAATATGTAGAACATAAGAAAAGGACCCTAATACCTAAGCTCAAGTACCTAAGTTACGTCATTACAATAATTTCACTTGTTTACGTTGGTCTTAACATTACAAAAATGCCAGAACTTAATTAAAATTGTTAACGGACAGTACAGTTACAAGCGGCGACCAACTCAACATAACCCGCTAAGCAAACAGTTATTAATAAATAACAAAAATATTTACAAGTAAATAGTTCGATGCACTAAAACTAAGCAATGGTATGATAGGTACCGCTATTGGCAATAAGTATCATGGCAAGTAAACGTTTGCATAAGAATATATAGCTCTCGAAACCTTTCTCTTTGTTCAGAATATTTGCATGAATATATAAGTATGTAGTAGGAGTACATAACAGTAATTAGCTGTATATTAGACACCATGTATTGAAGCCAGATTACCGATACATGTAATTACATTCGAAGGTATCTACTCTTAAATCATCTGTAAGGATAGATCTCCATCGAAATGCAGTTAAGTACTTATGTTAATGTTTACGTACACTGAAAGCTCGGCTTGAATAATACTTTACAAGCTTAGACAATAGTAATGATTACGTCAATTATGTACATCACCGTGTGCGCATAATGATTCATGAAGCTAAAAATGGCACTAATGACATCAATTTTGATCCTCGTTTTATATCATGCACTTAGTACAAGACCTAAAATTTCAATGCTTTTCAACATTTCTAAATTTCCAGACTAGTTAATTAAACCGAATTAATAAATATACGATTTTAACAAAAATGAGACACAGTCTTACAAAATCTATCTTTACGAGAATCCGTTACAGACAGATAACATAAATTACCTATTTACAATCTTATAGAAACAGTGGACTAATAAATGAGGCAAATTGTAAAAAAGAAGAAGAATTGCCAGTCCCGAAACCCTACACTGTTCATCGCACTTTCCTAAATTGAATGGTGTCAGTTAGCACCGTTTTACTCTCTCCTTAGACGAAAGCTCGCAGATAAATGAATCTGTAAAGTGGAATGCTAACCGGGCTCTTAAACACGTCACCAAATTCAATATTATTCACGGAGATCTTTTAAACCAATTTGGCATCACTGTTTATGTGTAGGTTATACTGCATTATATTTTATAATGTATGAATTTAATTATTCTTATTGCCTTTAGGGTTCCTAAGTACAAGGGTAACCGGGCCAGCAGGCAGAGCCTTGAGAGCTGCCCAGGCTTGTGTGCGCGTGAATCCTTCCATCGACTGCCCTCCAGCTGACAGAAGTTCCGCACCGACTAGAACACGACCGCTTTGTGCTGCTGCTCCTCCTGGAAATAAATAACATAGAGTTTGTAATTAATTAATACCTAACTATTTAATTAATTCCTATACAAAAAAAACTAATTTTATTTATTTTGCAGTTATCTGAGATCGAGTTTACAAACTCACCTGCGAAAAGTTTTTTTTAACGGTAAGAGGACGATCGCCACGCGGAGAGTCACGTCCTCCATCTAAGCAGAAGCCGAGGCCGGCTCCACCGCCAGCCTTCTCCAGCAGCACCGTCACAACTGAGCCGTTGGCTTTACTGTTGTCACCTCCCATCTTTGTCTTCAACCTCATTTCGGACCTTCGACTCCGCTGTTGAATAATAAAAAATCAGATCCTCCGTCATTTCAAAACGTAATAAAGTGTCAAGTCTTAAAACGCCCTTTTTAATAAATTACTAACCTTTGTCAGAGCCGCATCAACTCCATTAGCATTTTGTCGATTTTCGATCTCTATTTCGATAATTACTCTGAACGTTGCCTCCTGAAAGTTTATTGACATTAAGGGTTAGTGACTGTACCATAAAAATCAGTTCTTCTGACTTTGAAAGGTTAACATCTGATAGTTTTTAGAGTTTGATCAGTCGGTATTCCATGTTTTTTACTTTTGTATTAACAAATAAAAATATACTTTTTATTTCTCGAAATTCAAATGTTGACACTTTTATTAAAATAAGTGGTAATTACCTTAAGAATAGTGACAGATTGTGCATGTGTCAGCCCTGCCATAGCGCATGCCGTTTATACTTCTAACTTTAGCGCCTCTCTTCAGTCCTGCTTTGGCCGCCACACTATCTGCTAAAACTCTATGAACCTGAAATTAAAACAATCAAACTTAGTCCAAGGTAACTTAATAATGATTTAAAATGTTGTCAAAATGTATTTCTCACTTGGGTAGAATATAATATTCTAATGTGTTAAGCAATATTTCCTAGTCCTTAACTTTATGTTTATTAGTATTTTGGTGAATTGTAGTAAGTTTCATAAAAATACACACCGTAACCTCTTTCGCTTCACAGTCGATACCTCCGGCCAAAATAACTCTACGCCTGTACCAGCACCTCTTCTCAGTCCGTATTGTTTCAGTCGGTACCTTGTGCTCCTCTGTAGAAGTAGTGTTAGCTTTCTCATTCGATGTGTCGATATCGCTTTTTTTACTTACTTCTAAAGACTTATCTTTATTGTTCACTGTTGTTGAAATTACCATCAATGCTGTCTACAGCTTTGTGGTGTTCGATAATTTCAGGTTTGCTACTTTTTTCTTGTTTAGTAGAGAGGCTGCTTTCGGTTTTTTTTAATAACAAACTCATTTTTGTCTGACACACTCGTTACTTTAACACTGTTATAGTTATCCAGTCCAGCTTTTTTAATTTCTTTAATGATCTTTTCAGATATTACCTTAGGACCGTCTTCAACTTTCGGGCTTTCTAAATTAATATCACTTTGTTTATTTTTATTAGCTGAGCTAGAGTTTCGTTTCAGTCGTGTATTTTTGAAATCATTCTTCCTCTGCCACACATTAACGTCGCTGTCACTATCTGAGTCAGTTTCGGCAATGATTTTGTTGCGTCGTCTGTTTTCACCTTTATTCGACATAACACTCACCGATGGCGTGAGTGTAGAAAGGCGCTCAGACGTTGTGCACTGGACTCGGGGATCTGTCGCAAGTCTCGTGTGAGAACTTAGATTCAACAACAGGTGACTTAAGCTTAGCATCTCTACCGCTCCTGCATTTTGCGGATGCTAAAATGTTTCGTCTGTTGATCGTATCGATATTATACGATTCGAAACTTTTCTCTTATCGGGAGTCAGCGACAGAACTTCAAGTGAACTACAACTCGCTTGCGATCCAGACGTAGCTGCGAACCTGCCGACGAACTGAGTGATACATTTGTATCAGACGATACGGAGCGACAAACCTTTCGCTTCATGTACTCTTCTGGGTTCTTTTCCGTAATAATAGCTTTATTTGGAATGTCAGACTTAAAAATCGAATAAGTTGCATAATTTGAAACTCTGGGTGATAGTCGTGAACTATCCAGATTCCATATTTTCTATATTATGCATAGGAGAATGATGCCGAAGATCGGTAACTAGACTGCGTGGAACTCATTGCAGAATCATTATCACTATCTACTACTCAGTAGCAGTGGCAAATTTTTATATCCAAATTCTTATAGTCTCGAATATAATTCAATATATCCTTATGTTCTTTTCTCAGATGAAATTACGTTATCTGCTGACAATGTTTTAATTGGCGTTAATGTCGTAGGTACTCGACCCGTTAACCATTGGTATCCATTGTAGACCCTAAGAGACTTAGGTGATTTTATAAGATGTTTTGTTCATTGGATCTAATCTTTCATTATAATTAGGTTCTGGAGTGGATTCTTTTGATAGAGATGAAGGTGTATATACTTGCAGTGATTTACGTTGAATGCAGGCGAATATTTTGGTAAAATTATTGGGCAGCAGATCAGCTTTCCATTTTGATTCATTCAAATTAATGGGTTTAGAATTATTTGGTTTGTTGACTTTTGTATTCACATTTGTTTGATTGTTCTTTAAGAGCAGTGACTTGGAAACGTTATCTTGGACTTTAATCTCTGGAAGATCTACTATTGGAGTTTGTACTTCAGGTATAGCTAAGCACCTTAATTTGGACATAGATTTCTTCCTTTGTTCAATTAAATAGTCAAATTTGATTTGTGTTTCGTTATGTTTTTGTTGCCATTGTCATCGCTGACACTGCGCGCATGATACACCGTTTCGCAAATGTAGGATCTATGCTCGAAGGTAACGTTGTGGTGCTTCCGTAAAATAAGGGTTTGTTTTCTGAGTACAGGGACGTATTGCTACTCCTTAGCTGAACTGTATGTCGACGCTGTTGAGGAACGTTCCATGCCTCCCAGAACCTCCGGTCTTTCCGTATGCCTCTTATAAGAACGTGGTAATTCATCGAGATTGTCTTGAGACTTCGTCAAACGTCTGTCTAAGGAAGGACACATCAGTGTAACTGTTAGCATATGAGGCAGTACTTTTTCTGACCACTGAAGGGTTTCTAGTTGGCAAAGTGCCACATTATCCAAGCGATCTGTAGATGTCGCTCGGTCATTGGAGAACATGGCAATCTTGTCTTTGACGCTAGCCTCACTGCGGGCATCTTGTGTTCTGGATTGTGTAAGAGAACCGAGGTCGCGTGCCAGGCCAGCCCGCCGGCCATCCGCAGCGGCAGGCGAGTGCTCGGCTCCGGGGTCTTCTCTACGGCATCGCACGGAGTCTCTACTCCATCTGGGGGGTTGTCGTGGGCATGATGGTAGAGGTGTCTCGTCATTAGATAAAACTTTTGTCCTTCAGCGTCGCTTTTGTTGACACGATCTGTAATTAATCGAAATAGAATACCTTATTATAATGAATTTATTTCGAGAAATATTTTCTCTAAAATACTCAATCAGTAAAACTGTTTATAAACCACTGAGCTCCCTGTAGCCCACTTCATTTTCCCTACACCGCCATTACCGACACGCGAACCTCGTCTGACCGATGTCTGTGCGAAACAGCTGATCCTATCGTGTTATGATAACTCTGATTACCTTAAATGCATTATAGACAATACACTTTATTACAACATAATCAATTCATAAATTCACCAACGACACTGGTATGCGCGTGCAACACTTACACAAATGATGTATACCTAAGTGTGCAGTCAGCATCTTGTATATTTAGTGAACAAACTAAATAATTTGTAACCAGGTCAGCTCTCGCCGGTAGTGTTATCGTAATACTTCAACTTATAGCACTGCATGGTACATAATACTAAAATTTATATGTATTTATTTGATTTCACAAGTTGGGAATTTCTCAAGTGATAAACTGTCAGCGGTGGCCGAAGGAAATTACTTAAATAAGTTAGCAGTATGAATCACGGACAGTATCCTATTACAGTTGACCAACACCGAGTGAGCTAGGATGATGCGTCATTGCACGTACTTCATCACAAGTGATACTTAGTCACTGATATTTGTGGTCATATGCCTAACGCTAACGATTTCAAGATATAGCGCATAAACAAAAGAAACTACGTAAATTGTTATGGTACCCTGAAGCATTCTGTAACCTGTGTAAACATGGATAAAAATATGCACGACCACATTGTCAAATAACAATACAAGAGTTTACTGAAAAGAATACCTTCTTTCCTCCTCTTCAATTCGATGGCCAAACAACGCCGAATGACGGAATTTTAACAACGCTGTACGTTTTCGAGTCAAAAACACTATCACGTTTTGATAATACATCGGTTCCTATTCAGGTTCAATTTAATTTATAAATTAATTTGATAATTTACCAACCGTGTAATTTATTTAAATTAAATTAATTAATATGATTTTAATTGAGAAAAAAAATAATAAGATAGCATTCAAGCAAGCAGAGATGTGCAAAACCCAAAGAAAAATTCCTATACAACTGACGTTTTCTCCATACAATACTCGTAGTAATGTTTATTATGTACACATATTTGCAGACACGGCACGCTTACATATGTTTGAGCAGCTGTTACTGAATTTCAGTCTTTAGAACCTCAAGGGTAGGTAACAATATAAAAATTGTCATAACGTCACTAATAGTGAACAAAGACATTGAATTAATTTGTTCAGTTGCGTAGACTTACGTCGTGACCATCAACGCGCCTGAATACTGTATGGGTACCTATTTTGCTGAAAATCTTTATGAAAATGGCTAAACTTCGCAACTGTTCCTTTATTCAAGTTTCCTGAATACTCTTGTAACAATAAGTTTGTACAGTTTGATACGAGGTCCTTACACGTTACTGGCTATGTATACCATGCAAACCATCTGCTCTTTATGATCAATATAGTATACCTACTATACCAACCACTATGTACCAAACTATATATAGACATTTATATAAAACAAAAATATACATACATAGGTTACTTCAATTTCATACAGGAAATAGGTAAGTGCCAAAATCTCTTGCTTACAATGTGTATGTATGCTGAAGTTATTTATTTATGTAGCCTTGATAAAGGAACAAAAGGATAGAGAAAGCATTTTCTTTTGGAAACAAGGATACCTAAACACACTGTTGGCTAATAAAATAAAGCCTGAGTGCTCAAGCAGGAGAGGTGCGAAAAATCATTTAGCGATTGGTACGCTCTTGTATAAGTACTCTACTTACAGTAGGTAAGTGCTGCGGCAGATATTGCTGAAGTAATATGAAAGTATTCCTATCTTTGATGGCGTTTTTTAACATTTAAATAAGAAATAGAATAGAATGTTTTACAGCATGGCGATAAATTATAAACTGTACATAGACTTTCAGTAACAAATACCTAATACAGACATCCGGTAACAAAAGAAATACTGTATAACATTTTGAATAGTACAAATATCTTGCCTTTCATTGGATAAAACGAGTCGTGTATAAAGCCTACGTATATGTCCTAGGAAGCGGCCTGAAGAAGGTGACCGCTAGGTCAACCGTACATAAGTACATAGGCCTACGGCAGAGCTCGGCGCGCGGTAAATAATGTAACGTGAGGCTGTAGACTTATATGTGATGATATTAAATGCTTCAATGACATAAAGTAGTCCATATAAGTGACAAGCTTTGTGAACATAATCCTTGATACAAACCATGAAGCGACACCGATCGCCCTCGGCAGTTTCCTCGTGTCCAACATTGTTAAAAAACAAAAAGTAACTTCCAAGGTGATCGTCATTTGAACCAATTCATAACACTACACTTTCATTCGTCAAACCAGTTTTTGTATCCTGTTCTTCTGAAAACTTACTTTCATTGTGCACTTCGGAAAATTAATCAGAGAAAAAAACTTCCCGAAATCGAAAAACTCCTACCCACTTATTTGGCAACGGAATAAATGTTTACGGATCTCAAAAGTCGAAGAAGAGGATCAAGTTAAGAATGCGGAACGTGTCCCATTAAACGACCGAAATAACAGTTATTTTACATAGGGCGGTGCGTGCAGTGGGGTGCGCCACGGCGGATGTGCGAGCGGCGAGCGGGCGAGCGCGGAGCCGCCGCGACATGGGCGCGATGCACTGACTCGCGTTGGACTTGCAGAAATTTGCAGCGTCGCCGCCCTTGACGGGGGCGTTGCTCCGAGCCAGGGACGGACACCGAGCTGCGCACGCGACGCTCCCACGCGGCCCACCGCACACCGTCAACCCCGACACACGGGGCCCATCACCACCGACCAAAACTACCATTTATATCAACTGCCGGCCGGCCTGACTAACACTGTGACCCTAAAGAGACGCACGCGTTAACACGATCACACCACGGTGGCTCACAGCAGCCTCGCACACTACCTGCAGGATACGCTAATTCTAGTGTTCTAACGTTGATCCTCGATCAGCAAATAAGAATCGATCGGTATCGTGTGCTATTTTTAGCCAATAGGCGCTGGGAGGGCGGCGACCCGTGAGCCTCTCGCGCACAGCAGACGGCGCCCCGCGCACCACAGATGTCAGGGGTCGAGGCCCCCCAACTCTAACTTAATCTTTTATTTCCGTCCAGATGCAAGTATTTCTAATAACACTCCTTATCTTTCACATTTCTATAAAACGTTTTAGCCCTTTTAACATGAAACTGGTCTATAAAAGCCGTCTTTGTCTTTTGCTTTCCTTTTTCATATTTGCGGTGAAAAGAACGAGTGGCATCGTGGAATGCGCTCGTAGGTATATAGGAGTGACGTCGCCGTGGCCACGGAGGCTGGAATGCTGCCTGCGCCCTCCGCCGCCCGGCCGCCCCTCGCAATCCGGACGCGGCCTTTAAACCGCTCCGACGTGTTTGCAGAGTTGTTTGCACATTTTTTTACATTCCCCCGTCCCTTTTATAAGCCCTCCCTGTAATACCTACCTCAATATAATAATAGATACTGCAGAGTCCTTGCTGGAGTTGGGATTTTTTTATATCTTTCGTTTATAAACCATTTTTGAAGAAATACTTTCAAAGTAAAAACCGTTTTAACTTTAGAGAAGTATCGAAGCTTTATGTAAGAACTTTGCGGTATGTAGGTACCTTAAATGTAAGACGAACGAACTTTATTGAATGCAGAGTTATTGTATAAGTAGCTAATTTACAGGGAACTGGGTTTCTTGTTCTTTGGATATAATCGTCGGATCCAACAGCGAAACTATGAAATGGATAAGTGAAAGAAAGTGCAATCGATTTCATTTCAAAACTAAATTAACTTTCTCCAGTGACATGTCTTACGTAATCTGAACAAAACAAGTCAGTAATAACCGCAACATTTATATCTGTAAAGGTCGGCAAGCATTTATTAACCAGATTTATCAATGTTAGATTTATTTGTGGCGCTACGCTCAGTCCTTGATTGATTTTTTTATAAGATGTTACTCACGTTTACATGACGTCCAAAAGAAGAGTAGCTTTAATTAAGCAATGCAGACTTGAACTGCTATCATATAATGATATACTTATATTAAGTTTAAACGACATTTTTGCGCGTATACTGAACTCAAAAGCTACCTATACAATATAAGGTATGAACGTTTTTTGCTTCGAAACTTTCTTACAGTGAATGGCCAACAACTACATTCAGAAAACTGAGATCGTACCTACCTACAGCACAATTAATAAAATACTTTTCTGTTGGTATGCGGTGTGGTTACCTTTCTGTATAGCAAGTCAAACAGGCCAAAGCATACCCTGGGATCCGTCAAATATACACAAATGGTATTCTGTAAATAAAGACCTTATGTCCTTCTGTTTGGATACAAAATACTTTAATTTTTAATATTTTTTTGTTTGCCCCTCAGAGGAAATGCCGATACTTCCAATTTAAATGGCAACCGGATAAATTAATGTGCCACTAAGAATTTGAAGGAAAATTACAGAGCAATTTTGATTTTTTCCTTCTCCAGAAGTATTTCGACGAACATATTCTGAAGTCCTAGCCGAGTTTTCGCCGCGTAGGATGCGGATCCCTTCCCTTAGCCTTGACCGTAACGTAGATTATATCTGACCACAAATTGACAGTCACTTTCAATCATAAAATGATTCTGGTGAGACGATATGCAAAGCGATGGCTAAACAATGAAAGCCGACGGACAGGTCGTGGTCGTCACTTTAATGATCGTGCTGCGGGATTCCAGCCCACCTTACTTTCCTCGCGGGAATTTATTTGAAAGTACTTTTATGTGTGGTGTTCAGTCTTGAAAAATACAATTGTTCTTTTGCGACAATGAAAGTCGTGGTCATGTAGTTAAAATGTTTTCGAACATATTTCATGTACATTGAATAGAGTACAGGTATGTTTTAAAGTTGCGCACGCAATCCACACCTAAGGCTAAAGAAACTTCATACGATTATGTACGAGAGGTATTCATAGCAAAGGCAATTATTAAAACGTGCCGTAATCAATATCAGATGTAAACGTTGCAAAATCGTTTATAGTGAGCCTACAAATACCCATGTAACTATTTGTGCTTTAAGCTTTTGGTTAACGTGTGAACGCTTTAAACAAGAATCAGAAATACATTTTCTAACCTTTGGGTCAGATTATAAACCCTTTATTTTAATTTAATTATGTTTTACTATTAATAAATAAAACACAGTGTTAGAGAGTATCACGCAACTTTAGCTAACGAATTGAAACAAAGAAGAATAATTACTACTGTTGTTTAATTTACAATTTTCTTAAATTATGATTGGTTTACTATTTATAATTAAGTTTGCTTGTGTGCTTGTTGTACCTGAGTCCGAGAAAACAAAGTGATTTAAAGAATACTTAATGGTTATCTGTTTGATCAATGACTCGAACCTTTTTTCTTTTGTAACAATTATACAGTATCGCTGAATTTGAGCTTAGCAATCCATTGTGAAATTTTGAACTCTGATATTCAAATAACTCGACCATCATCGTTGGCCTTTCAAAAAATAATGTTTGTTCAAGTTTCCTGGTAAAGTTTATGTAACATTGTAAAGAAATGTGCAAAAAGAAGTATCGCATAAGTGGAACACTTGAAAGGCTTTAGTTTGTTGATATTGTATGTAGTGGCACGCCAGCAATGCAGTCCAAGCCTTGCACCGAAACTGCATTACGCCATGTGTTCAGCCGGGGCAGGTGCGACAACGACCGCGCCTCTACGCAAGGTGCACTTTCACGCCCCGGACAAGGATTCTGATATAACTATACTCAATACTTTGATCATTTTCTGATCATTAAGGATGCTATAAATAACAAGTTTCTCTATGAGGTCAATAACACACGTTCGAGAAATTAACATATCTATATTTTGAAATGATTATGTTTTCTAAAGCATTTAATAGAACTAGTTTTAGTTTTGCATAATCACGGGTATTATATGTGATCATGTTTACATCTACATTATTTTAAAGCATAATCATTACTGTAATTGTAAGTTACAGTATATTTTAGAAATGAAGTTATTAACTTTTCATAATAAATTATGTGATCATATTTTAATTTTAATATCTTATTTAGAATGGATCGTAGTTTATCTTTCAGCATTGTTAGCTATATTTACCACAATTTTTCATTAAAACTGAAGAGGATCGCATGACGCTTAACAAGTTTGTTGAAATCACGTCAATTAGAACGTGATTAGCTATAATTTTCCGATTAATTGAGCAGCAACAGTGCGCGCGGGCAGCCTCCCTCAAGCCGCGAGCATTTGATATGCGCCCGCGCACTCAAGCTAACGCGTGCTGCATTTACCACTTTATCACACAACTCTATCGGAATTCCTAATACTTGTTTATTCTTGTAACATAAATGCTGACGATTAATCTTATTATGTAACACGGATTCTTAGAAATATATGGTAACTATTCAGGTCATTAGGTACTTTTCTTGATTATGAACTAAATGTTTCGTGAGGAAAAACTATATTTTATGTATGATATAATAGCGTGGCATAATACTCTACTATTCTTAATGTGTAGTTCTGCAGTACGCAAGAACATAGGTACAATTTTGTAATTTTATGTGGTGCAGTAAACTTTAACATAAATGAAATACTATAAGTTATGACGGTGGTGAACAAAATGGTTTCATATCTCCCACATCTATTACTTCACAACCAAAGATGAAGAAGCATGCAAAACAACCGGTATCGTCACAACACCATTAGCATTTAATAAAGTTACAGAATGCAGTGAAACTGAACGTGACTCTTGTGACCCACTGGTCGAAAAATTGCATAAGTTGTGAGAGGTTGCTGATAACCCATCACCTAATTGACTCACACGAGGCTTGCAACAACACTCTGTTGTTTTGCACGTATCCGGATTTACTCACTGACCAACATACCGCGACTAACGGCTGTTCCCAATATACTATCTGTTGTTTCACTTACTAAAGATAGGAATTTTATATTACTGTTTGCTGCTAATGTTAAAATTATATATCTAGTGAGCAAAATCACAGATAGATGATTAATTTATTAGAGATGGAACGGCCGCATGCTGTCGGCATGCATCTACTCAGTCAGCCAGAATGAAGCAAGCAAATGAATGATTTAATAAATACTTATTTTAATTTGTCCTTTTATGGAAAATGCTTTAAAAGGATTAAAAGGATTAATGCTAATGAAGTGGCTGCAAGGCGCTCAGAAATGTAATTAAATATTATCACATTAAACTCACCTTCCCAGAAACTCCTTTCAAAAGATGATTTTCGCTCTTTTTTCTTGATGACATCAACTGGTTTTCTGCAATAAAAACACATCGATATAAAATAAATACAAGAATTAATTCGAGAAGTTCTACCGCGGATTACATGATGAATTATTTCTCATAAAATATTAGATGATAATGATAGCCAATCGCATCAAAATCAGGGTAAGTTACAGTCACGCTACAAAAAGTAGCCGGTATGCGTACAATACCGAATCATAAATTGTTTTGCAACAGAAGTCGTGTGTGAGTGCACAGTTTATTTACTGGGCGGGCAAGTAATCGAATGAACGTCGGTTGTGCACGCTTTGAGCCTACACAGCGGGTAGTGATTTATCGCGATTCAGTGTAAGTGACCAATTTCTGTAATAGTAACAATTAGCGATGGCGGGTGGCGCTCGCTCCCGCCTCCTGCCTCAACACTACGCCCGCCATTACGGCAGCTCTGCCGACACTGTTTCAAACCGTTTATTAGTGGGTGCTTTAAGCCCTAGTCTGGTAAAAGTTGTAACTATGATTTAATGTAAGTACTTGGTTATTTTATTTTATATCTGTTAAGGATTGCTTTCATACGGCACAATAAGTAAATGCATGAGAAAGTAATGCTTACTTATATCCAAATTGACAAAGACAAAAAAAATATTTTGCTGGATTTCAGGTGCTTTTCAGGTACTTTTCTTATTGCCTTATTTAGCAGGTCGATAACTAATGCCACAAGAGCTACGTTGCGAAAGATGGAACATCATTCACAGCCGAAACCAACCTTAATTAGTCTAAAGTTAATCAAAACCAATCAACTGCAATCATATAATTTGCAGCGATCGAGAATGTTTCAACATTATTGGAATTCATTCTACAACATTTGACAACGAATAACATCGAAAACAGGTCATCGGCTGCCTTTAGTGAAATGTCAGGGTCCGCGGCGACGAATAGAATCAGAATGCCAACAGACTGGCGACGTTGAATCATGAACGCAGCCGATATCATACGACAGGAATTTCTTCAATGAAAATGAATTTTCAATAATATTCAAGGCATTCAAAATTATTTGACGTTGTCACG
Source organism: Helicoverpa zea x Helicoverpa armigera (assembly GCA_033682625.1). NCBI lineage: Eukaryota > Metazoa > Arthropoda > Insecta > Lepidoptera > Noctuidae > Helicoverpa > Helicoverpa zea x Helicoverpa armigera. The sequence continues at coordinate 7,664,195 of JAWIIS010000021.1, read as the reverse complement.
TGAAGGCTTCGCAATGCATGCATATATTTCTTCTATTAGCTAACTTATTGTGTTGTATAACTTATCAAGGTTATTTTCTGTTTATTAGGCTACATTTTAATATTTGCATAAATAATGTCCTCGCTGGAATGGCATAGTGCACGCGCAATAAATAATCGCTACAAGAAGAAATAAACATATCTTTGAGAATGTATTTACAATTCTACATAGACAATTATTCGTTACTGGAAGAATAGAATAAAGAAATAACTAGATTTAACCAACTTTTAACCTGGAATGCACGGCGCATTCCTGCATCGTTATTAAAAGTTATTTTTACGACCGAACCGATAGCCTACACTAGGAGAAATACAGAGCGATCGCGAAAGGCAAAATGGAATCAAGTCTAACCTAACGTAGGCTAGGCTAACCACGTCGTGACTCCCCCTGCGCCCCGACAGCGGCGCGGCGCGCGACGCGGGCGCAACTCGCGCGCTCTCCTGCACCGGAAAGCCTTCACGATAATATTCAGTTACAAACATCGAACTACTTGATCACCTAAACCTTCTTTAGATAAACCAGTTCATAACAACTTTTCTCACATACGCTTAAACGTTAAGCTTATATGGTCTTAACTGTTAAGGTCATGTCAAGACTGCATCAACGACGACATTGAATTTCCTCAAGATCAAATTAATTGCTCTTAATTGATTTGTATCAATTTTGAATGGTTCTGAGCTATATGAATATTTATTACGGTTGTTATCTAAATCCTAGAGTGATTTTAAATTAAATTTGGCAGCTCACTAATTGGTATGATCAATTTAGCATAACGTTAACGTAACTAAGTTTGTACCTATATTAGTTACGCTGAAACTAGATATAAATAAATAGTATACAATAAAAACTTTCAATAGCAAACACCAAAATAAGGTGCCAGTAAGAAAAAACGTTTTTCTTGATATAAAAAAATACCTACAGTTTGTATATTCAATTGCGTTGTATTTTTTTTCTATGCCACTAAATTGCAGTTTATTTTTTGTCTTTGACCAATGTTATATTTAGTAACATTAAACTGCATTTCCAAATAAAATACTTAAATAAACACTCGCCGCATACTGATCTATTGATTAAGGTCACGTTGGATACCAACCGGACTTTACAAACAACAATGACATAAACATTGAAACTTTTTCAGGTTTTGAAATAACTAATTTGAATGTTACGTCTCGCTATTTCGATATTTTTTTGTTATGATACAATACTAGGCTAGCCAAAGAGAGCAAGAAAAAGGCTAAGCAGATGAATACGAATACCTACATTATATTAATTTTTAACTTTAAATTCATCTCATGCACAATGCAGCAATTCAAACTTTTCCATTTTTGTAAACTATCATTATGGAAATAATGACTTCACAGGAAAACCATTTGTTTACAAAAGTACTTTGTGTGTACAACGTGTGTACTAAACTACCAAAGTAAATGCTACTTTAGACATTTAGAGGTATATATGAGTTTTTTAAATGCAATAATTCCTTTTCACGTGTACGTAAGTAGGTACCTAACTAAGTACATTCCTAATACAAATACCAAATGCGTGCTTACTACGCTCATGATAAAACCATTTACCGAATTGATATATTGCGTACTTATTTCATTGCTTTAAAAGAATATTGAGTGTTAATATAAAAGGTTTAAGAAAACGTTGCAGTCGGTTCGGCACTAGGGTGGGCCGAGATCAGCCGACGACGGCAGTGCGGACTCGGTACCGTTAGCAGGCGCCGAGCTGCAACTTCGCAGAATCACTGCATCAGCCTTCACTTCATTATCCGCAGATACATTACTAAGGGTTACCGTACCTGTATTTGATGGATCGCACGATCAAATCGAGTCACCTACATTTGAGACCGTTTTAAGTCAATATTTGCAATCAAAAGATTGATGAAGCTTCGTTACCTAACAGTTTATGAGCCACTGCGACCTGGCTATATTTTCCCGCACTAAATGTAAGTCTTGAATGACAATATCACAAAAACGCGTTTATTGAACTTGAGATTGGGACCGCCCACCAGAAAGCTTTTTGTGCTCAACGAATTGAATCCCACCAAAATAATAAGAAATGCGTGTTAAATCTTCAAGGACGCATCGCGTTTAATTTATAATAGCATCCGTATCTATTCAGAGATTTGCATGTAATGCTACCGCACAAAAACTTAGCTTAAAATTCTTGGTATCTTAATATTTATTTGTAAACTGCGTTACTAGTTTATAATTAACTGGTGGCAATTATTATCATTGCAAAACCGAAACAGATATTAACAACCTGGTCTTTTATATCGAATATATTTGACTCAGACAAATTGGCTTCCTGTCCAACTGGATTGATTCTAAAAAGTCAGTTCAGACATACGATAGTCAGGTATTTAATTACTCGTACAATGTCCAAATATTCACACTCTGAGGCATTTGGAAATGGGCTTATTGTTACTTGTCCCCAAACTCTTAGCAACTGTTAGCGAAAGACACAATTATTTGAACATGTAAATGACTAAATAGCCCCCTTATAAACGGGGCAACGAACAAGTCGATAAATGGAAAGTGGGAGAAGCGTGCGAACAGGGTCGAACGTGCTATTGTCACCGCAACGTCACTTTGCGATATTTCCTACTCATGAACATGGTATACAGTGGCACACACATTATGTTTATACTGTATATGAACAAGATCAAGGCGCTAGGCGCCTCGTTCGCCGCTTCCGCCTCTCCAGTTTGGAATTCCATATATTCGCCGCGTCGATACGGGTTAAATTAAATGACAAAGTTAGAATGCGGCGTTGTACGCCAGGCAACGTTATTGCAAATACTTCATTTATTAAAGCCTACTTTTCTGAAGAGAAAATAAGTTTATAGTCATGAAATTATTATTTGTATCCTAAGTTCGTTTATTTTGTTGTTCTTTATAAACGTTCTATATAAATAGATACATGAACACAAAACAATAACGTCAAGTACCTACAGGAATTTTAAACAATTAGGATGTGAGTATGATTAAGACGTTTATCAACCAGTCCAATAACATAATCAGCTGGTATATCAACGTCAACTAAGAGATAACTATAATTTGCAAATCATACTTAGCATTGTCTTAATCTTATGTGGGCGGTGAATGCAAAGCGGATAAAAACTGACTCTCGATAGCATCGCCGTGATCGATGCCTATGATTATCAACACACATGAGAGAAAGTATGGACAGATACAAACATAAATTTAATAACAGTATTAGATGTATTGGATTGCAGAGACGGCGTCTGAGAGTTGCAGGGCCAATCAGTGCGGGCGGCGACGGCGGCGCGGGTACCGTTAGCGCGCGCCTGCGCCGGCCGCGCGGTACCCACATCAGACCATGCAGCCTACTTAATAACTGATAATGGACCACTCATGTGAGATAATGTTCCAATGACAAGATTCATAAATGCAACGCAACACGAAGCGATACGACCAAAAAGAAAATCATGTAAGTAGAACACATTTTCGTTACGCTACATCTCAATGAGTACTAACAGCGCTATTTGGAATTCAATGACAACAAAACCTAGTTGAAGTCGGCGACCAACATTTGCGACCAATAAGTGTTACACGTTCAGACGCTGACTGAATACGATTGTAAAACTGAGAAGATGGTCCGTTAGAGAGTGCATGACTGAATGACCTCGAACGTTGTCTCCTCGGCCAGCCTAGGCGCGGTGACTTGCACATTCATGTAAAACAAAGTTGCTCTAATAATAGATTATATGCAGTGACCACGCCCAGTCGCATTCTGGGACAAGTCAATATTGTGTACCTACGACGATCATTTACATTACACCTATCCATTATGAGGAGCGGTCGAAAGCTCTGCAACTTCTCATTATTATGGTATTCGTTATTGAGCATGTTTTCTCTTTCAAACTACTATGTGGGTCATATCGTGATCGTTATTGCTTTGATTATCTATAAAAGAACATTGCCTTTTCAAATATGTGGGACTGAGACCAATTCTGTCAGATGTTTATTGCTTAATAGTTTAAAATTCAGTTCCATTATTTATTGATATCGATTCAAAATGTGCTAAATTACATTCTCTTTTGAGAATATCTTGGCGAAATCTTGAAGGAATCGCCGAATAAGAGAATATTGAATGAACGTGTGAAACATTTAACAACCTTGCATACAGCAGCAGGAAAACCAATTAAAATTTCTCGTTTCCCTTGCAGTATCTTACTTTCGTATTAAATATTAACGACATCATACAAGATTCCAAATGGTTCTGGAATTCTAAGAAGATACGGTGGAATTTTCGGCGTTCTAACAATTGTCACTAATAACGGCAACTGCAAGTCTGCAATCTACTAAAAGCTTTTATCCTTCGCAAGGCACTAACCTCTAAGTAGATACTATGCATGCATACACCTCAGAAAATACTTTGTTTAGCAATCCTAAACTCAGATATGATTTCACCTGATCTACAGGTACAAAGTCGTAGATATGCAGGAACTACTGCAATTAGAAACGGCAATTATCTTTATGAAGTATACTCAGACGGCATAACTACCCATTACTAGTATTCAGCAGATTTAAGACAATAAGGATGTTCGTAAAATAGCAGTCATTTGTAGCAAGTTTCAATAAGTATAAACTAGTGAAGTTGAGTTGTTATGAAGTAAGTTTGAGGGAGAAGTTACAGCGTACGTAGCGTTTATATAGCGGGTTACATGGAGCTGGCACGCCTGTACGGCGCAGGACAGACGGCAGGCGCAATGCGGTAATTATTGCAGCCGTATTCCAACCCACTGTCTTTCCTAATTACAAAATCTATCAAAAAGTGTCTGATGACACTGCAGTCAAAAATAAATCTAATATATGTAAAATTGAAGGCGTTTCTTTGTGATGTGCTGATCACTATCTTGCCAAAAAATTAAAACATAAATAGATTTTTTTTTTATTACTTCATAAACCCCGGCTAACGATATAGCGATATTGCATTCGTGAAATTGTATTTGCATTTTTTCTTTTAAAAATTTCGGCGACCCCAATTCGAATCCATAATCCCAACCTGACCCATATAACTTGACCGACATTTTAACAGTAAAAGTTCCAAAATTCATCGATGGAAAAATCTGTTTCAGTTTGCCGACACGCTTGAAGAAACATAAGCGGATGAAAATATTAAAAACAATTATTTCTTAGGGTTCAGAGAAAAGTTTAAATTAGGTTTATTTTTGTTTCTCAAATCATGAGTTGGGTAGTATGTATATTTCAATCTGCTATTTCAATCTGCTACACCGTATCTTCAGGAGGCACTTTAAATCCTTGAACATTTCTGCCTATCTTTCGTTCTCTGGTACAGGCTAGGACGCTGCCTATCCGGTGATAGATAAAATCGTGAATAATGCATATAAATAGGGTGAGGTAGCGCAACCAATCAAATTCTATGAATATGTAGAGTGGCCGTTTATGGTGTTTGAATTTATTTACCTAGCGCTGAGCTGAAGCTTCACCAGTACTGGAGGACGTAAGTGTTTGCAGGCTAGTTCCGCATAGAAAGCGTTTGCTGTAATATATGTTAACTATCCACCATTGAACACTTTTATGGGTTGCCTAACAAAATGCTATTAAAGTCGTCAAGAGGTTTTTGGGTCGCGACAGTGCTGAGACAAAAGACAAACGAGAAGAAAGATTAATGATCGACGGTTTGATGGTTTTAAAATCCGCGTCAACTTTCAAGTGAGTTTACCCATAAATGTAATTGCTTTCTATTCTGTGTCAAACAGCATTTGTTTGCAAGAGTTGTTAGGCTGCAACACTTAACATTATCTTTTAAGACTTTTTAATAATAGCAAAGTATAAAATCTGGTAGGTACTCACATCATCTAGAAGATACTCAATCACATTAAATATTTTAACGACTTATTTATGACCCTATAAATTACGAACTTAACATTGCGTGGGAGGGTGGCCGAGCCTTTCTCATTCAAATTTTACTTGTTTTAATAGAATACATATCAATAATAATTAGCGTAGCCCGGAAATGGCTTTAGTTTTAATTAAATAGCGGTTCTTTTTTGTTATATTATGCTAGGTAGGATATATAAACATAAGTGATTTGTTCTACGTGACATCAGAAGATATAAAGGTATCATAACTCATGATGTCACATCTTATAGGTAAGGTACATAGGAAACAGTCATATAGCAAATGACATGACTCATTTGCCAAGATTTTATTAATGCTTGCCTACCGTAAAGGTATTATTCTCGAAGAAAAAACGTACGAGTAAATAAACTTTGAGTACAAACAAGCAGGTAAACCCACTTTTAAACATGACTTCATTCATGATCAATACGTTAGAATGATCATAAACAAAGGAATCTTTATAGTGACGCGTAAATTCATCGTTTCAGAATGTGTCGAGGGCATTTAGTCTATATTTACATTGGAGAGCCTCTTGACAATAGATTACCTAATCTACATGTACTTGAAAACTAAAACACACCTAGATATAATAGGAATGTTGCACACTGCATTTGTTGCACAAAACACTTCAAATGTGGAGTTGAAACGTGAAATTCAAGTTAGACATTACACAATGCAAACTCGCACGTTTGTTTAAACGAATACAAATCAAGATATGTAATGATAACTTACCGAAACTAATCTGACGTATTTATTATTTTATGTTTTTTTAGTTTTAATTTTAGAGTTAGTTTTGCAAAATTATTTTGTTCGAACATGCATGGAAAGGTTGCCATTATCTACTTACTTTCAATTCTTAAGAGAAAACCGCTATATCCTGTCTCATGTAAAAATATAATACTACTTTTTATAGGAACAAAGTTAGTTTGTAGCTAGTATGTAGCAGTGAGTAATATCTGCACAGTTGTATCGTACATCCCAATCACGCTCCCGAATGTAAGTATACGAATTGGATTTCAAAACAAACTTAGAATCAAATATGCAATGAACTGCTACTAAGTAAAGATTAACAAAAGGATTTATGGGATAAAGTTAATTTATTTTAAATGCTTTTACGGTAAGGTCCAAAATTTCTTATTTCTTGTAAAACGTAGCCAAAGTACGCAATGTGATGTTAAGGTAAGACACAAGACAATCCTCTCAATGACTGACTATGGATTGATTTGACTGTTTAGATTTCAGAGCTAAACATTTGAAAATATTTATACTATCTTATCGGACAACCATGCGAAATATTCAAATCTATCTTGAGCGGTGTTTACAATCAGTATCGATGCTCGTATGTTTTTGTGATGCTAGGAGATAATTGTCTGATGAATCAGATGAGTGATCATACAATGATAGCGATCTACTTTCTATTTCACGATCTGAAGCCGTGACGTTTTAATTAATATTCTTCAGCGAACGTTATACAACACGAAAATTGTAATTGAAATATTTCACTTAGGTATCTTAAGTTATCTTAAGCACTTTGTTTACAACAATTACTCTCGTCAGTATCTGATCACGTGTCTCTTAAGAATTAATTTGAGTTGTTTTGTAACAAACAATAATAAAAAACAAAAGTGTCGTGGTACCGCCAAGTGGACCCGCTTGGCGATTCTCAAATACGATTTACGATAATTTCAAACACGCACTTGCAAAGCATGGCAATAAATTCTTATGAGAATTTCCTTATGTTAATTTCTAGATTTTGAATATACATTTTCAGGAATACTGATAAGAAGTAGTTGTATAAAAGGAGTATTATATAAGTCCAAGTTTCTGCTTTCGCTGTGAAAATACGCAATTTCTCATCATCAGGACAACAATGAAATGTAGTAAATTCTATGTTTATTCAATAATTCTCCGTCTAAGCAAATTGCAGGATCAGTTTCTGTTTGTTAAGCGACTTCTACTAAACCTAAATCGAATTTGAATTTGTCTGGTAACAGCTGGCCTGAACACTAGAGCATTGCTATGCAATATCTGTTGTTCTCTATAAATATAAGATGTTAGCGTGTTTATACAACTATTGCATAATTGGAGATATATTGCAGTGAATACTATTTATCACATAAAGTTGTACACTATACGAGTAAGTACGATCTTTATGATCTAGTCGTGGCTTGTCATAATCACGCAAATCTAAAAAATATCTTTAAAACGTCAATTAACTTTTTATTACTGTCGTAAATAATTAATTTCAAATAGCTTACCTAAATATTTATATAGAAACTTGTAACTAGTGACAAATTCCAAGCGCTAAGTTTCTACTAACTAATTTACCACTTATCTCTAGGTCAACACTAGGCAGTCTTCTAAGATGTTTTAAGTAAACCTATTTGACGATTACACTGCAAATTCCTCTAACACCAAGAATATTGCAAATAACTGTATACAATTTGTGTACATATCGTCTTAATTGAAAAAAGTATTCGTAAATATACATAGGTTTATGTACATAACCACTCAAACATTGTTAAAAAGTGGGTCACAAATATTTGACCGAGCTCTTCATTTCGCTAATTTTACCGTTGACTTTGTAAAAGCGACCGCTTTTTTTAAATATTACTAGTAATGTGGGGTACACTTTTATGGCAAAATTGATGTTTATCCAATTAAGCACAACATGCTCTGAAAACCAAGATTTTACTCGTAAGTGTGAGTAATTAGAAATCTTATCCGTAATCTTAACTATCCACTATTGGCTGGTTTCATCTATTAAAACATACATCAGACATCCTAGCATCGCAATGATCGCTTCGTCGTCTAGAAGGCCAGGGTTCGTGCACGTTTTAGTGTAACAGTGGGTGCTTGCATAGGGCTGGTAGGTATAGAACACACAAGTAGCTGGTCGGTGCAGCAGGGAGCGAGGCGCAGCTGGCCGGCGCCCCCTGCGCCACCCCGCTATTGTTACCCGCTAGTTTGCATGAAAATAGAGAAAACTCTCCATGTGTGTCGCCGTTCCGAATAAAATATTCTTTTCTTTGTTTATAGCCGTTGTTCCTGTGCAACTAGTAAAAGTATTGTTTGCTGAGAAAACAATGAAGTTAGGTATTTTATCATTTAGCGGAATCTTTATGAAACAATTTCGCTGGTTACGTAAAAAAGTTCACAGGAGTAGTTTTTGTCTTTAATAAAATTACATATTACAGTGCATAATGTCTTCCTGTTTTGACTGGCTTTCTTTAAATAAACAGTTTAATTGTGTAAGAGATACAAACAATTCAAATGTTTGTAAATAGTGCGGGATTGGCCACTCACATACTTTATGAAAGTTAATTACATGAACAATAAAATAGATATTCACAATTCCATGAAAAATGGACGAGAATTAAAGTATATGTGAATCTCACATGCACATAGAGTTAACCGACCGGAATAAATTAGAAGGAATCTAGTTCGCGTTTATCTATCTATCTGCTTACCTACATGAATCATTGGGTGCAAGCCTGTTTGCAGATATTCAGAGCACAAATGCGGTTCCACTAGGTACCTGTTTATTGTTACCTAATGCAAATATGGTAACCCACGTGCATGCCTATGAAATAGACAAAGCAATCAATTTTGTTAGCGTGCAGCGTCAGCGTTGTTGGATGTCAATAATAGGCAACTAAACAGACGTAGACTAATTTATGACACGAGTGAGCCAGTAGCTGAATATTGTACAACATAGTACAATTGTAAATGCAGGACTAAGTAAAACAATACTCTATTCAAAATGAATGCGAATTAGCATAATCCTATCCATGCATTTGATTATAATATCTCCAAAGCCTCGGAGCAATCATGGCTGGCCGTCACAGCGCGCACAGCTGTGCCCGCCTGGTGCCGCCCATCACAAGAAACTAGAGAAAACATAAAACTCGCTTCCAGTTCTGTTGGAAAACGTTAGGTTCATTACTAACCATTTGCTCGGCTCACTTGTAAATGGATATTTTCAATTGCAACCAGTGATTACTTCCCCTAAGGTGAAAATTTACTTTCTTTCATTGATGACCGAGTTTCTGTGGGAGCAGTTTTCCCTGCTCATGCGAAGTTCGATGTACTTTACACATGTGCACGAGACAACATAAATGTAGACTTTTGCATAATAACAGTTGTTCTAGGTAATATATCTGACTAAAAAATTCTGTAATTATGATGAAAAGAATAAAGTATGTTGTTTACTAAAATTCGAAACTCGTAGGTACCGTTTTCGGTGGAAACTTCATTTTTATAAGCGTAGGTAGGTAAATAAGTATTATTTGAATATTGAAGATAATGTAACTGTATTCGTATTGCATACGCCCCACACTAAAACTTCTACACGCAGAGAAGTATTTTACGAGATAGGCCATCAAGTCACGACGAGGAATAGCCAAGTTTATGTCCAAATGGCTCGTATTTATTTTAACAAGCAAGCGGACCCGGTGACGGATACGCGGAACAAATCTTTTGATGGTGCATTTGTCGCGCCACGAAACGTTATTGTTCAGCGACAATGACATTCGCGGTATTTTATTTCTCCTAAGCAAATCTTTAATCTAATTCAGCGTCTATTATTGAATAGTTTCACATTATTCACGCAATTTCGACCTGCACACTTGCCTTGTAAAATTTAAATTCATAAATGATTACTTAATCTAATTTTTTGCCTTGATCTTATTCTTGCAACCGCTAATTCTTAAAAACGATACAACGAATATTTCCACACTGTTAATGAAATTAAAAATATGCATATTCATAACTTGTAATTGAAAAATTAAGTGTTCCCGGTTGTTCGCATGAATGTTCGCGTGCTAGACTATGATTTGTTATGAAAATAACGCTTAACAAATTAATTTGACCTACACTTGCGAGACGTGAAATCTTTTAAAATGTTCGTGTTTACTAATATGTTACATCTGGTACCGGGATCACATGTGAACCTTATTGAAAATCATGAAGGAAAATTAATCACGTTTGTTTTAAAAAATATTGCTGTCCCATGTAATAAAGTTTAATTCAGTCATCTTCACTTGTGAGGAACCCCTTTACCCACAAGTTATCACAATCCATAACAGTAAACAAAGTTGTATGGTACTTACACGTTATCGGTGACATCAGTAGATTCATCCAGTTCGCCGATAGTGTCCAGGGATGCTCCGGAGCCGTCTTCTCGAGTCTCCGTCGGTGGTGGCGGCGGGGCGGACGTAGGTCGCGTTAAGGGGGATTCACTGCTATTTTCTTTGTATTGATGTTTAGGCACGAAGTCTATCAATCGCGGTAACACTTCTGGCGTCGGAACTTCCTCCACTTTTTCAACTGTCTTACTGTTCATCTCAGCTTCCGATCGCTGTAACCACGTTTCTATGCAGTTCTTCTTAGTAGGTGTCAATAAGGACTCTGGGATAGGCGGTGGGGGAATGTCTGGTACGGGAATAGGTCTTGGCTTCTTCTCACTCACAGAACGTTCAATTTTTGTGTTTCTCGGCATAGGCTTAGGCTTCTCGGCAGTATTTTCTGATTTACTTTCGACTTTCTTAGTTTGAGATGTTTGATTTACAGCCACGTTGTTTGTTATGTTTGAAACAATCGTGTTGTTATTATTCTTGTCATTGTGCAGTAGTTTTTGTGTTGCGTTCTCCTGATTGTTAAAACCGTTTGTGATAAAGTTTTTCTCTGTTAACTTTGATTCGTTATTAACTTCAAAACGTTTTTCTAAAAATCTTTTGCTTGTCATATCTTTTAGAATATTTGTGTCAATATTTTCAATACAATTCAATACTTTCTGTATATCTATAGTTTTAGGTTGCATAATTGGAGTTGAAGGAATACTGTTTTCTACGGAACTTGCCATGGATCCCAATCTATCAACAACTGTAGATATCGAGCTGCTCGTGTCGTCGGACTCTGCGTCAGCTAAGACAAGACAGCGTTCCCACTCAGTAGACAATAAATCTATGTACACTTCAGCTTCAGGTGGCATAGCTTTTCCATCTGACAAACGTCGCACTAAGCGTCTTACTTCTTCTGGAGAGCCTTTTTTCAAGTAAGTTATTCCTTCTTTACTTTGCCGTAGAATGTGACTGTCAAATGAAGATTTTCTCGACAACTTTGTTATTGTAGAAATGCCGTTATTTTTTCCATTCATTTGAGATTCTGTCTGATTTTCGTTATTGGATAAGTTTTGCTCGCCAACAGTTTGTAGGAGCTGTTTGTCTTTAAATGAGTTTTTCTTGCCTAGTTTTCTAGGCGGAACCGGTGGTGGCAATGTTGTAGGTCGCACTATTTCAGAAGCGTGCAGATTTAATAAGAGATTCAATCACATCCATGCCGTTTCTTTCCGTTTTGTTATCTTGTTCAAAATGTCGCACAAGTAAAGTTAATGTTTCATCTGAATCTTTGAGCCTCCGAACACAATCTATTCTCGTTAAGTTAGACACTGATTCTCCGTCTATTGCTAAAATTTCATCTCCAGGTATGAGTTTTCCCCAAGGCGCAGTTGCGTTTGCTGCGGGACTATCTTCTGCGCATGATTGTACCAGAAGTCTCCGAACTTTTTCAGCAGCCGCAGATCCTCCTTCAAATTTGAGCCCCAGGCCAAGGCGTTCACCTCGGGGTCTGCGCACGGTCACCTCTGCGGCACCAGCCGCTGCGCTTACGGTGAGGACAGTGACGAAAGAAGGATCTCGAGTAGATGGTCGGCCTTCGCCAACCGGAACTATGGTGACGAAGTCCTCCGCAGCCGCGTCCGTCGCCATTCCGCGAGACTCGCCCGCGCAATTTTAATCACCACTTTCAGAAACGAACCTGCAGACAAAAAATAATAATGAGCTGACGTAATAAAACTGCAATAGTTAATGTTTGGAGTTGCGCGCGCGACGAACAGCACGCAAGAACTGCGCGCAGCCTCTCTCTTTCACCGTTGCGCTGCACTTGAACGAGCTGAGATGAGCCAAGATCGGAAATGTCGATCTCCGTTACGCCTATTGATATAAACCACTCGACCAAATATGGTATAATGTACAAAATAAAAATAAGGTCGTGCATCATAAACATTCGTTTGTAATAAGTAAGGTGGAATCATCCGTAATGCAAACTCATCATAATCATCTTGTCATTAACAAGTTCGACACTGCTACCGTTCAACAAATAAATTCCTTCTCACCTCAGCAGGTATCTTAGATCATTTTGTTTCTTTTTAGTCAACTAGGTATACACCTACTTCCTACTCACGAGCAGCCGAAACTTTCGTTGATCGATATGAAAGTATAACGAGCGTGTTCGTGGCGAGCGAACGTGTTGACCACAAACAGTCGCATCATTGGATTGGGCGAGATGTGGGTTAGTAGCACCAGAGGCAGTACAGCGTTGTCGGCGGTATTCGACGACGCATTAGCATATCGCCCGGGGCTGCGGGGCGGCTGCGAGAGCCCGTTACTCCCGGGTCCCGTTCCGAAGGGCCACTCTTTCTCACGGCTCTCGACAATTTTCGTACGAAATTACTGTCTGCTACCTAACCGGCCACGCAATGTTTACTACAGTTGGTTAGGTCCATACAGGTTTAACAGCGAGCTTTACGCATGTAGATAGTATGATACAAAGTATATGTCAGGTATAAAATAGTCATATAGTCATATGTGATTTTACATCACATTTATTGTTATATAGTACGTGTAATGCGTGACTCACACGGGTAAAAAATGCGAATGAAGAATTAAATGTCTAAATTTTTACATCATACGGAAAATAATGAAAACGAAACTAAGAAATGTAAAGTGGTCTAACTAACAAATTCCTAGCAACCACACGCTGAATGCTGATACTACGAATTATAGCTGCAGCGATAATAGCGACGGAATTTACTGACTGAACATTTCCGTTTTCGATTAGTTACTTATTTCATTCCTCATTCCTAGGCTTTAACATTTTGCAACCTAAAAGGTAGTAAACGAAGAAACAGGTTTTTTATTAATATTGTGTGATAAAAATATAAATGTAGTGTCGGCAGAGCACAGTGCGTGACCTTGGCTAACGAGACTCCGGTAGAATGGGAGCAAATACAAACACATCGGCAGAATCAACTTCGTTTCACTTTGTTGCCGCGTAAACAAAGAAAGGTTGCTGCATCGTATGTGGTATTGTTTAGCGATATCTCATAATTGAATCTTTACACCGTAACCTACAATACAAAAGAAGATTTTATTTATACATGTTCGACGACCAGTTCTAAAAAATACACCTACGTATGGAAAGTAGGCAAATCATGTTTAATAGTTATACGAGGCAAGTTTGGAGAACGTATAAAGAAAACCGTTAGTCAGTCATGAACTTGGGATATTATAACACACGCCTAATCCATTCATAATGTAGTACTAATGGTGTTACCTATGAATATTCATTGTGTTCACGACTCGCCGGTAATCTGGCGTAAGCGCGTGTTGTTTTAGACGGAATTTGGAAGATCGCTAATTACACAGCTTGTGAACAAGTGGGTGAAACGTTACGTTCTCCTATTGTTTCATCGTTTGTGTACATGCTAATGTCGATAAATGTACTTCACGAACGATATTAGTCAAGATTACACATTTGTTTTTATTTCATTGAACTTTGCATCATGTATGTTGAATGGTCATGCGTTTATTGCTCCACCAAGCGAACAGAACTAAATTCATCGGTAGTGCAACCACAAGAAGTGGGTCGTCAGTAAGTACTCGTCAGCTACACGCCTACTAGCAACAAAGAAACTCCTAAGTTAACTTTTACAAAGCGATCTCAAATCAACATGCAAATAGTTTTCACCTATCATCCGGTCTTATGTCTTCTTTCTCAGATGTGTTGTAAATTCTGTCCTGACCATTGTTTGGCGCAGTTCTTGTTTTGAGATTAAATATTTAGTAACCAAAATAGGTATTAAAAAACGAAATATCTACAACATTATTAAGTGCCGACGTTAAATATGAATAGAACAAAAGATCTGAGATACAATTATCATCTTTGCCTTACCGAATAGTACAATAGGACGCCCACGGAAATTCAAACACAATAACCGGCAGAAAAATTTACATAGAATCAAAAATATCACTAACAGTGATGAGGTCCGGCAGGTGGAACTGGGTATCTACTGATCTTCTCATTTTAACAGCAGGACTACTAGGTCTGCGACTATGTGAGGAGAAGTGTCACAAGCCCACGTTGACAGTGACACATGCGGCAAAACAAACACAGCAGTCACTGCACTCGACGTTTGCAGGCGAATGTACCACTTATCAGTTATCAGACGCGCAAACACTGCTATCAATTTGCATAGCTGTGCTCTTTATCACACAATCAAGCAGAATCTAATTAACTGCTGGCTGAGGCCGCAGACAAACCATGACGTAAGCAACAGTTTTTATACATTAGACACAGTCGTAAGACCAATCTATGAATACAATAGCTAGACATCAACCACAGGTAAATTTTTAATAATTAAATTGCATGATAAATTCAAAATATTGAATAAATATATAGGTGTATTGCGAAAATATCTTATATAACTTACACCAACTTTCTATCAGTTTTTCGAAATATTTATCCAAACTATTACGAAGTCAATTTAAAATATTTTATTTATGTAAATTCTTTTGTTAATATATATTTTATTCACATACTAATATGTAATTGCTGATCGATACAATAGTGGACTGTATATTTATAAAGATTAAATCACTAACTTCTTTGCACCAAATCGTTCGCCTTTAAAAACCACATTACTCAATCGTTCCACTTAAGGATGCCATCGCCTCCTTTTATTGCATAAAATTGCACCAAGAACCACATCAGGATTTTCAATCCTTATCAGAATATGAAACGACCGACCTCTTTAGACTAATGCAACGGACCTACATCGACATTTATGTCAGTTGCACGCAGGAATAATAAATAATCGATTTGTTAAGTATTTAATCTAACTCTAGTCGTAATCACGGACTTAGTTATAGACAGGTACAGCTGTTCAGTATGTCGCAACAACTTTCAAAAACAACTGCGTCTTAGCCATGATCGATTAGTGCGCAACAATATTAGCTATGCATATTAAGACATGAAAAATAAAAAGGAAAAGTATAACGTAACGCAACATTCGTGGTCGTCGGCAGCCGGGCGAGGGCCAATCGCACCAACTCATCTAATTAGAGGATCCCCGAGTTGTGCAAGCGCACTACAGTGGCGTGCAATATCAACGAACGCGATACCGACACAATGCTAGCCTTATTTATTTGTGTTTTACTACGTTGCAACGCCATACATTCTGCTTATTTAAATGTAAGTAGAAGATTCTTGTGTGATACGTGACTAGCTAACTAATTGCTGGGGAATTTCTCAGATACATATCCTTGATACCGTTTTGAGGGAAAAGCTATTGTTTTGAAAGTTTATCTTTAAATTTATTGTAATAAATAGTGATGCGGTTGATAACAAAACTTCCGCCTGGAAAAGCTTGGTTACGTATATTTTCTTGATTTACGTTATTATCGTTATCGTTATCGTAAAGCTTAGTTAATTTCACAGTGATGGTGTATTTTGTATAAACGTAACCGGATATTTTGGGAAGACTAATGAGTAATTAAACATACTTTGCACAGCGTCGAGGTGCATAAACCTGCTTTAACAGTTCCAGAGGTCAGGTAGCCACCGGCACGCGTAACGTTACACAGAGACAACTCACATTGCACACTGGCACACTTACGCACGCAGCTCCAAAACGTGGCCAAATCATTGTAATTTAGTACCCATACTAATTAACATGCCATTTTAAACCATCGTATTCAAATATAATGGCTCGAAAATTACCCACTCATAAACCATCAATATTCCGTTATCGCAGTTACGCACCTACGTAATTATTTTTCCCATATTCGTATATAATTCTTCATCTTTATGTGTCACGTTCTTTTCTACAATAATGTGAACGGAACTTGGTGGATAAGAGGCGATAATGATCAGAGTCGGGTGTGATATCACGTCTTCAATATGTGAACATCAACAAAAAGCTCGCTTGCCTAAAGTGCCAACTTCCTTTACAAACCACTTTATGATCGACGTCTTCCTATTGATTTTTTATAAAGATCTTATTTTTATTTTTTTCAACCATAACAATCAGCATATCAATAAAGTTTCCCTGCCAAATGACCCTCTAGCCCCTTTATTGTAAATTTCCAATATCCGTTATTATATAAAACACCGTTTTCTAAACAATTTTGCAACAAATATATTGGTTTCTGAACCTATGACTCCATCGGCATGCGACATTTACATAGCCCGCGGCGCGGCGGCAATCAGCACGTCATAACAGTCAACAACTAGGCACAAACATAACTATAGGACGATTGTATACTAGTAGATATATCACGAAGCGCCCTCCTTCGCTTATCTCACACGAAATTGAAATAAGGTTGATAAAATCTCCGCTTATAAAGAAGAAGCGGGCCGCAAAAGGCGAGTGGTTTGGACATTATCTAGATATGTGTCGCCAAAAACAGCGGTCAGACAGGCGTAACAAACGAACACCGCGGATCAAGAACCATGATAGCCAAAATGGAATTCAAAAACATGCATTCCCAACCAGACTTTATCACAAATAATTATTTATTCATACTTAACCGCTCCATCGGAAAAACATTTCAACGAGGAATTAACCGATTCCAAAGATACCGCAAATAATTAATTAAAATCCCGGCCTCTTATATTTTAATTAACTTCCATGCGCTGCGACGGATTAAGCATGTTATTATTTACGAGTGCTACGTCGTGTTAATTATGACGATATTTTAATCTTAAGTATTATCGTTCTCAGAGATTTTATCCCGATCATTATAATTGAGATCTCTTATTGAATATCACCGTTTATCTTTAGCTAAGTACACAGCAATGCATCTAACAATGGAATTTATCGTATCAATAATAAAATTAGCATGACACAAGCATGAGAAATGTCAATCTATTGATGCATCATTGTCAACACAATGGTGTGTGTAAACACAAAATAAATAAACTGTTTCATGCAGAATTTCATCGCGTACAATAATCAGGCTCCTAAAAAGGTAGATGTTCTGTTTAGGTGAGGTACAAAACAAGAAACTTAATAAGTTTCTCCCCCGCTGAGCAATATCGCCCACCAGATTAAGGAGTAATTTATTTATTAAAAGCTATTCAAACTTGGTAAATGCAAAAATTCTTTTAGAAACCTCATCGCAGCGCACGTATACTTAATAAAATTACTAGAAAGATTTTTTGATGAACAATCAAGACTTTGAAAATTAAATTAAACTGTAGCTGTAAATAATGATGCCCGTCAGATTCGATATTGAATTTGGTATGTTTGTGATAAATGGAAATATAATGTACGTTTCATCACAATTTGAACGTCGTTCATCTTTGAAATTTGCATTTGTCCAAATTGGATATTAGAGGATTAATTTTAGCGTTAGCCTTTTCTGTATAAGAAATTAATGATGCTATTCTAAAGTTTATTCAATCGTTTTAGTAGTTTTTTTAAAGTAAAAGTTGTCATTAACAATTAATTATTTTACTAATCTTTATTTAAAATCGAAATACAAAACAAAAAAGTCTAATAAAATTTTAAGAAGTTTGACCAGTAAAACCACTTTTTAGACCTTCTACCGGCTGCAAGTATAAATAATATAATGGCGTGAAATATAAAAGTTAGGAAATCGTAGGCGTTGTCACCGCGAGCATGACATCAGACATTAGCGGTGTCGCAGCCGCCATCATGGACCATCGGCTAGAGGTGAACATCCTATGAGCGTGCGACCGACCGTGGACCAATCGCCACCCAAATATCGACAAGCAAGTTCGACATAAGGATTCGATACCCGTCTCTATAACTCGTTGCAACTTATCACCGCTAATCGCAGCCATATGAATGAATCTGTTAATCGGATACGTTTTTTACACACCACATTAAACACGTCTCGTTTTTTATGGCAGAACTTTAATACGTTCGTGTTAATATGTGTCATTATTTATAACTTCCCTTTCAAATTAATAATATTTTGGGTATTACTTTTCTTACTAAGTTTCATATTTTTGCCCATAGGCCATCATATAGGTATAATATATTTAAATATTCGTATTTGTGTGGTTGCGGTATTTTACAGTTTGATTCGTAATAAAACTTAGCAAAGCATTCAAATCCGGAATCGCATGTCTTCAAAGCCTAAGATATAATGAAATGGGGATTTTACATCAGTATTGCAGTTAGTACCTGCGTAGTAAATAACAAGAGAAAGCCGCTGTCGGTGCTGATCAAACGCGTATTTTCATACTTTACGTTAAAGTTCAGTAACCAGCAAGTAACAGTTAGCTTGTCTCAACATTACTCTCATGCCATTGAATCTGCTGACTGCAATAGATCTTTATCAATTAAATTAACTTGGTGATTTCATATCAAAAAGTTAGTTCTTAACTTTTACTGGTAGATATTTTACACAAAATAAGGAATACGAGCGTTACAAAACCAGTATTGAATTTGTAAG
The DNA here is from genome assembly GCA_033682625.1 of Helicoverpa zea x Helicoverpa armigera. Taxonomy (NCBI): domain Eukaryota; kingdom Metazoa; phylum Arthropoda; class Insecta; order Lepidoptera; family Noctuidae; genus Helicoverpa; species Helicoverpa zea x Helicoverpa armigera. Next base: position 7,644,718 of record JAWIIS010000021.1, on the reverse strand, counting down.
ATGAAACCAGATTTATTTACATCGAAACTTTAATTAGTTATTTTTAGTTTTAAGACGACGGTATTATTAGACGAATAAGTATCTAATAGCAGCAAAGATGATTAAAATAACTTTTAATGTTGATAGATTTTTATTGAATGTTTAAACAAAAAGGCCATTTATTTTTGTGTCATACCAATACGAACCTAAATGAAGTAAATTCCGACAAAGTTACGTACTAACTCATTAAATACTGAGAATAAAAATTAAATAAGTACCTACATACATTCTACAATTATAATTTTAAAACGCATATTGTATTTAAGACATTGATAAACTTGAGCTTAAATAAATGCCGTATCATTAGGGCGGGCGGGAAAATAGAACAAGGATTGCGGCGGGCGGCGCACGCGGTGAGTGCGGGGTGGCGGGCGCGGGACGCGGGACGCGGGGTCGCGGCGCCGGGACGCGGGAACGCAGCCTCGCCGCCCTCCCTAATCTCATTACCACGCACACGGCTGCTCCGCTGACCTTAGCCCGCTACCCGACATGGGAACCCGCATAATAATTATTGTGCTCCACGCACCATTGTTTATGTTACCCACGTCAATCCATATAACACAAGCCCAAGGACTCCCCCTTTCAACCAACTAATTCTATTCAATAATACTCACCCTTACAAATTTTCCTCCAATATGCACGAATACAAAATTTTCTTTAAGACACTTAATTCAGCTAGTAAACATTCACTGTACTGAAACCGTCCCACGGCACATAACAACGTTCAAAACATCGTAACTTCAGTAGTGCGTGGGTTTCGCGATATTCGGTATAAAATCCTTAGGATTGCTACGAGTTGGTATCGGGTGAAGCGCACACGGGCGCAGCGCGAGCGAGCGTCGCGACGTCGGCGGCGCAGAGCGGCGTGTGCGCCCGCGCACCAGGTGGGGCCGACCGGTCGCAACCGGGCCGCGCTCTCACCACGCCGCACGCCGGCCCCCTGCCACAATGTTCGCTATAATCGCACTTGACACCGTACCGCGAGATCTACAAGAAAGTTTCACATTTCTATGTCACTATGCGAGGAAAGTCTTAGGAAGAGCTGTAGCCCTACGATATGTTCGTAAGCAAATCGGTACCTTCGTGTCCATAGCAAGACGGTATCACCTCGACTGGAAGACATTCCCGAAGCCGACCTCACGCGGTTCTAATTGAATTAGGTAATTCTACGACATTCAGATATCGTGAGTATAATAGGCTTCACGTATTGACATAATGCAGGGTCACTTTTACATAACAGACGTAACCAAAAACTTTTTGCTTGTTTCGATCAACATCAGTCAGCTAGACATTGACGAACTGAAAGACAGTGAAAGTAAGTGCCAATTCTCTGCCAGATAACACGAGAGATAAGTTTGCAAGCACTTTTCCTTCTTGTCATGCAGACAATCAACCGCTAATTCAATTATTCGGCGCTCTAAGTGCTAATCCCCTAATGAAACAAAAACTGTAATTTCACTCAGACTCGGTGTACCTCAAAACAAACTAAAATAATGTATAGTTTCATAATTTGTAGATACACATAGATATAGCTAATTCAAACCTTCGATTTCACTGCTCTCTGGCATGGCATACCAACTGATAGGTTAGGAGAGGCCTATGGTGAAACAAGGAAATTATAATTTCAACCACAGATTTCGACAATTATCTTAATTGGTCAATAGTGTTGACTCATCTGATTGTTATGGTGAGTTTTTAATCATTCATTATTTATTAATGTATCTTATTAAGTTCATAACTTTTCCGTTTACATAGATAGACTAAATATAGAAACTCTTTTAGATTTTTTATTAAATAAATCAAAAAAAGTATTGTATTGGAATGATTCCCAGATTTCATATAATAAATAAACAATATTAACTATTTCAAGCCAAATTTAAAAAATAAACTATGCCTCAGCTATCTATAATTTCTTTTTAAAAGCTCCTACTTAAGCTCCGACAAACTTTTAAAAATTCTACAATATAATAATTAAGCTTTAATAAAACACAAAGTAGTCTCAAGTTAGTGTCTTTACTTAATATAATTTGAAGTTTAACAAAGCTTTGAAATGACGCAGAAGACACGTGTCAAGTTGCTTGCAATTTTATTTGAAACATCAATTTATAAACTTGTTCAAAGAAATCGGTGCACTGCGGATAAACACAGCATAATCATTGAAAGATTTTAATGTAGAGATAATTTTTTTAGCTTTTCTATTTTTCAGGAAGGAACTTTTAATAACTGTCAGTAACTTAATAAGTGATAATGAGATTTATAGATTACTAGCCGTTTTCCCGCGGTTTTACCCGTGTCCCGTGGTAACTAACTACTGCCTGTACCGGGATAAAATGTCCTCCTCCTAGCCGATTATCGGCTACGGCGGCTGTTCTCATGTAAGGAGATTAGCCAACTACGCAGGACATATTATAGTGCACGAGCATTTGCGCAGACACAGGTGCACTCACTATTCCTTAACTCTCATAGCCCGATGGGACGGTAATCCGACACGACCGAGAGAGATCAGGCGCAGGACCGACATTTACGTGCTCTCCGATGCACGGGTGTATCAATCACCAGCTTCCAGGCTCCGGGCTGCTTTGTGAAAGTCTTCTAAAACCCACAAAGCGATTTCGGCCCGACTCGGGAATCGAACCCGAGACCTCGTGCTCAGCAGCCGCGCTTGCGACAGCTAGACCAACGAGGCAGTTAATAAGGCGGGATAAAATATAGCCTATGGTACTCGTGGATAATGTAGCTTTCGAATGGTGTTTATAGGAAAACCTTTACTAAGTTACTGTTCTTTCTTTTTTGGCAACAAAAAGTAAAAACGGGTTATGAAAACTAATCGTAATCGGTATTAATATCTAAACTCTTGTCCGCGTTAGATACAGCTCATTTCACTGCCTTCGCCACCTAACGGCTGCCTTAAATGATTGCGGCTGTCTTACATATAATTGCATACACGTATCTACTTCAGTGTTAATTAGCTAAATACTATACGCAAAGTATAAATTATTTATACACCTCTATGTATACCCAATCTTACTGTAGCCCCGGCCAATTACGTGCGACGAAAATTTAGATACCTACCTGCCTTTAAAGGATTTAATTAAAAAGCCAGTCAAGCGTAAACGAACTTACATGTTTAATGATCCGTATATTAATTGCACAATTTTGGTTTATCGATTTTTATACCCGAATCCTGAAAAATCTCTTCAAACCGAACAAGAAAATCTAAAGTATAGTAACTGAAAAGTTGTGATTGTGATTGATGTACATATTCATGTACATCATTGTCTTAATCACGGTCATCACAAGAATGAGAAAACACATCAAAATACTCGTAGGTCTATTATCAAAAGTCTCATCATGGAGAATATTCCGCAGTCGTTAAACAACACTCCTATCTGAGGAACAAACACGACGACGGCATTTTTCTCATTTGAGGTTAATGAAAATCGCGCCGGCTTCTTCCATAGCAGGCGTGAGACGCTCACCAATTACACCCGGCAAGGCTCACGGCGAGGTGCTCTCTACACGTGTGAGTTCGTACCTACATACTTTGAGAACCACTAACTTTATTGTAATGAACATACCTGACTATGTTCTTAATTGAAATTTATCCGCAGTTCGCCTTACAGAATCTTGTGTCTACAAAATTGGATGAAATTCCTTTACCTTTTATGCTCACTTTAGATTCGCACACTTTTAAAACCAATGCAGTCAATACTGCATTTTTAAGGGCCTGACTACATTTAAGTACTACGACCTAGAAATTTAAAAAATGTGTATGTATTTTATCTTCGTTCGCCGAAGTTGTAAAAGTCAAACGAGGAAAGCTGGTTTCCTTGCACGTAGCGACAGGCCAGCAATCATCATTACTGGCGACCCCATAACTAACATATTATCGGTGTACATGGCTCATAAGGTACGCAACAAGACGTTGGTTAGGCATACCTCATATTTGTTCCGCTTTGTCTGCTTACCCCTTTCAGAGGAAAATCAATAAGTCGCATACTTTCATACTACAGCTACAAATCGTAGCTACAAATGTTTTGCCATCACATAATGGAAGTCTCTCAAAATGAACGACTTCTTGCGCTATAAAACCATATGTCACCGTCAGACACATAACATTCCACAATTTGTCACGAGTTTCATATCCGGAACTCAGCGCTCCGAAGGCAAACATCCCAGTCACTTACCGTCGCTTCGATAAATCTGTCCTTAAGATATTCTCTTGGCGCGTTTAAACTCTTATACTGTAGGAAATATTTAAAGTCAGTATTTCAAAATATTATGTTCGTGATAGTTGTACGATGTTTCCGCATAAAAGTGCACTGTGCACTTACAAAACTGTCGGTCGACCTAAAGACGTCACGTAATGAATATCTGTGGTAACACCTTGTCTTCTATGTAAGACTATTTCTAGTCGCCTCATATTACATTTGCGAGAATCATTAACTCATAACATAGTAACAATGAATGGAGCTTTTGAGTAATGTATGACTAAAGTCCCATCTACTTTGACCACATCCACCAAATCGATATTCTAAGTTCAACTAGGTTACTCAATAAATCACTCCTGTTCTTATGAGTTTCCAAATTTAGAGAAAATTGGTATTCTCTTTCTGTTTGTTTACTGGCGATCAATGAAACAATTTGTTTGGTACAATATTTATCGGCGTTCGGGGGTGGCAGGCCGTAGTCATTAATAAGTAATCAGTGCGACCAACCCGTCGCCCTCGGTCACCCAATACAAACACATAAATATAATTTGGTACATTTCATAGTCCGTGCAATATTAACGACACCCTTTCCGCAGTCATAAATCAAATGAAGCAATCATGAAAATGAAACAATTTTTTCATCGACATGTTTCACGGCGCACAAGTATTTCACAGAAACACTGCTGATAATATTACATCGTTTTACTTTGCTTTAAATATTTATTAAAGTGAAGTCTACCGTTCGTTTACATTTATAATAACCCCAATTGGCTTTCTGTTAATAAATAAGATCAAACCCCATTACAAAAGGTTAATCCGATCAAATTGTTTCAAGAATTTATCTAGCAGGTATCGATGAGCGAATGTGTAGGTTGAGGTTTAGAGCTAATCATCAAATATGTAGTACTTACATTACATGTAACACTATAAGTCGTACCTATTATTAAGTAATATAAGTAACATTAGTATTTATCAATTGATTGTTTTAGTGCGTTATGTTATAGTATTTGTTAGCTTAAATTGTGAGTTAGCGTTTTCAAAATTCTTAATATAGGCTAGTTATTAAGAACCACTTATATACATAACTATATTACTTACCTAATTTGACGGTTAATCTGTTGGAACAATAAAAGAATTAAGTGTTACACTGTTATAAAAAGAAGTTGCTATTATTTACAGCACTTTAAATCAATCAAGTTACCGGCAGATATTTTGTCATCTTAGTGGCACTGACAGTGTCTTTCAAAACTAATTTCGCTGATCTATAAAAAATGTAACAGTTTAACATAGTCGGTTTCGCTATGAAGTAATCTGCGGGAATGCACTAATGGTCGGTTGCAGGCCGAACGCGGCGTGTAATGTGCAATTTGCAGGCAGCCATCGAGCGGTCACGCGATGCCGTGACGCCGCGCCACACACCGCCACGCCACACCAACGCTACCCAAGCTCTACTTACGTCCACACATAAAACAGCTAAAGCAATTTCATATCGACTCGTAAAAACAGCAAACTACAAAAGCACTGTTACATGCTTTTTATAAATAACGGTATCTGCCACATAAATACGTACTTATGTTTCGATCAATATTTTAGAATCGAATGTAATTTCGTTCCAAAAAATGTCTTATTTATGGCATGGAAATTATAAGTTTAAAGATAAGAAAGATTAAAGCATTCGTGATGTGATGATTATGGAGAACTGGTTTCATTGTCAACGAAGTCAAGGAGTTCATTCGAATTATCTGTATCGAAGGTCTAAGCACATTCTTACTATAAAGAAATGTTGTGTATAAGTTTAGATACACTCGAATCCTGGGGGCACTTCATCCGTACCATTATAAAAGATAGCTTATGTTACTTGGAGAAAATCTAACTTCCCAAAATGAAAGAATTTTAAATCGGTTCAGTAGTTTCGGAGCCTTTAGGTACAAACAAACCATTCTCCCACGAAAAGTCGAAATACATTTTATATAGAGAGTTGCTACTTGATTGCTACTAGCTGCCCTTAATTGTACCTCGTGGTTTAAAAATGTCTTCTGCTAAAGGTACAGTACCTAATGTTCAATCTAAAATGGTTCCGAACAGATCTGAATTTTCCGATAATCTTTAACTTCGACATATACAAGTAAATAGTAGCAATACTGTGAAGAAGTGGAAGTTCCGTAAGCTTTTAATGTATCGAAGAGTACAGTGAGTTGGCAGCGACTCCGCATGTGGACGCTATGTGGGTGGCGATGAGTGCCTAATGCAGGCGAACCTCGGCCGCCCATACACTTGCGCTTGTGCACTCCTAACTTTTAACCTTTACTTTTGACATTTCACTCAGGGAGTCAGGTATATGACGTTCATTATTTCGCCTAGTTTGTAGCAAATGAACTGCTTTTGTTCTTACTGCGCCATTCAACGGTTCGTACCTACTCCTTGGTCGCTTTCTCCGAGTTTCGCAAACTTCCTAGTTCTCAACACATTTGCCATTTACAAAACATATCCAACGCCTAATAAAGACTTGGTACTGGATCGTGAACTCCGACTATAGCATTGTTCCGTCCTTTACTTTGTTGTTGATAATTAATTGCCTGCACTACGGTACTAATTATCTCAAGGTACTCATTAATTCAAGGAGTGAATTAATGAGCGAGTCAATTATTTTATCTTGTTAGGAAAGTTATAATCACTAGCATTTACGTAATTCACGAACTTGGTACACGACGTTTTCAGAATGGGAGTTTGACGAAGGGTAGGAGGAAGTGTAGCGTGTATAATATAAATGTGTGAGCTTTGAATATCTGCAAAGTGTTAAGTGTCGCTGAGCGGTGAGCGGTGAGCGCAGCCGCGTGCGAGCGTAAAGTGGTTGCGGTAATGAGCAAACACCCTTCATTATCAGGTTGTGCGACATTAGGCGCAGGCATGCCTCGCGGTCGCCTCTCTCGCTGCCTAGCAAACCCATTCACTTCTATGTAAATATACCTGCAAACTATATTTCTTATATTAAAAAAAAAACACTCATTTACGTGTAGGCTCTTTTTTCAGTAGGTACCAGAAGCATTTGTGAATGCTGAAAAAAATCTAATGTTTAATGCAAAATATTGCTAGAAAAATTAAATGGATAGGGCTATATTCTTTCTGTAAAATCTTGAAACAGGATAGTCAAGCAGTGGCAGAAATTACGAAGAAAATTTCTCCCCCATAAAATGTTTGATAAACAATTTTCTTCCACGAGTACAAATTACAGGTTTGAAAGCTTTGCGTCTGAAATAATATAGGATGGGGTTTAATGGTCCTCCGGTTATCAGATTACCTTTTCAACATAACTTTATTCGACCCCATAAAAAGTGTGTCAGCTAATATTTTTAAATTAATGTTCGAATTCGAAGTGCCATAGTCACGGGATGAATTCAGCATGGTAAGGCGAAACGTGTGCGGCAGGGGGGGGCGCAGGGAGGCTGTGAGCAGGGAAGAGAGCGGCCTCATTGATCGCACGCGGCCCCGCGCCGAGCTACCCGCACTGTCGCCGCCTCGCGCCGCACAACACGACACACTCGCCTCATACACCACTCAAATTACACAAAATATGCTAACAAAATACACGAATATTTACTAGATCCCTGTCTTATTACCCAGAAAAAATACACACGTTAAACAAACCCTTTACGCAGACACTCCAGAGCCTCCGGTGCATACATAAATACCCATACCTTCGAGTAATGAGTTAGACAGTATAAAATTAACAGTTACTTGGATAAAGAGGGAAATAAAATTCAGTTACTTAAATGTCAAGGTTTAATCAGGAAGAGTTTCGATAAGTTGATAATTGAGAGTGGTAATAAGCATCAATGAGGGGTGTGTGATGTAGTGGTGCGTGGTGTGCGTGCCGGAGCAGCTCGTGCAGGCGCGGCGGAGACAAGGTCGGAGGCAGCGCGCAGCGGCGTGGCGGTTGAATGGGCGGCGGCGGCGGCGCGGCTGCGCGCCCCGGCGCTCCGTCAGTCCGCACACCGGCGGCTCCGCTGCCCCACGGTCGGCCGCACTCCGCTGAACAACAATGATCAAAAACACGCCGTGACTCCACACACATCCCCTCGGCGCAGTAGGCGATGTTTGAGGATCGGACGGCACGCGTGGCCGTCGGCGAGCGGTCGTGAACAAGTTGCATACATATGAAAACCGTAAAAAGATTGAATTTTAAGCCGATCGTGTTCGATAGATCCTAATAGAGAAGCGGGAGTGCGGCGTTTGGTAGGCGGGGGTCGGGTCGCGCGGTCGGGGGGAATGGCGCGGCGCGGGGCGGCGGCGGCGGCGGCGCGCGGCGCGGCGGCGTCGCGGCGCTGACATGGGCGGGCGGGCGCGCCGCTCGCACTTGGCGGCGCCCGCGGGCCTGCTGCTGCTGCTGTGCCTGCTCTGGCCGAGGGGTAAGCACCACACCACCTGCTCCTCGCCGATGTACTGACTCACCTTCACGTCATTCCTGATTGAATACCAACACAACAACACAATAAACTTGCAAAACATGTGTCATTCTCTTATTTAACACAAACATAACAGTGTAACCAAGTCAAAGAGACTCGTAAAGATTGTAGTTGAGAAAAAAAAAATCTTTATGTGGCGGAAACCTATTGGAGAGACCAAAATGGCAGCCATGTCTGCATGAGATCGAAATGTTTTCAGAAAACAGCACATGGCGTGATTTTATTATCACAATAAACATCATCCTAAAATTATTTATTTCATTATGTTTGAATACATTTCCTTTTTATAGAGAAAACAATGTGAATCCAAAGGCAAAGAAAAGAGATAGGTAATAGCGGTACTCCTTAATAATCTCAAGAGACTTAAGTACCTATAAGATAAAAGGGCTCTGTTCCAACTCTGCACTTTAAAGCGTTTGATCATTTTATATAACATTTTATATTAATATTCATTAAATACAATGATACTCGAATATACCTAATAGAACAAAAAGCGTAATCAGTTTTGAACCATTTGTTCACTTGTATTTCTCTACCATTGAATATACTTAAAAATTGTAAACAACGAATTCATCAATTTTGAGGACAAAAAATACTTTAACAATGAGGCACGCGTAGCTGCCAGTAATCATCAGAAATCGATCATCCGATAGTCTCGTAATGTACAATTACTTGATAATAGACTTAAATAATATTCGGATATAAATCACGGCAGTTCTAGAACAAATAACTGGCATTATTTACACTCGGAACAAAAAATGTTATCAAGATAAATTACCCGCTGGTAAAATGGCAATACCTAAATAATGACAAAACATTGTACTATGGTTTTTTTAGTATCTATATAGAGCTTTAATAATATTTATTTAAATGTGAACATATTAATGTTTTTAAATTATTATCATGAAAAATATTAGTGTGCCTCGGTAAGTACAGCTCCAAGTTACTCGCTATTAAGTTAAAGACGCAAACATAACTGCCAAAATATTTATAGGGCGTTACGTGATGTTATTTAAAATACATACTAATGGCCGTGCGGTGGCAATAATATTAATCACACGTTGATTGTCCAGAATATGTTTGCACAACAATATCCCCAATCTACTTTAATGGCCCACGAAATATCACATTTTAACATACGCATATGTAGATTATGAACAACGGTAACATACATAAAAGATGAGGTAAACTAATAATTTGCAGTAATTGGTTTTCTTGAAACAATTTTCAATCCATAATGTCCTTTACCTGCCCTCGTTAGAGATAATGGACAATTTTGAAATGGATACCGCCATAGTTCACTTTACTTAAGTAATTAAACAAACACCGATAGCATATATTCTAGAGATATTAGTGTACCACTTACGGCAATTATCTATGAAAAGGTCAATCGGTACATTTAAAAATATGTTGATGAATCTCTCATCAATGAGCAAATTAAACATGTTTTTGTGTTATTTCATTAAAATTTTAGATGTTACATTCAAGTATTTTAACTAAACCTTAACATTGGTATACAAGGCACGGACTATTATCACATTTTCTTAGATAGGTACTCATACAGGTATCTTAAGAAGTTTGCTAGAAGCTAGTTGGTACCGTTATTTTATTTTTTCCTTGGGACTTTTCGCTTTAGAAATAATACATATTAAATAAGATTAAAATACTCAATTTGTAAGATTCCAGCAAGCAGGTGTAACTATCTATTAATAGGGTCGTTTCCCTCTAATATCTGTTATGCAAAAATCCATGTAGATTTTATCATTTTATAATCAGAGTAAAATCTTATTTCCATTTATAAGCCGTTATTTATTGGTTTTATCTGTCTCGAGGTTTCTGATCATCATTACGAAGATACCGGTAGCCACACGTGCATCCCCACAAGACAGACATAATACAATATGCTAATGTGTAACTGTATACTACATAAATCTTTCTTGTTTTTTTGCATTTCTTCTCGAGGTTTTATGCCTTAAGTTTGGAACCCGGATTTAGGTAGACGAAGATAGGATGATGAGGGGAAAAATGCAAATAAAGTTCAAGACGAATATTTGGTATAATGATCTGGATAGAATAAAGATTCTTATTAGTAAATAGTCACAACAATTACACAATAACACTATCCTTAAAATAAGATTCTAATCAGACGTTCTGATTTCTTAAACAATATATTCAAAATAAAAAAAAGTCTGGCTACAATCACCGTTTCTTGCCGAAATATTTCATACAATCATTTTTTTGCCAACGGCGTTTATCTGAACAATGCATTTTTGAAATAAGTCTGCAATTACTGAATTATTTGTAATCGGTTTTTATTTGTTAAATTCGAAATATGGGTACATTGTTGTTTTTTTAGATCTGTATCCGAAATTGGAAGTATTATAAGCGGGTTTTGTTTGTGTATAGGGGCACGCTGCGGGTACCACGAGAAGCGGCTACTGCACCACCTATTGGACCACTACAACGTACTGGAAGAGGCCCGTCCGTCAACGAGAGCGACCCGCTGCAGCTCTCCTTCGGCCCTCACGCTCATGCAGATCATCGCCGTGGTCAGCATACAAACTCACATACCTACATGCCCACTACTAACTTCGCAATCAAGATTAATGTAGTTCCCATGATTATCCAAAAGTACCGCTTCAATAAATAAACTACCTCGATACCAGCCCAGCCGCTTCGAAAACGATTAAGCCAAGTAACCCTATCAAGTCTTCTAAATATGTCCTCACAATTTAAATTGCACACGCCTCACCAGGACAGTACTGCATTGGTGTGCGTCAGTACTCAAACATTATTGACCAGTTTTTGTCTAAACGACGTTGTCCTGGGACCAGTGTCGGATACACGTTTTTGTACAATCCCTTGTTGACCGACTCTCACAGTATATATAATGATTCATTTGAGTTCCAAACCATGAACAAACGGGACTGAGAAGTAATAAAATACAAATTTATGTTCGCAGGACGAGAAGAACCAGCTTTTAATAACAAACATCTGGCTAAAACTGTGAGTATGCGTTTTTTATAACGTTCGTGCGAGTAGATAAACAAGAAAGTACTTAATTGTTTTTGCATTTGAATGAGATTCGAGTTGGTAATGCTGTCATATCTTTATGTATTAAGTTATCTATTAATAATGTAAATATACGGGTATGTCGTTTGTTTAGGAGTGGAAATGATATGAACTTGAGGTGGAACACTTCCGGATTTCGGCGGGGTCATCAAGATTTACGAGTGCCGCCCCCCACAGACTATGGAAACCAGACGTCCCTTATGTTACAACAGGTACGTTCACTGTACACAAACAAATTTCCCCACAGTTAAATTCCCTTCTCGGAGAAACAGAGAACCAAAGACGAAACGATAGCGAAAATTAAGAGCAATATCAATCAAGACATTAAGTCTGAAAATGGAATGTTGAGTGGGTGTGTTGCATAACTGAGATCGCCTTGAACCCAATAATAATGCCAATCTCCAATACAATTCCACTGTCATCCAATTTCGTCTCCACCATACCTCAGTAACGAAGACCTCAATATTTACGCAGATTACGTATGCTGCAACTTTAGATATTTCGTCAACAGCAAGATATTAATATTAGTCAATAACAGTTTTCCGACAAGATTCTTTTTTAAAAAAAGCCACCAGTTTCCTTCTTTTAACAAATGTGTGCAAGCTTTTATTAATTTCGCGTGAGAATAAAATTCCAAGCAATTAATTAAACTCAAAGTATCTTAAAACTAAAGATTGGAAACTTTCTTACTTTTTAGACCAATAAATTTAAATTATTTCCAGACACTTGATAAAAAATAAAAAATTTGTATTATGTTAATTGCTTACTAGTTTTTAAGGAAGGAAAGATTAATGCTTTAATCGTTTTCAATCATGCGACTAAAAAGTACTGTTAATTTAATTTCCGATCAATCAAAGTCGGATAGAGAAAGTGTGTAATTATTTTTCCGTGATAATTGTTAGCTCAGAATAACATCAAAAAAATATAAGTAACTACACGAGTTTCCAAACATCGAACAGTAACCACTTAAATCGAAGTTAAAATCGCAATCATCATCCTTGCTTGGAAATATCCATATAAAGAAATATTTATTCTCCATTTAACCTAATTGTCATTTTTAATTGGAAAAATACCCGTAATTAACGACGTAATTGAGTTTCCAAATAAATTCCGTGTGGACTATTAGCGTCCCCACTAGGCGACCACAGCAAGCCGTCATGGGCACGCCTGGCCATAATTTACGGTCCACGGTTGGCTGGCAAATTAATGGACGAAGTATGACGTTATTATTACATAGGTGGATGCTTGCCTCCTCCTTGATATAAATCATTAAACCTAGTTTGCTTGCATCGCTCCCAGACTAGTACCCTATTACCTATGTATATGAGACCTTAAGTATCTAGGTTTACCATTGCTTTGAAGTTGTCTGATACCATGCGCCTCTAAATATCACTTGCTGACATAAAAAATTGAAGCATATATATAAACTTTTTTAAATACAGATGAATACAACACATATTTTCCTAAACTTACAGCTGCACTAAAAATAAAATTCATTAATATTTTTAAACTTACGATTACCACTCAGCATTTTATGTCGTTACAATTGTATTTACTTTAAAAGTGTCTGTTATAAGGTAACTTAGCATGTCCAAGTACTACGCCAAAGTACTCCTACGCCGAAGTACTACGCCACAGTAACTACGACTACGCTCAGTACACGCATGCAAGGATTCGTAGCCGTGTCCTACGATCGACACGCGTAGGTTTCCACTCTACGCAACGTAGCCAAAATGTTCGCCTACTTACCCCCGATAAAAATTGTTATCCTATAAATTGGATTTATTTTTACTACGTTACAGTTTGACCGTGACGATGTCCCCTACTTAATGATACTTAACTACGTTTGTTACTTTAATTTACGTACGATAGGTTTTTACGGTTATTTCTTGACTATTCAAAATTAACCTACCGTTTAATTTTAGCAAAAAAACAATAACATTAATGAGAAAACACATTTTTAAATTTAAAATTTGTTTATTTACCACTTTTTAAAAATTTGAAATATACGTATAATGTTGTATTACATAATTAATTTATTCCACTAAAATTCTTATTCTTTCATAAAATGTTCAATAAACACGTCGATCTTAACTTTTAACTACGCATGTTTGATTACTTAGCGCGGGACGAAGGTTCGACCAGCACGTATCCAACGAACGTGTGGGGCGCAACAACGGCTCGTGCCTGTACGTGCCGCCCCCGGCATCCTTCAAGAGCACCTGCAAGTTCGACATCACCTGGTTTCCCCTTCGACGACCAACGTTGCGAGATGAAGTTTGGCAGCTGGAACTTATGATGGTTATCAGGTCTGGAAGTTAACCTAATTATTTGATAAGCAGATCCTCCTTTAAGAAGCAGTTTGTTCGTCCTCCTTTCGTTCGCCTTTGACTTTTGAATGTGTCTGCTACAGTGTCGTTAACATTTTATTTTATTTTGCAGTTGGATCTACAACTACAGGATGAAGGGGGTGGAGATATAAGCAGTTTTGTCACGAATGGCGAATGGGAGGTTAATAGGTAATATAATTTATTATAATCACTACATCCGGATTAGCATTTTATACGCTATCTTATACGACTACTTAATGGCGGCGAAACAGTAATTCTTCTTTTATTTCAAACTCAGGTCATTAACTTTTTAATTGATGCTACTAAACGCGATCGATCATCCTCCGAGCCTTTTTCCCAACTATGTTGGGGTCGGCTTCCAGTCTAACCGGATTCAGCTGAGTACCAGTGCTTTACAAGAAGCGACTGCCTATCTGACCTCCTCAACCCAGTTACCCGGGCAACCCGATAACCCCTTGGTTAGACTGGTGTCAGACTTACTGGCTTCCGACTACCCGTAACGACTGCCAAGGATATTCAATGACAGCCGGGAACCTACAGTTTAACGTGCCATCCGAAACACAGTCATTGGTGTCTAAGATATACTTAGAAAGTACATACAAACTTAGAAAAGTTGCATTGGTACTTGCCTGACCTGGGATCGAACCTTCGCCCTCATACTTGAGGTTGGCCCTTTATCCACTAGACCACCACGACGTACCAAACGTACTAAACGCGATCGATAAAGCTTATTTTTTTATGATGTGTAAAGCAAATCAGGTGTTCAGTTATACTTTGTGACGTAGGAGTGCCCGGCAAGCGCAACGAGATCTACTACAACTGTTGTCCGGAGCCGTACATCGACATCACGTTTGCGGTGGTGATCCGGCGGAATGACGCTCTACTACTTCTTCAATCTGATCGTGCCCTGCGTGCTCATCGCCTCCATGGCTCTGTTGGGGTTCACCTTGCCTCCAGACTCCGGAGAGAAGTTGTCTTTAGGTAACACATACATTTTCAAGTAGTTTTTTCTTTTTCTCTGGGTTGGTATCTTGAAAGACGTAACAACGTTAATTTATTTGGTCAGGTGTGGACGATATTACTGTCGTTGACGGTGTTCCTCAACATGGTGGCGGAGACGATGCCAGCGACGTCGGACGCCGTGCCACTGCTCGGCACCTACTTCAACTGCATCATGTTCATGGTGGCTTCCTCCGTCGTCTCCACCATACTGATCCTCAACTACCACCACCGGCACGCAGACACTCACGAAATGAGTGATTGGGTTCGTAATTGTTTGACGATGTAATTGAAAGCAGGCAAATCTAGAGTGATAACATGTTGATTTGTTGTTCGCTGGTATAGATTCGTTGCGTGTTCCTGTATTGGCTGCCGTGGGTGCTGCGCATGTCGCGGCCCGGGTCGGCGACGACGCCGCCGCCGGCGCGCGTGCCGCCGCCGCCCGACCTGGAGCTGCGCGAGCGCTCCTCCAAGTCGCTCCTAGCGAACGTGCTCGACATCGACGACGACTTCCGCCCCACCCGCAAGCGCAGCAGCCGCAATGCTGCCGATACTACAGGTCCCTCGACGATCTACACGAACACTACTCGCCGTAAATAGCACGGTTACGATAATTCACCCCAGCCTCGAACGTTCCGCAGTAAACCCGACCCTAACAGCTTATTCACGAATTTTCAAAAACATTGAACATCAATTCAACTTACTATTTCACGGGCCATCGCATAATTTTCACTTTTCGATTAGTTACTTCTACATCTGGGTCTGGTCTTTAACATCGAATCGGCATAACTCCCCGTAGTGCCCTCCGTTCCTCGGCTCCACCTGTAGTGTAGGGTTCGCAAGTAGCCGGTATCTACAGAGCGTACTTGTTGCAGGGGGGGTGAGAGAATGGCGCGGGCTTGGCGGCGCACAGTTGCTTCGGTGTCGACTACGAGCTCTCCCTCATTCTGAAGGAGATCAGAGTCATCACAGATCAGGTACCTAAACCACCGCCTTTGCCTTAGTGGATGTTTAACACATACCTACATAGCAGAGAGTTTGACATGATGTAAAATTTTCCAGATGCGCAAGGACGACGAAGATGCGGACATTTCGCGCGACTGGAAGTTCGCCGCCATGGTCGTGGACAGACTGTGCCTTATTATCTTTACCCTGTTCACAATCATCGCCACGCTAGCCGTGCTGCTGTCCGCGCCACACATCATGGTGTCGTAGCGACCCGCCCGCTTGCGGATACGCATGCGAAAAGTTCTGTGATACCGCGAATATTTGTTAAGTTGTGATGAGCGAAGTGGCGGCGGACGGTGACGCCGCGACGCCGGAGTTGCCGCCGCTTGCCTCGCCGCCCGCGCCCCCCTGTAGACATAAGTTACCGCTGACTGCCAACCCTGTACGTTCAACAAATAACTGCCCATCCGACTAACGTCTTTTAACCCCTTGAAAAAATTCAGCGATTGTGTACCCTTTCTTCCAAGAATACAATGACAAATGGTCGTCACGCTCAGTGGAATCAATCCCCGTACTCTACACCCGATATTTCCCTTAGGGTATGTCACGAGTTTCAATGAGCGGTTCCGTATCAGACGTTCCGTCCCCGGAACGGTCGCCCCCTGCGATAAAGTGGCAGTACGTGCTATACAGGCACTAAAGCCGCCACGCCACGGCGCCGCGGCGCAGTGGTCGTCGGGCCGCGACCCGCGACCCTCGCCGCTGCAAGTGGCCACCCACTAGACAAGACTGCGGCAGAAAATATTTGCACAAAAACGTCTTCCTTCTTACCGTTGAACGACCTGATTCGCATTTAAAAATTAAACTTTGTTAGAACTTCTTCGATTCTTGAAATCTATTGTACAGTTTAGAGTTTGGGCGGTGAAACAATGGCCCTTTGTTTCCTTCTTGTTCGATTCCATGAATCGTGGTTATAATCCCTAGTTTTATTTTCGGATATATTTGTGTCAGTAGCTAGTATAGAACTTTACAAACAATGTTGATTCAATTGGTACAGGTTGTGATATGCCTCGTTGTGAACGGGTCGATATTGTTATAAATGGTAAAATACCCATGGCTATAGCTTAATAAATCGTTCGTTAAAAGTTTGTAGTTAAACAAATATTATTTTAATAAAGTCATATCTGGGTCTTTCGGAACGACTTTTACAAATAATTAAATTACATATTAATATCACGTTTGTACTTCTTTCCATACAGTTACAGTAATTCGTATGCTGAAAATAATATTAGCTTGTAAAATTTTCTTCTTCGAAAATTAATTCAAACAGATACGACCATCGTTTCAAACATGTACATGTAATATATAACTCATTTTATAAGATATACAACATTTTATAAGTACAAGAAGTTGTAACATGAACCGGTTTTTCGTTACATAGAGGGTATACACAAAGGTGCCTATATATTGACAGATGCGAAGCACGATCAGTTGATAAGCACAGGTACACTATATCCTGACATCCGACAGTCCCTGCCGCTCGTCTGCCACACTCGGAAACATTCGACAAGTTCAGTTTACTGCTCCGTCATCATCGATTGTTACGTTTGTTGTTCTAAGTCATCGTATTCATTTCATTCGAAAACATTGTGAACCTCTCAAAAGGAAAACGTGGTGTAAGCAGAGAGAGTGCGCGGGTACAACCGACAAGCGAATGTACCCTCGCAAGGCTCCTGTAATGTTTTCCTTTTCCGAGGTTTTGCTGAAAATAATCTTAGACGGTCCGATGGAAGTTGCGGACCGGATATGATTACAAGTCAATGTTTTTAAGTCATCAGTTTATTTATTGTTATATCTTCTTACCATTCGCCTAGAGGTTGTGTGACGACCCGGACGGTGGGCGCCGCAACCCGCACACGCGGGTTTCTATCTTTGTATTGGATAGAACCTCGTGCGGCATCTCTCCGTCGGCAATGGGACAACCCGTTGTCCCCAACATTTGTTCAATTGTTAGGGTTAACTCTGAATTGCACTTTGTTTATTAAATATAAACGAATGAAACAAAAACTTTGTTTTCTTTTACTACAACCTATCAATCAATAAACGTTTTTGCTCCAATGGTTACCTACATCATTATTTCAATAAAGTACTGCAAAGCTGAAATTCTATAACTAGAAGAGTAAGGATGTTATGAAGTCTCCTGAATTGAATAGATATTTGGTGTAATCTCGCTAGTAAGTGTTCAAACCGATCGAAGCCTGTACGTTATGTAAATCATCCCTGACCTATATAATATTCCCCGCGGAGGCGTTTGGTAGCGAAGCGGAGTGCCGAAGCAATCGATGCTATCCCGCGGGATAACTGCACATGCGCACATCACTAGCTAATTTCTACAAAAGCCACCTACCTACACCACACGTAAAATAGAGCTCCTGAAACTTATGAAACATTCACCTTACATAGGTAAGTATGTACAAGGTGCTTATATATACAGGGCAGATACACCTTTAAACTAATGTAACTGTCCATTTGGCAAATAAAATAAACTTCATAAGATATGATTCAGATGACAGTAATACCACTAGACTTTTGTACCAATTTTCATTTTTTTTTTCGACGGAAAACTTTTTACCAAGACAAATACCTTACTGAATCTCTTGCCTGAAGATAAAACCCCACCTTAATGGAAAAGGTAGCGTATTTTTTAAAAGAATATGACGAAGAACGTCTAAAGCATGTCAGTTTTTTTCGAGTACAATAGGTATACATAGGTGACTGAAATTCAGCTAATGGAATAGGAAATTAGCAATAATGTGCAGATATAAGTGCAGCATGCATTAGTGCTTCGGGCGGTTGGGCGGGCGGTCCGGGAGGACTCGGGAGCGTCGCGGGGTGTGTCGGGCTGCGCCGTGCGGCAGTACGCGCCGCCATGTCGGCCGGGGGCGCGCGCCTGTCTGCTGCTCGTCGCGATACTCACACTCCCTCTACTCAGGTACTACACATCATAAACAATATCAACACACAAACACCCCATCACAATTAAACCAAGCTCCACATTTCAGCACTTTTACTCTGCTTTTTATCTCATGAAAGATGTACTACCGGCCAACCATGTAAATACAGTTGCATATAAACAAATTACATATATATTACGTACACATTATATACTAATACATAACTGTATTAATATGGAATTACATAGAAAAGTGCTGTTTCTTTTAAATGTATCTTTTTCAGCATTTCAACGTATGCTGAGCTTTTTGACAATTTAATCGTTTAAACCATATGAAATTAAAATAATTATGGTTATTTTAACAAGGGCCCTCTCATTTTATTATAAATTAATGATAATACGGATCAGAAAATGTTCGAGAAGTGTGTTCCTAAACAACATTATCTCCCGGTTGGCTCTTTATTGATCTGCCGTCGCAGCAGCATCTCGGCTACGGATGCTTAGCTTACACGTTACTACTTAATCATTATTATTTAAGAAAATAACTAGTGCAATAATTATTTCCTTATATACAAATATAAATATTTTGAGCATAGGGGATAGTCTGACTTGTCATTTAATTTACAGCTCATGAAATCAGCATATGCTTCTTAACGACGTCCGAACAATAGTGAACCTAAATAATTGACTTGATTACCTTATTTTCCTCATATAAGTTCAGATTGTTTATGCATTGTGTAAACAACACTGATAATTATTAGCAATACCTATATCAACCACGAGTATATTTGTATTATATACTTGTTGTAAGGTGCGGGAAACTACCCATTTTCCAGCTTTTTCCGTGTGAGTTAACTTCGAAAAAGCACAGGAAGTCACTTTAGTGAACAGATTTATTTTAACTCATTTAATAGGTGTTATATCGGAAATAGATTAATGAATATACTTACTAGAATAAGTATATACCTCCTTGTTCCAGGATGGTGTTCCGAAGACGAGGAGCGTCTGGTCCGCGACTTGTTCCGTGGCTACAACAAACTCATCCGCCCAGTACAAAACATGACACAGAAGGTCGACGTGCGCTTCGGACTGGCTTTTGTACAACTTATTAATGTTGTACGTATTCTCAAATGATTATATTGTCAATTTCCTTTTGCATTTTCACACTGGTAGAATTTTCCGAGCGGAAAATCCACTCGTATAGAAAGAACTCTGTAATAGAAAACGACTAGGTATAAACAGCTTTTGACATATTTTCTTTACCAACTGTGATTTTTATATATATTATAAGAAAGTTTCATAACAATCCACAAGTTTGGCAACTTTTCAGTCCAAACGTGAGACCACGCGACTTGTACTAAAAAACCATATCTGTTACAGAACGAGAAAAATCAGATTATGAAATCAAACGTGTGGCTTCGGTTAGTATGGATGGACTATCAGCTGATGTGGGATGAAGCTGACTACGGCGGCATCGGCGTACTGCGCCTGCCGCCCGACAAGGTGTGGAAACCTGACATAGTACTGTTCAACAAGTAAGTATTCACCCTTATTTAGTTAGTAATATTTTTGATATTTTTTCCCATGCTAATGTGACGATTTTGTTGCAGCGCTGACGGTAACTATGAGGTGCGATACAAATCAAACGTCCTTATTTACCCCAACGGAGAAGTTCTGTGGGTACCTCCCGCCATTTACCAGGTCTTTATTTAAATTGCTATACCAAACCTAATTATCAAACATGTCCCAAACTTGTTTTAAGTATATTTTTTTTATTTTTCAGAGCTCCTGCACGATTGATGTCACATATTTCCCTTTCGATCAACAAACATGCATCATGAAATTCGGATCATGGACGTTCAATGGCGATCAAGTATCTCTCGCCCCTATACAACAACAAAAAACTTTGTAGATCTGTCTGATTACTGGAAGTCAGGAACGTGGGACATCATTGAAGTACCAGCCTACCTAAATATTTATGAAGGAAAACCATCCTACTGAAACAGATATTACATTCTACATCATAATTCGAAGAAAGACTCTCTTTTACACCGTGAACTTGATCCTGCCAACAGTACTAATTTCGTTCCTGTGTGTCTTGGTATTCTATTTGCCTGCTGAAGCTGGTGAAAAGGTAAGACAGCACAATGTTTCATATTCCAAGGGTGTCCACAACTAACCTCAAGTATTCAACTTTGTTATTTGTTGTAGGTGACATTGGGTATCAGCATTTTGCTGTCACTGGTTGTGTTCCTGCTACTGGTGTCAAAGATTCTTCCACCGACCTCCCTTGTATTACCGCTTATCGCTAAGTATCTACTCTTCACATTTATCATGAACACCGTCAGTATTCTAGTAACCGTCATCATTATCAACTGGAATTTCAGAGGGCCAAGAACACACAGGTATGTCAACTAAAACAAAACTAATTCTGAACGTGGGGGTAGGTTTTTAATTAAGTAATCAAACATACCTTTAAACTGTCTGTTGAACAGAATGCCGCTTTGGATCCGAAGTGTCTTCCTGCACTACTTGCCAACAGGACTGCTCATGCGCCGTCCGCGTAAGACGAGACTACGGTGGATGATGGAGATGCCCGGCATGGGTGCCCCGCCGCATGCAGCCGCTCCGCACGACTTGCCTAAACACATCAGGTACGTTTGCTGACAATAGCATTCCGTAGATGCTAGTCACCCCTCTCTAACCTGTGAACCCTGTGAATGTACTAACTTCTTAGTGCGATTGGTGCAAAACAAAGCAAAATGGAGGCGATGGAGATGTCGGACTTGCACCATCCGAACTGCAAGATAAACCGAGCGGCGGGCGGTGGCGAGGTCGGCGCCCTGGGAGGACTCGGTGCACTCGGCGGGCTGGGCCTCGGAGGGGAGCGGCGGGAGTCGGAGAGCTCCGACTCTCTACTGCTGTCGCCAGAAGCAGCGAAGGCCACAGAAGCAGTAGAATTCATCGCCGAACACTTACGTAACGAAGATCTTTATATTCAGGTCAGTTAGTTATCTAAAAAATAAATTATTTTCTATGATACTGAATACTAAATTCAAAATTACCAAATAGTGTAACTATTATTTAAGTATCTATTTGGTTCACTAGGTTTTTATCAGTCAGGATAACTTTTCTGAAAACTGAATTTAATCTATTTTTTTTATTGACAGACCCGTGAAGATTGGAAGTACGTGGCAATGGTGATCGACAGGCTGCAGCTGTACATTTTCTTCATCGTGACCACTGCGGGCACTGTCGGCATCCTCATGGACGCGCCTCACATCTTCGAGTACGTCGATCAGGATCGTATCATAGAAATATATCGAGGGAAATAAATCAACTTAGTTTTAAGTACAAACAGAATTGCGTCAAGACGGCTTTCCATAATACTCAGTAGTTATTTATTTGTATTTTTTCTAGTAATTAATCTTTGGCTTACAAACCCATCTTTTGGCCCTCTGTGTCACACCTAAACAATATACATAATAAACAAACATTTCAAAAAGATTACCAACACAAGAGAAAATTGGTATGACATAAGAAAGTCAAAAGTGTAAATGATCATGTTATCAGTGACGGACGTAATCGTCAACAACTCACCTCGCACTCGTAAGGAATCTGAGTTGACACCTATTGGGTATAGTCTGCCGATTTATTATAGTGAAGTTTGTTTTGCGCCAAACTTTCCTAATGATAATAAAATTTTAATACTTAATTAATTTTAACTATCTGGCTTAGTACGTAAGTAATATTAATATATAAAAGGGCTGTGTTCGAGATTTATAAAAGCACAATAGATAATGGTTTGTATTTTGTAATTGTCCTAAGATATAATGTACCTATAGTATTGTAGATAGTAGGTATGTAAACGTTTTTTTTTTTTGTTCATAATATCGATTTGGAATATCACATTATTTTTCTTTCGTGTCTTCCTTAAGTGTAATTAAATTAGATAGTCTCTTGTAAACCCCACTACTTTTCGATGCCCCAAGTGTTATTAGTTTTTTACTTGACCTGTTTACAATTTGAGATTCTTAGGATAATTGTAGTACGTATATTGATAAACTGGGTCAGTATTAATAAAATAAAAGTTCGACAAATAAATATGTACGTTTATTTTTCCACCACAAAATGCTTAACGAAGTTTTGTAATAACATATTACTATAATCACCATATTGGCGGAACTTACACTAAATTTGCATCAAATGAGACTATTTTACTAATTTCCAGTCAATTTAATCAAGCGCATTGTAATGGCATATTAACAACAAATACTAAAGTGCCACAACATAAAAATACATATTTCATAATGTGAATGTTGATTTCAACTTTTATGAAATTGTCAGAAAAATATAATCTTGAAACATTATATGCTTGATATATATAAACTTATGTAACTATTTTACATACTAACCTTAAATTACATGTTTTTTTTTTTACTTTTTTGTTTGCCCGTTTTAAATAGGGAAGTTCATATTTACAAATTGTATTTTAATAAAAATGGGTGTGAACATAGAATAGAAATTAAAAAACATACTTATCAAACTAATCGTCGCTGTCGTCATAATTAGGTGAAGTAGGAGAATATGTAGGAGACGTTGGAGAATATGTAGTCGGTCTCCCGAACCGGTCGGGGAGTACGCGGGGGAAGATGGTGAATAGTTGGGGGAAGTTGGGGTGTACGTCGGAGACCGTCGGTGAATACTTTGTCGAAGACGGTGAGTATCCTGGCGAGGATGGAGAATAATTTGGAGAAGACGGTGAATAATTTGGTGATGATGGCGAGTAACGTGTGCTTCCTGGGTGTTGTGGAGACGAGGGAGAATATGCCGGGCTCGTCGGGGAGTACTGCGGACTTGTAGGAGAATATTGGGGGACTTGTGGGAGAGTATGTAGGACTCCTGCCAGCGACTGACGGTGACGTCCGGAGAATAGTTGGGAGATGGTGAATATTTAGGCGAAGATGGCGAATAACTGGGTGAAGTCGGGGAATACGCTGGTGAGGTCGGTGAGTATGAAGGACTTGCAGGAGAATAAGCCGGAGATGTTGGCGTATAATTTGGTGAAGACGGTGAGTAACTTGGAGATGCGGGACTGTAAACAGGACTAGTCGGAGAGTAGCTCGGCGAAGATGGCGAATAGCCCGGCGACGTCGGCGAGTACGCGGGACTGGTAGGGGAGTACGACGGACTAGTCGGAGAGTACGACGGACTCGTTGGCGAGTAGCTAGGAGACGTCGGCGAATAGCTCGGCGATGTCGGTGAATACGCAGGGCTCGTCGGAGAATAACTTGGAGAAGTAGGCGAGTAGCTCGGTGACGTAGGAGAATAAGAGGGCGACGTGGGCGAATAGCCAGGCGATGTAGGGGAGTAGCTCGGCGATGTAGGAGAATATATCGGCGAGGTCGGCGAAATAGTTCGGTGACGTCGGGCGATACGACGGGCTGGTGGGCGAATAGTGCGGCGACGTGGGCGTGAGGCTGGGCGACGCGGGCGCGTACACGGGGCTGGTGGGCGAGTACGAGGGCGAGGCGCCGGCCGGCGACGTGTAGGGCGACAGCGGCGGCCCCGGCGACCCCGGCGAGCCGGGCTGCGGCGACCACGCGCTGTACGCCGGAGACAGACCCGACGCGTCCGACGCGCCCGATGGCGAGAATGATGGGCCGCCTGGCGTCATGCTGCTTCCCACTGTTAACAAAATACCACACCACGTCAGAATGTACTTTAGACATTTCAGCTAGATGTTTTACTTAGGAAATTCTCTTTTTAAGTTGCCTCTGCCATAATTAGCTTCCTATGGAGGAACAAATAAGAAACTAAATACATACTATATTCAGTCATATAATCAATATTATGTAATTCTTACCTTGGCCTGGAGACCATGCACTGCTTCCATATCCAGGAGTGTTCTGTGTCGACCATGGAGTCATCAAGGGTGTCATGGATGGAGTGCCGACTCCGAAGTACATGCCGCCGCCGACTCCTCCCACACCGAGACCACCCATCTCCATACCCAGTTTACATTTTTCCGCGTCAAGTAGCAAATCGAAACAACCTTAAAAATAAAAGACCATGATTTCAATATTTTCATAATATAGTAAAAACTATGGCATCCGGGTAATAGTAGTACATACCAGTTCCCATTCTAGGCAGTTGGCCCATAATAATATTTTCGGACACGCCTCTCATTGGATCTACTTCAGCGTGACTGGCGGCATCCAGCAACACGTCGACAGTTTCTTCGAATGAGCATCTCATCAGCGCACCAGTGTCCTTGTCTGTTGATACCGTGACGAGTAATAGCCATGAGATGACCTTTGGCCGTCATGACGTCACAAAGCAAAGCAAGATGACGATAGTTCACGTATAGACCGTAGAACTGCAACACAGCATTCATTTCCTTCTCGACTGACTTACGCACAGCCTCGATACCCAGTACTTGGAATATTTCACAAATGTCGTTACTGAATGTCCTGATAGGATCGACATCTCTTTCAGAGAGTACTTTCATTAGCGAAGTACCATCAGTTTCCAATAACCATTCAGCAATAGCCTTAAATTCTCCTTGTTCTGTGATTATGATACGTTTCTTAGCTTCAGTCTGTGGCAAATGCATGTACACCTTGGCTATAGCCTCAATACCCTGTAGTGTCATGTCAGATAACATGTTAGCTTCAATACATCTCAAGAACATGTCATCTTCCATTTTGTCAACTGTTTCTTCGTCATTGTCTTGGAATTTACTTTCTTCATTATTCATAATCCTAATACGAAGAACAAGCTTCTCAGCGTTGTCGTCGTTGAAGATACAATTCAAATCGTCTCCAAAACAGCATTTATCTTTTCAGCAATCTGTTCCATAGTCAGTTTTTTGTCCGTCATCCTCTTGCGATCTAATTCAATACGCAGCAGCCACGGAGAAATCTTTGTTGGGTCAAAGTCAGGCATTTCATAGTAAACATTAACAAATTCTTGATCTTCAGCTATAACAGTGTTTTGCGGGTCAGGGTCGTAGTAAATAGCCGTGTTCGCAGTCACCTTACGCAATGTAGTGTGTTCCAGTCTACATAACACGTTCTTAGCCTTCTCAGCATCTCTAGCCGCTCCTCCAGTCAAGAACACCGTTAGAGATGGAGCTTTAGGTTTCTTAGAGATGTTGATAATTTCCTTAAGACGTGGCACACCGAGTGTTACGTTTTTGGACGACACACCGGCGAAATGGAAAGTGTTCAGTGTCATCTGCGTGGCGGGTTCACCCAGAGACTGCGCGGCCAGGGCGCCCACCATCTCGCCGGGGTTCACCTGCGCTTGCTGGAATCGGGTTTCGATTTCTCCAATCAACCACTCAAAAGCAACTGTTGACAGTCTGTATTCTTCAGATACAAACTTGGTGCAAAGCGTAGAGCGCACCAAACATTGGAATAGTAAAGTAGCGTTTTCATTAGCTTGCTTTGACAGCCGATCCTCACCCGCTACAATAACGCACTTTTTCAGTAGATCTTTAACACCTGAAATAACCTTAATGGGGCTCAGATCTGTAGGCATTCTTTTGTTTATATGGAAAGTCTTTTGTGCATTCCAAATCATTCTCTTGAAATTGCAAGGGCAATACAACTTTAGATTCACCACTTGGGAAAATTTGCCGCAATACTTCTCTGTCCTTGCAAAGTTGTTCCCATTCACTCTCAAGATCACTTATGACATAACCAGATTCTGTCAACTCCTTTATTATGTCCTCACTGAAGATCCTCTTCAAATACCTTTCATTTGAGGGATCGAACTTGAATTTCTTTTCAAATGCCTTGTTAGATAACTTGACAGTAGGCAAATTCTGGAACTCTACTGTTTCTCCAGCCAGCCCGTCTTCACCATACCTCAACTGAATGAGTTGTCCCACAGAATTACGGACAGTACCATCGTAGTGAACCATTACAGACTCCATAGCCTTTATCAGACGACGCTGGATGTATCCAGTCTCAGCGGTCTTTACGGCCAGTATCAATAAGACCTTCACGACCTCCCATAGCGTGGAAATAGAATTCAGATGGAGTAAGACCGGCAAGATACGAGTTTTCTACGAAACCTCTAGACTCGGGACCGTAATCGTCTTTGATGAAATGCGGCAATGTTCTTTTACGGAATCCAAACGGAATACGTTTACCTTCAACGTTCTGTTGCCCTACACAAGCAATAACCTGGGAAATATTAATGTTGGAACCCTTAGAACCAGCTACCACCATAGCCTTTAGGTTATTGTACTCAGTGAGAGATTTCTTAGCTGATCCACCAGTTTTGTCACGAGCGTCGTTTAGAATACGATTCACTTGATTTTCGAATGTCTGTCTGAGAGTGTTACCGGGAGTAGGTTCCAGCTCCATGTTGTGAGCTTTTTGAATGACTTCTATGACATCCTCTTTGGCTTTCACGATGGCGCGCTGAATTTCTTGATAAGTCTGAGGATCGGCAATGGTTGTCGCCGATACCGATAGAGTGACCTTCTAGCAGTAGCCAGTTGTTGATTACAGTTTGAATGTTACCGTAGAAGCGACCTGCTGTCTCATGACCCCAGTTCCAACATGCAAATATGTAGCAAGGAACCTGCTGAAGCACCAAGTGACTTTTTACACAAGATGCCCATGAGCAATTCACCATGTTCTACAACAACCTTAGTATCTCCAGGAGAGATCCACTTATATGGACCATCATCTTCTTCATCAGGATGTGTGGAATGAGTTCGAATCATGTTTACGGGACCCGGAATAATCAGAGTGAAAATTTGTTTACCAGTCCACAGTGGCTGTGGTTTCAAAATGCAAGGCTGAGGGATTTTTACCATCCCATGTAGGTAAGAACATTAGAAGATTCATTACTTGTTCTTTCGTGAGGAACACGTCACGCTTAGTCATTTTCCTTACAGCTGTCAATGTGTCCTGCACAATACCCATGACGGGTTTATTTGCTTGGGGGAGTAATAATTTGCCTTGGCGTTATGTGGATATTTTCAACCTCTGCCCTTGTTTCCATTGATTGTGGTACATGCAGATTCATTTCGTCACCGTCGAAATCGGCGTTATAGGGAGAGGTGCAACTTAAATTCATACGGAATGTCGACCATGGCAATACTTTTACTCTGTGACCCATCATACTCATCTTGTGAAGTGTCGGTTGTCGGTTGAAAATAACAAGATCGTCATCCCTCAAGTGACGTTCAACTTTGTAACCATGTTGTAAATGCAAATCGGATGGCTTTGGGTGAAATCTTAAGTCTATTCTTTCTCCATTATCGCGAACAATATATTTAGCGCCAGGATACTGTGCATTGCCCCTGCGTACAAGTTCCTGCATTCTGTCAATATTGAAAGGTGTTTACAAGTTCAGGGAATGTCAAGTTTTGTGCAATGGATCTAGGTACTCCTACTTGGTCAATACGCAAGTTCGGATCAGGCGTGATGACAGTACGCGCAGAGAAATCGACTCGTTTTCCCCATGAGATTTCCTCGAATTCTCCCTTCTTTTCCTTTTAGACGTGCCTTTATAGCTTTGAGAGGTTTTCCTGATTTCTGCATAGCTCTAAAAAAATAATAATACATGACATAAGTAAGTGTAAAGGAAGGAAAACAGTCAATAATTCCTAATGAGTAATGATACTTACTTAGGCATTCCAGGCATATCATTATCTACAAATGTGGCTACATGAAACTGCAGCAGTCTTATGTTTTCGGCAAGCACGTGAGCTGCTGCACCAGACTGTTCATTCCTCATCAGCTCATTGTTTGCTTTGATTATGTCAGCAAGTTTGTGTGTCAAGTCATCCTGGTTCTTGGCTGAGCCAAACATCACTACAGCTGGTCTCACTGACAGTGGTGGTACTGGTAGTACTGTCACTATCATCCAGTCAGGTCTCGCGAATTTAGGGTCCATACCCAGTATAAAGGACTCTTCATCTACAAATCAAAAAGACTATATTAATTCAGATTCCAACTATGACAAGTCAATAAGACAAGCAAATATACATGTTTGTCCTTGTAAAGCAATCGTATTAAGGTTTTTTGTTTTTAGGCTCGAAAACTACTGACTAAAATTCTTTGGGAAACACCATATCCGGGTGACATAGGCTATATTTTATCTGGGTATGGTAAGTAGTTTCCAAAGGTTGCAAGCGAAACTGTGAGAAACAGCTAGTTACACAAGAAATTTACAAAATGTGAAATCAATGAAGTTATTAAAATTATCTGTATTTATCAAGTATATCAATCACCCAGTGACTAAAAAAGATAAGTGTGAACATGTAAGTACGTATCATGCATTTCCTTTGTGTTTTAATTGCTTGTTTTTCAGTACCTGTGATATGTTTGAGGATTTCCCAAACTCTTTCTGCAGTGATTATTATTTTCTTTTCCTGAGTGTCTTCATTAGCGTGTTTCCACTCAGCTGTCAGATCAAGACCTTGTCTTCTGATGGATGGCTGGTAGTGACCACAACCACCGTGCCCTGAGCCTCTTTTGCCTTCTTCTCCTTCTTTACCTATATCCATATCCTCACCACCTTCACAAATATTCTTGCCTTTACATAAGTCGTATACATAGGTCAATCTCTTACGAGGCTGTCCTTTTGATTTCATCACAACTTCTTTTATCTTTGGGTTAGTCTAAAATGTAAAACAAAGACAGTAAGCCCTGAACTATATGATAACATACAACAAAATAATGTAGAAACAGTACAACTTACTGGGCTGACGAGCAGCTTTGAGCAGTAGAAACAGACACATCTGAGTATCTTTATTGTTTTTGTTATAAAACCAATGTGAAATACTGGTTTTGCTAAGTCAATGTGTCCAAAGTGTCCAGGACACTCAGTCATGTTTCCAGCACAAGTTTGACATCTGGAAGCTCTGTCAATCACCCCTTGTCGCGGATCCATAAGTCCCCCAAGCTTGGGTCTGCCACCCTCCATAGTTTCGGGGAAACGAATTCCCCCTTCTGTGACTGACATCCGTCGCTAAAAGTGGAATATTCAACTTTATTGAAGTAATTGAAAAACAAGGTTGTAATATAGCATTTAATGACATTTTTATATAAAACGAACATAAATAGGTACATAAAGCACTGGGATTTTATAAAGAAACAATAATGCACAGGACTTTATTAAACAGGTACTACAATAGTTAGCTTCACACCATCTTAACTATCAGTTGCAATAGCCTTGATACTGAACTTAGAATGCAATTTTCGTTTAAAAGGGTAACAACGCCTTTTTTATTAACTATCTAGCCAACATTATGCTTATTTTTCTTACTATATTCTTAGGATAATCCTAATCAATTCCACGAAATTGGTAGATGACCATTGAGGAGTGTAGGCTACAACAATCTGTTTTGTTGTGCAACAATCAAGTAATTGTTCAGAAAACATCTTTCATCAATAAATATATCTAGCATATAATAACAACATCAGAACTACATGCTACATAGGCACTGTTTAAATAACAACATATTGAGATTACAACAGGAAACATAGAACACATTTATATCTGCATGCACAACCACAAACTGCGTGCCACTTTAACAACTGACGTGAATCATACTCAAAATACATCAAATTCCTGAAAATTAATTTATTTTTCGAAAACTACTTAAATAAGAGTTTTGAAAACATAACTTACGATTTCATCTGGAGATAATATACCAAATTGTACTCTTTTTACTTGGCGCACAAGCGCCTTCGAGTCATTCGTGGTAGCCATTTTGTTGGCTACTAGAGTTGCGCATTTTGATGCATGTTTTTATACCACAACACCTGGGATTTCCCACATTTGTCTATGGATTCACTCTAGAGTCACGATGTTTTTGAAAAAAAAAATATCGATAATCGACTCCCTTTCACACAGAATATAGTCGATTTATAGAAATTATTAATTTTCGACCCATTCAGTTTTAAAATAATTGGTTGGATTAAAATATGTACATTATTAAAATATTAGCTCCACTTATTTTGTATTTTAGATAGACTGGGGATCCGCGAATCATACTAAGATTAAATATATAACATTTATATTTTACTTTTACTCTAAAGGTATTTTTAAATCAAAGCGTTCACGATAGACCATTTAAAATGCTGTAAGGCGCCCGTGACCATAGGCGTCACGAGGAAATCACATCCGCACCCTAGATGTGCCCTAGATAAACGTAGCCCATCTCTTTCTTCAGCGTTGCGTATCTTGTCTACATAATAGGATAATAGGTCTAATTGTTCTGTGCCAGACTATACTACAGGATATCAATCATCTCTGTGCAATCGATCCTTCGATGCGTTGCAATATTTTCAGCTCTTTACATAAACCAAATATACACCTAAAATGGAATGATTTTGTTGTTTTTTTTGGCTCCGAAGTTACTTGACCAATTCGAAAAATATCTGTTGGGACATCACCCCATCTGCATCTGCTACATCACCCCCGGTGAACATAGGCAGTAGTTCCCACAGGATGCGGGTGAAACCGCGGTGCACAATAAATAGTCGGGTCGGGGACGAAACCTCCGATAACCTATGATATATATGATTCTAACCCTTCACGGCAGCTGATTCAGATGCGCGTCTAATCTAAGCTTACTCAGAGGATAAGGCACAGAGTACTATAATAAGGGTAGGTAGTAAAATCATATACGAGCGCTTTCAAATTAGCAGATTATATTATCCTTAGGGTCAATCCCCACTGAAAGAGCAGCGGCCGCAAATGCAAGTGATTGAGCGCGAGCGCGCCGCGCCGCGCTCTTACATTGTACACGTGCTCTTACGGCCGCTGCTTCTTTCAGTGGGAATTGACCCTAAGGATAATATAATCTGCTAATTTGAAAGCGCTCGTATATGATTTTTGGCGATCGCAATTTTCTTTCAATTTACTGGGTATGGGGTTACAAAAAAAAAAACT
The DNA here is from genome assembly GCA_033682625.1 of Helicoverpa zea x Helicoverpa armigera. Taxonomy (NCBI): domain Eukaryota; kingdom Metazoa; phylum Arthropoda; class Insecta; order Lepidoptera; family Noctuidae; genus Helicoverpa; species Helicoverpa zea x Helicoverpa armigera. Next base: position 7,612,755 of record JAWIIS010000021.1, on the reverse strand, counting down.
ATTAATTATCACTATTTTATTGCAAAGTTATGTTAATAAATATACTTTGGCAGAACAAAAAGATTCTAGCTTTCACAAATATTATACAAATGTGTTGACATATAGTACCTATTTATTTAAGACAAATCTTGAAGATCATGATGATATTATTATACTTTACTGCTTGAGGCGTTATTGGTATGGAATTCCAGAAAATCTTTGAGTAACGTAGTTCGTCTTTTTTCCGCAATGTCCATTTGGTTTTCTAAATCACCTCTATCAGTCGTTTCCGCCCGCTCCACCTTCCAAGATAAGTTTTCTATCTCAGCTTCTAACTGCGCCTTGAAAATTAATTTTATGGTTCAATTAAAGTTACATTAAAACACAAATATTGGATTTCTTCATCTAACAATTAATTACACTTACTTGCTGATACTCAAATAACTCTTTGCGAGGGCCATTATCCATATAATATGCAAAGGGATATGTATACTGCAAAGTGTATCTACACCTCTTCAGTAACTTTGCTGCATCCCAAAGATATTGCCAGTCTATCCATGTGCCTTCACCAGCCATCACCTAAAATCCAAGAACATTTTTAATTTGTAATCTCAAAAGCAAAAAGTTATAACTTTGTTACAATCATAGATAACTTACCTTTTGATTGATGCGACTTTTTAAATTTGCTAAAGTTTGTTCTTCCAGTTTTAGAGATCGAGCATGATTTTCCCACCTTTCATAGTAATGCAAATACTTCTTTAAAGCTTCCCTGGCCTTAAAAATTGAAATTTTAAATTAGTGCATTGTGCCAGCAGTACAATAGCATAAATAGAGATTCACAAAGTATAATTACATGACTGCTTACTTGAGCATGTTGGCTGTCCGAGGACAAGTTAGGGTCCTCTTTGTAGCGACTACATTCGTAATATTCGGAGCCATGTGATTTCCAGTCTCCCAGACACACCCAGCAGAAATCATGTCTGCATGCACCACACTGCATGTGATTACAGCCTCCATTTTTCTCTATACAGATCTGACACTTTGGGCAGTCCTGTAAGCAACAAAATATATATGTGTACCTTTAAATATGTATCTGGATGTATCATTAGTACTTATATTGTATTAACTCCAGTTCATATTCAATATAAACTAATTATAAACTAATTATTAACTAACTGTAATTATTATGTAAGTGCTATAACATGTTCTTTTCTGGTGTATGCTTTGTTGGTTGTCCTTAAATAAATAAATAAATAAAAAAAAAAATAAATAAATAAACCTAATCACTCATTCCTTACCTTAGTATGGGCACTGATGTAGTTGGCTGTTTCAGAATCATCAGCACATTTAGTGAGCCAGCGGCGAATTGTGGGACAGTCAGTAGGTGCGTGATGTGGAGCCCCGCAAGAAAAGCACGTTAATAGCTCGCAGCCCTGGCACTCAACGCGACGAGCGCCTTCACGGGTCCAAGCTCTAAATATCCACTGCAACAATCCATTTCAATTATGAATTTGAACATATTTTACCTACATACACACATGTAAATATTTTACCATATATGTACTATGTACAATTCTGCATTTTCAATACATACTAACCTGACAGTTGGGGCCAGGGCAAAACCTAAGTTCAGGGTGTGATTTCACATGATCCTTGAACATAAATTGCTGGTATCTCTCCCGCAATACAGGCTTAGTTACATGTGATAGTACAAAATCTTCAGGTGCTCTTAGTTCACAGTCCTGTGCCATACACAGAATAGTATTTGAAACTCCTGAAATATGTGACAGTTGTTAAGTCTCAATTTATTAAGTTTAAGCAACAATGTAATTTGAGGACAGTGATGGAAAATTTGTCATAAGGATAAATGTGTTTACTACTGTAAAAGTCCAGTAGCTAATAAGCCTCGTTATCAACCTTGCTATCTTCTTAAATAATAATATTGTTTTATGAATCAGTCTACATCCTACTTCTTTCATAACATTTGTGATTTAGACACCCAGTTTGTTTATAGCTTACATAAAACATTCAATTACTTATTCAACAATATTTTCATATACAATTTATTTATTATACCTTCATATGAAAATATGTTCATACACATAATCAACATTCATCCTAAACATTACCAATTAAAATTATAGAAAGGCTTTCAATTTTAGTGTCATAGACATCCTGTTGGGTACAGTTTGATAAATGGGATGCCCCCCAGGGTGTTTAAATAATGTGATTGTTTGACTTGTTTTTATCTAAAGTAGCAAGCAAGCAGAATCTAAATATTAATATATTTCTTTATTAATTTCGAAATACAACCTAGTCTTTTTATCATAGTACTACTTGGCACAGGGCTTCTCTCACCCTGAAATGAATTTATAACCATACCCTTGTAACCCACGGAGCAAATGAGTTTTTTTCATAACTGATAACACTTTTTATTAAACATGTCTTTACTAATCTGTGTTGCGTCTACAGTGTAAAATGGCCACATTATTTTAACAATTAGTATATCGATACCAGAAGTATCAATTAACGTAAGGGACATTTTGACGAAAATAAGTTATATATATCATTGGATCCAGAATTTTACGCTCTATCGATTGGTATTATTAAAAAAAATCTATCGTTAAAAAAAGAGCCCTTACAGTAAAAATTTTTGGCCTGCGTAAAACGATTTATGGCAGAAAAATTGATGTAACAGACATTTATATATTTTTTTCTCTGAAAAATAAAGTAAGTCATAGTATTAAATAATTTACACCCTTACCTTAAACCTCAAATCAGTCGTTTAAATAACATGTCCCTTACTTTAATTCAAGATTATTGTTTTTTCTAAATTATTCTCTTACATTATTATCTCACAAAACTATCTTTATTTTAAGCTCATTACTACAATATGCCGATTACGTAATAACTAGAAATCAAATTCGCATTTGCTTTACTTTATTTGTCTAAGAGATTATTGCTAAAATACCGAGTACTTACATTAATTTGATTTTCTAAATGGTTATAACTCTGGCGCGCGCGACTAGTGTAAGACGTTGCGGGTGTATCGGGAGAGGGGTAAGACAGCGACGCGACGCACCGTCCTGTTCGCACGTGTTCGCGCGCAGTTCAAATTGTGCGACACGGGCATAATACCAAAAAGATTTCATGTTGAATATTTGAACCTGCCGACTAAATCGTCAGTTAAAGATACCCTCATTGAAACTGACGACGATGAAGATGTGAAGACAGCTGATGACGATAACTAGATAAAATACCAAATAGAAAAAGTTATTTCAACCCTTCCGATTTCACCATTAAAAAAGTTTAATTTACTAATAGTTATCATCATAATCTGTCTGCCCATCATCCTCCGAGCCTTTTTCCCAACTATGTTGGGGTCGGCTTCCAGTCTAACCGGATTCAGCTGAGTACCAGTGCTTTACAAGACTCCTCAACCCAGTTACCCGGGCAACCCGATACCCCTTGGTTAGACTGGTGTCAGACTTACTGGCTTCTGACTACCCGTAACGACTGCCAAGGATGTTCAATGACAGCCGGGACCTACAGTTTAACGTGCCATCCGAAACACAGTCATTGGTGTCTAAGATATACTTAGAAAGTACATACAAACTTAGAAAAGTTGCATTGGTACTTGCCTGACCTGGGATCGAACCCGCGCCCTCATACTTGAGGTTGGTCCTTTACCCCACTATAATAGGCCACCACGACTTTCTGTCTAATCTGTCTGCCCATTCCTAATTATTATATATTTATTCTTGTAAAAATATATATATTAGTGTTCATGTTTTATATTATTTTATTCATTTTTTTCTTCAGTCAATTCATATTTTTTCATCGTCTTTCGTTTCCAGTACATTCATTCAATTACTCAATAAATAAGACTGTTGATTAAGTTTGAGAAAATATTTTTTCTTTTTTTATTATAAAACCAATGAAACGTAAATATTAAAAGTACATAGTTTGTACAACTGTTAATTAAGGCCTTAGCTTTGTTCAATCATAAGAGATCATGGAGTCAAATACATAATTATATTTTTTTAAATTGACTGATTAGTGTTGAATTTATAATAATTACGCAGACATAAAAGTCGAAAATAATAAAAATATTTTAACAAGAAATCGTTTTATTTTTGTATCCCTAAATTTCATTTAAATTTGTGATAGCTAAGCTCATTAATCATGCAAAGAACCTATTTCCAAAGTATCAAAATACCATAATTTTAGTAGATAATCTATAGTTACATCAAACTGCAATACTATAAAAGTTCTTTACAGTAGAATTTCGTATAATTTTATATTTGTTTTCCTGCTTACGCTATGCTTGACGGTTTACACATAAAATATTCGTAACGTAAGGCACAACTAAACATATTTTTTTATTGTAAGGGACATGCTATATTTTAAACCGCTGGGTATTCCAAAATATTAACTTTATAGCATGAAAGAAGAAGAAATTCTAAGAAACTTTGTCCTAGACACAATTAAAATAGGAAGCACCAGTTAAAAGTTATAGAGAGATTTAAAAAAATAAAATCGTTTTTTGGCTCTCCTGAAAATACGTGTTTTGTCCCTTACATTAATTGATACTTCTGGTGTCGATATATCAGAATGTTGGAAATAAATCATATCATGTAGCGAATAAAACGGCAATGACATTGACAACAATTGCCTAAGCAATACACTTTAAAAACTACTGTCAAGGGCACCTTATGCTTCTTCAATACAACACAACATTTCATCAAATAGGCAAATAACAGACTATTATTCTGGTTGTATATTACCTATCCACCCAAAGTCAATGGACTATCTACAATTCACTAATCTGTGTATTTATATTACCTTGCATGATCTGCACTTCAAAATGCATCGCCCAGCAGTCATTGCAGAAGTAATGGCCACAAGCCAGGGCACTGTACTTGTGTATGGGTGGAGTGTTGGCACACACAGCACAGCTGGAGCGACTGGAGCCCCCCCTGCGCGACGGGAGCGCGTGACTTCACGCGGCTGTACACCAACACCTCATTCGCATTCTCCTTATACTTATTTATAATCTCTTGAGCATTCCATTCATATGCATGGAGAGTCACCTGCAAACGTACCAATATTATACACTGATCTCGTCGTTTTATAACATTTACGAATCACAATTTGATGACAAACCTTGGCCAGTGAAGGCGTTATCTGAAGGCTATTGCTGAGCAATTCTATCGATTCATTCAACAATTTCTCAACTTCTTCCACCTTTAGGCAGGTATATAAAAAATATTCTGGGTCCGTTTTAGTTCGATCCACAGCTTCCATGTCACAGTCATCTTGCTCTCCATAGTAATCATAGTCGTCCCCATCATTGTCTGAATATTCCATATCAGATTCCGCAGACATTTTGTTGGTTGTATTGTATGGTTGCTGGATTTCAAGATGAAACGAGGGTGACGGAAAACACTGTAAAATTGATGTCAATTTTGTAAATATTCCAAGGATTTCACATTCTAATAAAACTGAAGAAGAATATTCCCATACTTGCTAAGTAAGAAATCAAATGATTCTGTACAGTAATAATAACAACAACTTAAAATTATGGTATGCACTTTAATACAACACCGTTTCGTTTTTTCCTTGTCTTTTAATTTTTTTCCATTGAATATTAAAATAGAGTACGAGAAAGTTCGATGATCTGTTATCGATAAAGCCCGTTAATTTAGGCGATTTTACTCGAATAGAAAAAATATAGATAGCGCTGTAACTATAGAGTTCTGTTCTTGTTGATTGTGTGAATTGAACAAAGCAAAATTTCAATAACGTAGGAAATTGCCTTTATTTTATTAAATTACATTTCTGTTTTTGTGAGGTTTATAAATAATTTAAATAATGTCAACAATATTTGTGTACGTTTTCTTCTTGAAAACAAAGAATATTTTTATTTGACACCAATGACAGTTGTCTTGTCATTGTGTCATTCACCAAAGGTCACCTTGATAAAGTAGAGGATTTTGAATTCGGGGAATAAAAATATTATTTTTGGGTACGTAGATATTAATTTAACAGCCGGAAAAAAACATTAAGTATTAAGTGCAGTTATAAGACATGAATAGTATTAAAATATATGTGATAAGTTATGTAATATCAGTTAAAATGGCTTTATTATTATTTGTAGGTGTTGGGATAAGTTGAACTTATAAACGATGGAAACGGCGACGACTCAAAGGTTTATCGGGCGCGGTTCCCACAAGGGGAAGGGCCTGGCAGTGTTTACCAGCGGAGGTGACTCTCAGGGTATGAATGCCGCCGTGCGCTCGGTGGTACGAATGGGTATATATCTGGGGTGCAAGGTATACTTCATTCGCGAAGGATATCAAGGCATGGTGGACGGAGGAGATAACATAGAAGAGGCTAACTGGTCTTCTGTCAGCTCGATCATTCACAAAGGTGGCACTATTATTGGATCAGCTCGTTGCATGGAGTTCATGTAGGTTTTATTTATTTACTATTTATTGTTAGTGTTAATAAACCAATCCAAAAATTATTAACAACAAATAGACACATAACACGCATTTTGTAAATATCTTATACTTTCAAATATTCAAACAATGTTCTATTCATCAATTGGAAGTATGTTTCTTTTTATAATAATATTTGACTGTTTGAAACAGTAAGAGAGAAGGGCGCCTTAAAGCTGCCTACAACTTGGTCACTCGTGGCATTACCAACCTGGTAGTGATTGGAGGTGATGGTTCCTTGACTGGAGCCAATCTATTCAGAGAGGAATGGTCCAGCTTACTGGATGAGCTGTTAGCAAACAATAAGATTACAAAAGATCAGAGGGAGAAGTACAAGTACCTCCACATTGCTGGCATGGTAACTATTCATTTTATGAATGCAGAGATAAATAATAATTTTATAAAATAAGACCTACTTTTTAAATAGTATTTAATATAGATAAAGTATCTATTCATTCCAAATCAAGGTTTTTCAGTAAACAACAATATTCTACAAATAAATTGTATTTTATTCTAACATGTTTGTCTTCTAGGTAGGCTCAATTGACAATGATTTCTGCGGCACAGACATGACAATAGGAACAGACTCAGCCTTACATCGCATCATTGAAGCTATTGATGCTATTGTAAGCACAGCATACTCCCATCAAAGAACATTTATTATGGAGGTCATGGGGAGGCACTGCGGGTAAGAAATCTTCACTATTCTTAATTTGTTATAACAAATATCTACTATGTAAGCAACATTGTAATTATATTTCTTTCATCAGATCACAGGTAAATGTTTCTACAATAATAACAGTTTAAATGGATGTGTGCCAATTCAGTGAAACATGATAAGATTCTAATGGTTGTTTATTCACTTAGATACCTTGCTGTGGTCACTTCTTTGGCATCTGAAGCGGATTTTGTGTTTATCCCTGAAGCTCCACCATCTGTTGACTGGAGAGATAAACTTTGTGATAAATTAGAACAGGCAAGCTTTGGCTACATGTTTATGTCCTTTCCGCACATCAGTTAGATTGTCCTCGACAACATTACATTAACTTTTATCCTATTATTCAAATATCCCTTTAGTTTTCTTGCAGTTTACACGGCACTCTGTACGGACGCTACTTATAGTTTTATTTGCGAAGACCCAGCGCCTCGCAATTGGGATAAAAAATTGTGTGCAAAAATAGCTGAGGCAAGGATATAATTTTTTTCAACAGGGGCAGGATCATTTGATCATTAAGGTTCTTTATCATTCATCAGAACGAATTGGCAGACCCATTGGCTAAATAATGATTATGAAATTCCAAATGTTTTCCATGATATCCACCATTTGTTGAGTATGACTTGGGAGCATTTGCATGAAGCATTTCGGGCACTGGTTGTTGCAGTTATCTGGCATTAGTGGCCGCTCTGGCGAGCGAGGCAGATCAAGTATTCATTCCCGAGGACCCTGTTCCCAATAACTGGGTCGAAAAGCTTTGCAAACGATTGGCTCAGGTATGCAGGCTACATAGAATCCAAGTGTATATTGATAACACACAATGATCATATCAGCTTTTTTGTATTATTTTTGCGGAATGGTTTCTGATTCAATATCAATGTGTATGGTGAAATGAAAATATTGTATAGGTGAACTTTGCGTCATAATCATTACTGCAGTATTGAGAAATCGTGATGTAACTTTGTACAAGATCAGCTAGAGGTCAAACTAATTTGACTAAACTCTTGCAACTAATTCATTTGATTTTAGCATTTGCTAATTCAGTCTAGCAAAATACTAAAGTATACATACTGCTTACTATTAACCAAATGGTTATTGAATATTACAAGGCAGGGACCAATATTCATGATAAACTATCATGTTCTTAGAAGAGAAAATAGATAGTCTCAATTGACTAATTGAAATCTATTTCAGCTATTACAGCGGTTGGAAACGTAATTTGTTTAAATCGAATTGACGTTGGTATCGCTTTGGCTATGTGTGAAGTTTATTTTAATTTAAGCTTACACAAACTTTGATATATGGCACACTGAAGACCACACACTATACTATACAGAAATCATATTCACACTCATGATATCCCTACACAATCACTAAATTAGTTATCAATCATGCATGCCAACCTAATTGTAATTGCTTTTTGTGTGTTTGTATTTAGTACACTTTTTTATAATTCCTAATTTAAAAATTAACAAATGTTGATATGATATTTTTAATGTAGGAAAGGAAATCGGGGCAGCGTCTGAATATTATCATAGTGGCGGAAGGTGCCATAGATCGCGAAGGTAAGCCGATCACTGCGGAGCTGGTGAAGAATGTGGTGGTGGAAAACCTTCAGCAGGACACGCGCATCACTGTGCTGGGTCACGTACAGCGAGGAGGATCGCCCTCAGCTTTTGATAGGATCCTGGTAAGATATGCAATTATTGTGGGCAAGTTGGGTAGTGTTTGATTCTGGGCCTGTTCTCATACCTATAGCATATAGCTGTACTAATATTATAAAGTAGCCCATTCATCGAGGAAGGCTTAGGCTACCTACTTTATATACAGGTGCGTGGAGTAGTTCCCACGGGACACTTTTGTTGTTAGTGGTATAGACTCGCCCTCTTATACCGTATGCGCGTGTGATTGTCATTAGCTAAGTCTAATAATAAACTCCAGCTAAGTCTACTTGTTCAAATAAATCTATTGAATCAGATGATGTACAGCAATAAGATATAAATCATCGTGCAGTCGTCAGACGATGTAAATATGAAAGAAAAGTAGGAAATATACTTTATAGCCTGTACTGTTCTCAGGGATGTCGTATGGGCGCCGAAGCAGTGATGGCCCTGATGGAGGCGTCCCCCGAGACCGAGCCGTGCGTGGTGTCGCTGGACGGCAACCAAGCCGTGCGACTGCCGCTCATGGAGTGTGTCAGACGTACTAAGGCTGTTGCACAGGTAAGGCCGCTATGTAAAAATATGTTTTAGGATAATTAATCATGTAAATAATGTGAAGGTATAATTTGTAAATATTTATGCTGTCAAAAAAAATATTGAAATCGCTTCATCTGTACGGGAGCTCTGATGCCACAGACAGACCGACAGACAGACACGTCAAACTTATAACACCCTTCTTCTCGTAAGCAGCTGGTTATTCAAAAATGTTTTGAACATACTCTAATTGTAAATAACACATAATTAAATTATACTTCACCTAAAAACTTTAATATTGTAGGCCATGGCTGATAAAAACTGGGATCTGGCGGTGCAACTGCGCGGGCGCAGTTTTGCACGCAACTTGGAGACGTACAAGATGTTGACTCGCTTGAAGCCGCCCAAGGAGGCTTTCGACGCTTCTGGCAAACCTGCTGTAATTATGATTTATTCTGTTAAACAGATTTTTACAGTCCCTTTCTCTCGGATCTGATTGTTTATCAAAACTCAAAATTAGTGCAATAAAATACAAATTCTTATCCTAAATTGTGGTGCAAAATGAAATAGTCACTCCTCAGATTTTGAGGAATAATTTCGCCTGATTGTAATCCAGACTTTTTCACGATGTATTCATTCTTGGCTATGCCTAAAGAAAACTGAAAGTATGCAGCATACATGTGACTGAATAAATCACTGTTCGGTCATTATTGCTAAAGATACTTGATTATTCCAGATTAACGATACATATAATGCTGTTTTTTAAAACTATTCTTAATCCAAGATATTGGTATCCATTTGTTACAATCATTCTTAAAAATATATATATTTTTATGAATATTTAGGAGGGTCTAACCCTAGCAGTGATGCATGTAGGCGCCCCCGCATGCGGTATGAACGCGGCGGTACGTTCCTTTGTACGTAACTGCATCTACCGCGGAGACACCGTGCTCGGCATTCATGACGGTGTTGAAGGTTTTATTAGCGGAAATATTGTTAATATGGAGTGGTAAGTGTTTTTTGAATAATGAGGTTTTATGCTTATATAAATCTGTGTAGGTAATATTCTACACGATAATAATTCTACTCTCAGTTTTGGCGCCTCTTCAGTAATGTTACAAAAAGCACCTGTAACAAAAGAATAACTTATGTTCTCTCTGATTCTCGTCTTAATTGGTTAATTTTTTAACCATAATTAACATTCAAATAATACGTTTCATATCTTTCTTTATATCTAAACAGTTCAAATTCTACTGTCTGTATTTTAATGCGAGACATTGTGACCCTATATCTAATATCTTTGGAAACAATAATTGCTTTAGAAAATATAGCTTTATTTATTATTACATATTTATTTATTATTTACTAAAAGGTACATTTTTTTTAGAAGTGGGCCTTAATCATACAAACTTCTATAATTACTCAGGGCCGATGTGACCGGTTGGGTAGCCCAAGGAGGTGCCTTCCTAGGTACCAAACGTACCCTCCCCGGCGACAAGAAGGCAGAAATAGCAGCTCGCATCAAACAGTTCAATATTCAAGGCCTGCTTATCATCGGTGGATTCGAGGTATGGTTTTATACCTAGTCTTAACAAATACATGATGTATGTGCTATTGTTTTCGGAAAATTGAATGGTTTAATGTGTTATGACAAATAGAGGGGAACATTTCATTAAGCGATAGTTAGATAAGGCTAAGGAATGTTACTGCCTGGCAATGGTCTACGTCTCTGCATTAAATCACGATGACCAACTACTCACTATGTTTCTGAATACATGAACCATGAGCAGATACTACAATCGCAAAACTACGATCATCTCTGCGATTAGTATAAATCGTACCTACTATTTTCGGCTGGAACTTGTTATGACCAAGATGATCAGTCAATCATCCGCGGACCGTGCTACATGGCTGTTAATTATACACAAATTCTAAATGAACTGAATATAGAAGAAAAGATGAATTAATCATAGTTTTTTCTCGTTAAGTTAGATTTACTTTGCTTCAGTCTGCTTGTTTTATGGCCTCAGCTACCTATCAATTTAGCCAGTCATTTGCTCACCATTTTTATTTATCTAGGCATACCAAGCTGGCCTAGAGATCTACGAGGGTCGCGCCCAATTCCCGGAGTTCTGCATCCCACTGGTGGTGATCCCATCCACCATCAGTAACAACGTGCCCGGCACAGACTTCTCGCTGGGGTCTGACACCGCCCTTAATGAGATCACCGAGATCTGCGATAGGATCCGACAATCTGCTCAGGTTTGAATACCAAGTTTTAATTACCTTGAAATTGCAGGACCAATTGCTTCCATTAAAAAAAAAATCTATACTACCTATACATATGGGTAAACGAAATGATATTCAATTATTTTATCGATATTTCAATCACTCTTCTACTGTTCTTTCAATTTTTTGAGAGGCCAAAATCGCAAAAATACAAATAAGTATTTATCTTTGTTTATTCTTCCCAGGGAACGAAACGCCGTGTCTTCGTCATTGAGACCATGGGAGGATACTGCGGCTACTTATCTACTTTAGCAGGTAAACTTCGATCTCCTTTGTTTTTTACGTCATTTATATCAACGTACAGTCAACTTTAGGTCAGTGGTAACAATTTTATAGGGAAATCGTACTTATTACTATTGAGTTAAGGTGCATGAAAGTTACCACTGATGTGCGGTCTACAGTACCTACCTAATCATACTTATCGCTTCATTGTCAGTTTCCAATCGAAACAAATAAATTAAATTGTATTGATCTTACCAGGTTTGGCCGGCGGAGCTGACGCAGCATACATTTACGAAGAGAAGTTCTCTATCAAGGACTTACAACAAGACGTGTACCACATGGCGTCTAAGATGACGGGCGGCATTCAACGCGGTCTCATCCTCCGTAATGAGAAAGCTAACGATAACTATAACACCGACTTCATATACCGCCTTTATTCCGAGGAGGGCAAGGGACTGTTTACTGCTAGAATGAATGTGCTTGGTAAGTAACAAGGAACTACGTAATGTTTGAAATTGTAGGTAAGATGAAATGTTATTCCAGGTTGATAGAGATGGGCCAGTTGGGCAAGTAGTGAATGCCGGAAAAAGAGGCCCTTTTGGCCCAAAAAAACTTCTACTTCCACATATTATACATCTAGCGTTGTCCTTTTGTAGACATCCGATTTTCCAATGTTTTTTCAAAGCTCAAGAAGAAGTTATAAGTTAGCAATGAAAACATATTTTTAAATAACAGATCTACAAACTATCATTGTATCACAGGTCACATGCAACAAGGAGGTTCCCCGACTCCCTTCGACCGTAACATGGGAACCAAGATGGCGGCCAAGTGTCTGCACTGGCTGGTAGAGACTATCCAAAAGGGCCCCGCTAACACGCCCGACTCCGCCTGTCTGCTTGGTATCGTCAAGAGACAGTACAAGTTCTCGCCCCTTGAGGACTTGAAGGCACAGACTAACTTTGCGTAAGTAATATTTTTAATCCACCGGTTATCTGGTTAATTAATATATTGTTCATTTATTTTGTCTGTACAAACTTTGAGTTGTATCTGTTCTAACGTTGAGTTGCACCACTTAACCATTGGGTGGCAAGTATACGCCTGGTTATGGTTTGGTTATGGTTATAGTTAAATGGTGTAACTGGGTCTTTTTTATGTATTACTTTTTATTAACTCTTAACGGGCCTATCTATAAATTTCAACTCTATGGTTACAGTCAAAGAATACCAAAGCAGCAGTGGTGGATGAAGCTGCGCCCACTGCTCCGTATCTTGGCTAAGCACGAGTCGACCTACGAAGAAGAGGGCATGTACATGACCGTCGAACAGGGAGAGATTGACTCCGAAAATGTTATCTAAAAACTTCGCAATATGCGTCAATCAAAAACGGATAGTCAAAATGATCCAATCTGAATGTTAACGCCAAGTACATCACCAAGTTGTTTATATTCAACATTTATTTATTTATGACCTGCTTGGTCTATGTGCTTTTGTATTCTTTTTTAAATCAAATGTTGCAATGGTGCATAATTTAAATGATTTTTAACCGACTTCCCAAAAAGGAGGAGGTTCTCAATTCGGCCGATGTTTTTTTTTTTTCTTGATAGATGTTGTTACTATGGTAATCTCTAGTAGTCAAGTGTTTAATTAACTAGCGAATGGCACATTATTTACGCTCGAAATTATTTATAAATTATGATTAATTTCAAAAAAGTATTAGGAATGATTATAGACTTTATTTTAAATTTAAAAGACGACTTTAACAGTCTGCCATTTAGTTTGTAGGATAGTTATAAAATTCATGACACTCAAATGATTCTAACATGTGTACGTTAGCTTGGGCTTTCTTACTTCCACCGTTGTTATGTGATTTTAAATGCTTTATTTATTATCAGTTAGTTACCACAGTACAATGAGATTTATTCTTATGTTACACATAGACATACATAGATTATGCAAGTTTGTGCTATTACAATACAATAAACTAATATTACAAGAACATAAAAGTACAGAGTGCTACATCATTGCTGTGGACTGACTGTTTATTTTGTGCAAAGAGGTGTTAATTTATTTTAATAGGTTCACTTTTATAATTTATTTAGAAACAAAGATTTTTGTATTAAGGATATTTCTTTCAAAATTTATATTTAATAATAATCGGCAATCAAGTATTTTGTAACCGAGATTATATTTTATAATATTAGACAATAAGCGTAAATTGGTAGACAAATATTAGTATGTTTGACAGTATTTTATGAGAAAATCATATAAAGCTGTCCATATAATCAAAAATATATTAAAGATATGGCAAATATATGTATAATTATGAGATAATGTTGCAAACTTATTTTGAAATTTTTTAATAAACTTTACTGTCGTATTTTTTGTGTTTTATTTAATTCTTAATTTACTCCTGCGTCCCGTGAGAACTACACTGTGGATAAAAGTAGCCTACCTCTACCGTACCAGTAATTTCTGAAGCTGCGTCTACGCTAGGAGAGCCGAGCACGAGAGGAGCATGAGCCGAACACAATATTCGTCTAGTGTGGACCAACTTACAAACTCCTAATGAGCGCGCTGCGAGCATTTCGTTCGTGCTTAGCTGCGTTCCACCTGTTGTTGTTTTTGACGAACACAAAGGGATTTGCTTAAAGCTGTGTCTATGTTTGGATGCTTATGCTGTGTGTGTTTATGTTTGGATAGCGGAGCACAAGCAGAGCCGTTCTTGGTTCCGCTCGTGCTCGGTTCGTCTAGCGTAGACCCGCTGCTCTCTCTTCAATTTTATAATTTTAAAAGTATTGATTAAGTGAGTTACTGCATTTATCCAGTAGATAGGTGAATTGGTTTGTCAATCCAATCAACAACATCCATTTACACTAGATACAAAGGTATAAAAATGCAGGTTTGTAAGTAGAAGCCATAATTTAATTGTTAAAGATCCTGACAGTGTAAGGTTCTGTCTTTACCCTACGATTGGAAAACAAAGTAAACATTTTATTTATTTTATGTTTGGATAGCGAGAATATCACAACTGAATAGTTTTAGTCTATGGTTTTCGGTTTCCGGCTCAAGAGACTCTGTCTTTATTTTCGGAATAAAATCCACATTCATTTCTCATGTAGGTTTCTTTAATCATCATAGGTATTTATATAGTTGCTTTGTTATTTTATTACTTGAATCTTAACCGTTTTTATGTAATGGTTAAGGTTTTGACTGGTCCAAGTGCCAACACAACAACTGTCGTATTTCCGTAGTCAACAAACGACGTTGACGTTTCACCGCGTAGCAAGTGAAAGTGTCACGTCGATTGGATTCCTGTCAGAAATATTATTATACTGGTTTATTTCACTCGGACTGCCTAGAGGTATGATATTTTTAATGTTTTATATTACTAAACATGTGTATAACTAATTCTTAATTTAAAATCTGCATGTTACATTTATATTTATTGATACAGCTCGTGAATTTCCAGACAGGTTATCGCCGGGAAAAATGGGTGTTAAGCCTGCGATTGGAAGAAAATCTAACAAAAACCCACCTATTTTTAGTCATGAATTTGTGATTCAGAATCATGCGGACATAGTTTCGTGTGTGGTTATGGTGTTTTTGGTCGGGCTGATGGTACAGGTGAGTGACAATCTTGCCACGTAGGCTATGTGTCTCCATAATATATGTTTTTCACATAACAGTATGAATGTTACATCGTTTATGACACGGCTGTTGTATTAATGTTACAGTCTACGAGTCCCATAGCGAGTTTATTCATCAGTCTGCACCACAATGTGAGTGGAGTTGAGCCCTCCAGAGAACTGCCAAAAGGAGAGCCATTCTTCTATGAAGCAGGATGGAAAGACGCCTGTGCAGTATTCTTTTACTCTTTGGTGTGCATTGTTATGCATGCCATCCTCCAAGAGTATTTCTTGGATGTAAGTATGATAAACTTCTAACATATGTTTCAGTCATAAAACATGTTAAAACAGTTTTTTTTGTTCTACATGAAAGTGAGTGTATTATAAATGTTATGATTGTTGTTTTAGAAAATATCAAAGAAGTTTCATCTGTCCAAATCAAGACTGAGTGCCCTGAATGAGTCTGGTCAACTGGTTGTGTTCCACCTAGTAACTCTAGTGTGGGGTGGTGATGCCATTATCCGAGAAGGATTTGTCTTCAATGTGTCACAGTTATGGGACGGTAAATATGCATTATAATTTTGAACTTTGTTGGTACACAGCTAAAAACTATTTTTATGTTCATCAATACTCTTATTATAGTAATTGCTTACAAAACAAGTACAGACAATTTCAATAATGGAATCATTATATAGAGTAGTTCTAGAATGAAACCATCAAATATTAAAACAGCCGACCATTATTTTTACAGTTGTAGCGAATGTAACCATAAAAAAGAATAAATTAAGCATTGGAACCTTATCAACTTTCATTTATCAAATGGCTTCTCTTATAGAAATATTAATTAGGTAATAAGATAACTTATCAATTGCATTAATGAACTCAACTTTTTAGAATTGCAACACTTTACTAATGAACAAATGCATTTGTAATCCAATTAGATTGCAACTGCAATTATGCACTTTGTGTTAATGAAAAAAGTTTTTTCTTATTATGATATGTACAATTAAAGTGTGGCAGAAATAAATGGTTAAAAACAACTACCTACTTTTCTGAATCCAAAAGAAAACAATTTGTTCCATTTGATACAATAAGCAAAATAGGTTGTACAAAAAGGAAATAAAAGTTTAGTCACACCTATTACAACCTAAATGACTCTAATATTGAGTACAAAATTCCAAACCAGCATTTAAGAGTTGGTCTATTAGCATATCTATGCAAACATTACTTTCTACTATGCTAATGCTTCAACCTTGAAGTATTTAGGGCACACAGCTGTACTTACTTTTTAACCAACTTGAGAAAAAAGAGGTTCTCATATTGACCTGTATATGACTGAACTGATTTAATATATTTATTTAGGAGAAGGTTTCAGGTATATAATTCAAATTAGTTTTGTAAAAAGTTTTTTTTTCTTGTTTCTACAGGCTACCCCAACCACCCAATGAGCTTCTTGCTGAAACTCTGGTGGATTGTTCAGGCTTCGTACTGGATCCACACCGTCCCTGAGTTGTACTTCCAGCGTATCAAGAAAGATGAGTGGATGGGCCGCATCAGGCACGCCGCTGCTGCATTCGCTTTCGTCGCTCTGGCTTATGGCTTCAAGTAAGTATATGACTGTTATCAATGAAGTATGGCAGTAGCATCAAAAGTAACTGAACTAGTCAAAATTGCCTAACAATGTAAAGGGACATAATTTCTTAAGCATCCTTAACTTCAAAAAAGTTGATGACGAAATGGTGCTTAGCAGTTTTTAAAGTTACAGCTACTAAAGAAGCTGTTAAAATCTGTACCCGAGATGCTATTTTGTGACTTGGTTTTTTATGTAGTAGGTAAATTGTTCTATTAAAATCATGGAAATCTACCAAAACCCTTATGAAAAATTACAGGAAAATGAAAGTAAAGCTGCTTATATTTTTGCCCCCCTACTGTGGTAAATTATGTTGTTTATTTATTGTAAAAACGTGTATTCAGAATAAGAGATATGAACTGTTATCTTTTTAAGTATTTTTATCTTTACATACACTACTACTTGTCTTCATGATATTAAAATAATTGATAAAGTTATAAGAGATTGGCTTTTATGACTGAGTAAAAATATAATCACAATTATGTAACATTGCATTGTCTTTTTAATTCAAAATATGTTTTAAAATGTTCGTATTCATTGCTATCTACGTTTTTTTTTTGTGTAAAAAAACCAAAGGCCAATATGTCTCTATTAGTAGCTTGTTTTTAATTCATGCCAGCATGTGCAATACTTTTGTTATGACTTAGATTAGGAAGTATTTGTAGGTACTCATAATTCTTGACAGATACGAGGCTAATGTTTTGAATTTAATATTGATTAAAGCAGTTTGAAATATAATTTCATTCCTAACATGAAATAGAAGTTAACATTATTGGATTATACCTTATATTCTCGGTCCGATTGGCACTCATCCTACTGGACACAGGCCCCTTCTGATATGTATTAATAAAAATTCAGTAGGATGATAGGGCTTTAATCAACATTAAAATTACATTGTTTTAGGTTAAAAGTTCATTGTCCTATTTTTCCTCATGTCTCATCAACTGTGGTCATCACTTTTAAATATTTTGCATTAACTATTTAGGTATCTTTAATTGCTTTAATTAATGTTTTGTTTTTGTGCAGGTTCCAACGCGTGGGTGTGTGCTTAGTAGTTTTGCACTCTCTCGCCGAATTCGTCGCCCACAGCTACCGGCTCAACACCATCCTTAGGGGAGAGCGTGAAGACTGGTTAGACAAATGTAAGTGCAAAACAAAATATATATTCTTATGAATGTTTCTATATATAGATTTTGATCATACTATTTAATAGGTTGTAGTATATTTTTCCATTTAGCACATGCAAATGCATATTTACATAGCAACAAGACGGATGCTTAGCTTTCCATGATCAAGAAGTAGGATGTACTTTGCAATGTTTAAATAATTTTGGAAAAATTGCATTTCCGAGGTTTTCCCTCTAAGAAGACGATAGTAAAGAAGGATAGAGATAAGATAAGAAAACCTATAAATATAGCAGAATTTTTGAGTTTTTTGTCAAACCTATCAAACTTTAAAGTAGTGTATTTAGCTTTAAATTCTTCTGCCTATTATAAGCAAACATGTAAATAAGAATTGAATCTCACCTGCCCTCGTTTGTAACAGTCTTGAGCCTGATCAACGGTTCCGTGTTCGTGGCTGTTCGCCTGTGCTCGCTGGTGCTCGGCGTGCTGACGTTCTACTTCGGTCTGGCGGGCGCTGCTCAGCTTGTGCTGCGCGTAGCTGCGTTATCTGTCCTTGTGTCCTTCCAGGTAAGATACGAAGCTACGTGGACTTTTCGTATATAGCTTAAGCGTCAAATAACTTTGCCCCTCCGAAGTTGTCTACTAGTGACCGTCAAAAGTCTGAAACATGTGCGATCCATCGAATGGCTCAAATGACTGAATTGAGAGGCAAAATTATTTGACATGGACAATATTATTGTGTAATTCCTTTGCCACAAAAGTGTTTATCCTGTTATTAGGTATATGTCATGCATGTGTTACGATTTGACTTATTTGCAGTTTACATCGATTTACGATTTAACATTGATTTATTATTGTGGGGAATTGTTGTTGTGGTCTGTAATAGTTTGATTTATATATGTAAATCTAAATATTTGTAAATGTTTATGGCTTACTTCATTGTTATCTGTTTTTGCAGGTTTACTTGATGTTCAACTTCATCTCTGAAGCCATCAAGCAGAGGCAAGAGAGCCGCCAACAGGCTCAAGCCAAACCCAAGAAAGAGAAAAAAGAAAAGCCTAAGAAGGAGAAAGGTATAACATTTTAATCGTTTTCGCTTGCATTATAACTAAACCTTTAATATTATCTGTGATGTTAATGTATTTACTATGTTAACAGTAAAGAAAGCGCCGGTTGAGGAGTCGGACCTGCCCGAGGTGGACCAGAACACGAACAAGACGCTGCGACAGCGACAGAGCGCCGTCAAGGCGAAGTGAACGCTCACACACTGACATTAAACTGTATCGTTAGGTTGTCGTCATCCCGTTGTAACTGAGTCTTTCCACTACTACACTTTAGTTACTTGAGCTGACTCTTTATCTCCCCCTTTAGGTATCAATGTTATAGCACAAAACATACTTTTGTATTGTGAGATTCGTAATGGACTCTGGTACATGTAATCGATGTCGATGTTTAATTGATGTTAATTAAAATAGGTATCAAGCACGTACGTGACAAGACTTACTTTATCGTAGTTAATAATATTGTATTTTTCATTTTACGGAACGTTAATTTAGACTGTGGAACATATTATCGTCATTAAAAGTATAGTGGATACAGGGTTGTAAAAATATCTCCTAAAGTGTAAAAAATGAAGTCTAGCTTAAACTGTTGTTTATATGAATATATTGATAAGAATATTGAAGTACTGTGTTTTCATACACATTAAATGATGAAAATTCCATTTTTATTTTGCATTTCAATATTTAAAGAAATTATTTTTTGTTGTAATAAGATAGATTCCAATACGAGTTTACTTTTTAAATTATATTTTTATATTTACAGTATACTTTTACTATTTAACAGTTTGTATAATTTTAACGAGACGAAAGTTTTCTTCTGTTGCTGTAAGTTGTAATCAGGTGCTGTTCAGTTAATATTATTCTTTATACATATATTCATAGCATTTGGTATGAACGTATTGCCACGTTACACTTTGAGATTGAATCCGTGATTATTGTTATACTTTAATGAACTAAAGAAATAATGAAATTATTCTTCCTAATGTGAAATTGTGCTCATAAATTATTATATAATTTTCATGAGAATTGTCAATTTTAAAAGCTTGATGTTATTTTTATTTCAAAATAAATTTTTGTAAGAAACCGTCGTAATTTATTTGACTTTTTTATTTCCCAATGCCTTATCTATACATAATATGTATGCAGTGTAAAATCTGACTTCGAAATGAATGTGAAGAAGCTTTTAGGAGTATATAGATTGAAGCACCTATTTAAGTAAACCGCTACGAAGCAGGGTATCGTATGTGCACAGCCTCTACATGAAGGATATTTTTTAATTGGGGAGGATTATTATTCTTTGACACTACCTAGCTACTATCCAATTCTTTGTGGTACAACCCGCGTACGATGGATCTATTTCCCACAGGCGGAATTTCACGCGTGTACGAAATAGTTCTCAGGAGTTGCGGGTGAAACTGATAGCGGAGGCAACAGAACTCCACCTGCCCACAGCCTTCACAGCATAATGCAAACAACAAAATAAAATACAAATAACAGAAACATAACAAAATGAATAAATAATGGCATTGTTGCCAATTAATTTACAGCTCAATCTAAGAAGCAGTAAAAATCTTTATTTGTATGTAGTTATTGTCAAACCAAAGCACCCATAATATTTTGTAATTATGGATTAGTATAAAGCAGTACCTAGGTAGGTACTCAGGTACGGTCAGAATTAGGAACATAGGTACTTATTCTAATTCTACGGCAAGAACAAGCGGCAATACCCCATTGTTGAGGCTTGGCAATAGTTATATAGTTCTATCCTTTCAACCTCCGATACAATGTAGGTACCTATGTAGAAGCGCATTTTCACTTACCAATAGACTACGTAATTATTTTCTGGCGTATATTCGGCCCTATTGCATTTATTCACTCAATTAAATAATCCGTTACCTATTCCCAAAACAATCCCCTCATGACTCATCATCACTTTATCTAAGTTTTTACGAATACAAGACATTGCAGTATGAGCCTACCAACCTCGCCACTCCACTATATGTTCTCAACTGTTCGAAAAAGGGCAAGATAGGAACTATCACGCCCTCTCTGAGTTAATTATTCCATATTTTTTCCAGTAGTTGCTCGAATTTCCGAAGTTTTTTTACTATCGCCTCCGAACTTTCGAAAATTTTCCAAGTGCAAGACGGGTCCACTAATATGCTAACCATACGAGATGAAATATATCTGCCTACCCTGAAGTAGACAAGGTCAGATGCTTATAACAATAAGCATCTAACTACTAAGTATGTACTTAACTAATATTAATGGGTTAAGCACATACATAATACTTACGTATTGATTACACTAGTTTACAAAATCAAACTTTTTGCCTGTTGCCGTGGATTTAATGGCTGGTAACATTCACTTATGTTTAGTTTTTATTAATTACACCCGCAAAAATTTTTTTGTAGCTCGACTTTACTTGTTATTGACTTTCTCTTTTCTGAACCTTTTTCAGTCGCTAAAGTACGTATTTTATTGTAATTATACAAATATGTGAAGTTTTTACAACACGAGTAGTTCAAGGAGGCGTTGTTTGAACAATCCAAACCATGTTTGTTACTTATGTGGAGAATATGTGTTTGAGAAGAGTAGAAATGTCATCAGAGACGCTTAAAAATACTTATTTTTTATATTTTGGAATGTTGTTAGATAAAAATGAAAAATCTTGGGCTCCTGATTGTGTTTGTAAATCGTGCGTTGAATAATTAAGATTATGGAAAAGTGGTAAAAGAAGTACTTTTAAACTTAAAACACCAACTATTTGGAAAGAATCGAAAAATCATCTCGAAGACTCTTACTTTTGTAGCGTGAACATAAACAGCTTAAACACCAAAAATCGAGCTAAATGGCAAAACCGAAGTAGTACATGTGTTCAGCGTCCAGTGCAGCATTCACCTGAACTTTCAGAGAATAAAAATTATATTGAATTTTGAAAAAATATAATGAAAATTATGTTGATCTTGTCGAAGAACTGCTTTTACAATTAAGAGATATGGGATGCAATTTCAGCATAAACTCACTTCGTCTTCAGTCATCTGGACAGATTTCCGGAAAATTTAGGAGATATGAGCGAAGAGCAGGGAGAACGTATGCATCAAGATTAACGTGTCATGGAAGAACGTTATCAGGGTTTCTGGGATGTAAATATTATGTCTGACTATTGCTGGTCTCTGATACGCCATTTCCCAAAGTCTACACATAAGAGAAGAGCTTTAGAGCCAAGTTTTTTGGAACTTAACAATTAATATAATTTTTAAACAAATATTCTTTAAGGTAAATACACGGTTTTTCTCTTTAAACCGCACTTAGCTGAATCTCAAAAACTAGAGCTGATAAAAAAAAACTACTAATAGTTTTAAATATGGTTAAATATGAGTAGTCAACAACAGCTTAAAAAATCCCGGCAACAAATGTACTGTAAACTAGTGTTATCAATACATACAAACGGTAAGGTAGATAGGTACCTATATTATTTAACGATATTGCCACTGATGTAACTCGTAAAAATAATAAATTATTATCTGTGTCATTGTTAATCCCACGAAGGACAATGCAAGAATTACATACCTACGTTAAATATTTAGAACTGAGGTAAAAGTTATTGATCATACACTATGCACATATCAAAAAGCTGGATTAAAAATAAATGCAGCCTTTAAGGCCACAGATCTGCTTGAATAGCGTGATTGACCACAAGGTCTGAAAGCTAACAAGTTAAAGTGATCAAAAACTGTCCATTGAGCTTTCATAAAGCTTTTGTACCTACTAGTTCCAAAGATTCGAACTGAATTGTTAATTAAAAATTCATATACCTATTTAGATAATTTAAATCCAGTACCTAGTTATCGGCCTACCTACAACAAGAATATCGAAAGGGTTTGATCAGGTTTAGGTGTTTACTAAAATTGTTTATGTACAAAAAAAGCCGATTACCTACAATATTAACCTAAAACCCTCTCCTAAGTCTGGCAAATAGGTACTATGCTGAAAACCACATCAAAATGTGTGCAGTCAAACAGGAGATAATCGCGCACAAGCATACCTACATCCATACAGGGGCCCGATTCTCCTAATTTTACTTAAGCGACGTACGATTCACGTTCGACTGAGATCCAATCCCGACTCAATTACGATTGAAGCGTAAGTGCCATTCCGCTATTTTTTCTTTGAAATAAACGTTTTTCTCCTTTTCTGTCATTCAATAATGAATCATTATGTCTGCAAATGATTTACGATTGCAATATGATTGTAGAGCAAACTACCGTATAGACCAAAATAGCAGACCAATCGCAAACCAATCGAATGTCGTTGGAATACGATTGGTCTTATATTAGTAGCAGAATGCCCGATATGGTTAAAACTGCTATTGCGATCATATTGCGATTCGATTTCTATTCAATTTTAACATTATTAACTTAAGAGAATCGGGCCCCTGGTCAAACTGAGAACTACCTTTTCGAGTTCTACTTCGAAGCCAGAAATAGTTAGATAAGTACCTACTACTTTGAAAATACTTACCGACAGTTAGTGGTTTACCTACATTTATTGATTTATTTCGATTGCCTTATTTCTGTAGGTATAGATTTCTAAGTAAGAGCGCTAACTCTAAGCAGGCCAGTGCGCATGCTGCTACTGGGTTCCGTAAACATTAACTGCGTTATTACAAAAACCTATCGATTGACAAGTGTTAAAAGAAAATCCCCGAATCTTAAACACATGTCAAACGTCTGTTTAATTTTTTTGCTTTTACCACAATAAGCTGTAAAGTTTAAAAGGATTAGATTCGCAGATCGTATCCTATCATGCATGACACTGTCAAAGTGTCCAGATTCAATTCAGTATTTCCCTTAAAGAAAAGCGAATGACTTTTTTGTGGTCATGTCAACTCTGAGTCACTAAGCTTCCTACATAGACGAGACTATACACAGCTATCTTTATCTATAATTTTATGCAAAATTTTTGGGTTACGCGGTTTAGATTTGAGATGGCCAAATTAAAGTCTACTTATCTAGCCCGGTGTGAAAACAAATATGAGAATAGTTCAACTTACTCCATCCACCAAATTACTGTGTTATAAGAATCGTTTATCACCTATAATCATATTTTATGATCATTTAGTTTATGGCTATGTAAGGATAGTTTACAGCATTAAGCTCTTAGAACTGGTCCAGTACCCCAAAATTAATTGGCTACTTACTTTCATTTCAGAACTGAGGTTTTTATCAAAGCAAATTGGTATTTTTTGGTGTCCATTCAATTGATGATAGGTTTTTACTGGCAACGACCGTTATTGCGGGCCGTGCATCAAGATGCGCGTGAGTTTCCGCCGAGACGCTGGCAATAAGGCTTATAAAATGTGTGAGCGAGTAGGGTGAAGCCAGTTGTACCTCGACATCTGTGGAGCCAACACGTTCGCGATGCATAAGCTGACTCTGTTCATCTTGGCGGCAGTGTTCGCCGTAGCCCTCGCAGGTTAGTGCCCCCCGGTTTTTACCGCCACGGCGTCCGAGCTGACTCGCAATTTACTATTCTTAGTGTCATTTTATGTAATTTTCGATTTGATCCAGTCGAAGATCAGTGATCTTGTCGGTAATTGATTTTTTATTTAGTGATTCACCTTTTGGTTTGACGAGTCAGAAGGGTCAATCATCCCTTGGATAAATACCTCAGTGTTAGGAGGTTGCTCTTAAGTTTGTCTACTGATACAAAACATAGATACCTATGTTTGTAATTATAGAGATATTGATAAAGATCAAAAGTTATATTGTTATTAAAAAGAGCTTACGCTTCAAGTTTCAGTATTGCCAATTAAGTATTAGATATCCCTTTTTAATTCTATCGGTACTTAAATAGGCCTTTCGTTGTGAGCCCTATTGAGAAAGCTGCTTTTAGTTGGCTAACATAGAATTTCTTGTCAACTCTTCCTAAAGAAAACTCATTTTACGTTTAATGACTTACCTACCTAATGTGGCTTCAATGAATGAAACGACTTAAACGAACAGTTTTCTAAGTTCAATTATATTACTTATATGGCGCAAACGGTATTATAATAAACCCCTTTGTAAGTTATATGTCAAAAGGCATTATGGACCTATCATTTATACCTATAGTTTTTTTCTAAAAAAGGCAACTTTAGCGAACATTTCATCATCAGCCTATAGCAGTCCACTGCTGAACATAGGCCTCTCCTCTCCTCTCTAGCGAACATTTATTATAAGAAATATTTGTTGATGAGTAGGTTCCCTCATGATATTGATCATCATGTTTTTATATATTTAGTGATGTTCATAAATCCTGTCGGTCACGATTTGCTGAGGTCATTCATAAAAAGCCTCGTGCGTTTAACTACAGCGATTAGTGATGATCTCAGCTTGTAGAGGTGAAGCTTCCTGATTAATCAATACTTGCATTCTTCCTTTCATTGTTAATTAAGGTTCGAGGTTTTCTATTTTGGCAAGAATTTTTAGTAGTCAGGTACATAATTGGTTGGTTGCAAGTCAAGTACTTTTGTTAGTAATCAAAAGTAGATGGAGAAGAGAAGAATACACATTTACATTCTTACAAACAAATGGCCTCTAAGTTAGTTTCATGCAAATAGTTATCTTCTTTATTTCCTCAAAGCTTTATCTAAGTACCTGCAACAGACGATATCAACTTACCAAACTTGTACAGTCACAAGCAATAAGATGATGAGATTCTCTTAACTTATTAATGATAATATTTCCTTTCCTTTTGTATTAATTAACGTTAACATTTTCAATAGCATAATTTTTTGGAAGCAACATTTCGCCAAGGAATTGCTTTTCACTTTACAACATATTATTCCACGTGACAGTACATATCGTATCATCGTCATTTTTCATACAAAATGTATAAAGGACCAGCTAGTATGAGCACGAGTGACATATATGTGCATTGTGCACATTCCAGAAGGACAGTACTATGTTCCCCGCGCCTACTACACCATAGACGCGGAGGGGCACGAGTCTGCGCGAGTCCCACTGCGGCGCCTGCGTCGGTCCGTACCCTGGCCCTACGCGGCGGGCAGCAACGCCAACGCTAATGCTGAAGCTCGTAAGTTATGTTTCAGATATATGTTGTATTAAATTATGTGATATCTCTTAGAAGCTGCGTAAATCGCACCTACATATGTAGGTATGTATGCGAGAGCTCGCGTATTTTGGGAGTAAACTGGCTTATTTGTAGTTTTAAGTCTACTAAAGCTTTAATAACATGTTATCCTGTCTAGTAGTTAGAAAGTTTACATAAGTATGTGTTGGGTAAATCTTGCAGACTGAAGTTTCTGAACAATGTTGGTCATCTGTTTTAAAGTCCTTTAAGTACAACAGCATATTAATTTTCACTCCAATTTGCACATGTGCAACTAATTATAAGGAGCCAGTAAGCGATAAAATCCAATTATCACAACCCATAGGTATTGGAATGTTTTACTCTAGTCAAATGCATATTGAAAGCCCACGAATTCCCACTCAGCAGTAAAGCTCTTAACGATCACCGTACATAGCGCATAGCTGAAGTGGTAACTGAGTGAGTGAAAAGAAAAGCGCATGACTATTATGCAGCACAATAACCCACAAGAGAATAACCTAGTGTTGGAACGTGCGAGGAATGTCCTGCACATTTCCCACGCGGTGCTACTCACACAAATCTACATAATTTGCATATATATATGTGAAAATTATACAAGCTTAATTAGTTTTAATCGGCTTATGTAAATTAAACGTTTAAATTGTTTTAACTTCGGTAACCTACATTTTCTTTCTGCAGAGGACATTTTCATTAAAAAAAAATAGTTAACGGTAAATAAGTTTTGAAAGAGATTTATAAACAATATACTTAGCAGCGAAATTAAATAATTTTCGGGAGCAGGAATTTGTTAACTTTTAGTGAAAGAGCATTGTTCCGCTAAGACAGAGATTGGTAAATCCATAAGCTTATTAGTTTTGTTTTCCGCTACTTGTGTTCAAAACTTACACTGTTTACATGGCAATTGAAACTCAGCTCAACATGTAAAATATAGAAAGAAAAATACCGACACAAAGTACAGTTTTATGACAATAAAGTCTGCAATGTACACATCAAGGCTATATGTAGTTAGTAGTCATACAAATAAATTAGCCATAGAGATTTTGATGGATGTGACAATGTGTAGTTTACTTGAGTTTACTACTGGCCACTAAAAAACATTATTTACGATGACGACACGATTGATTACCGCCTTGTTCTTGAACAAGTAAATAAAATAGAATTATGAATACTTTTAATATTTTACTGAAGGTTTTTCATTCATTAACAAATGTTTTTAATGCTAAGGTCATGTTCATTTGGATTTATTTAAGTATAGAAAAGTGAAGTCTTTTTCGATAACAAGCGTAACCGAAGTGTAGATTTAATTTTGGCTTTAAAATTTAACATCAAGTACTTATGTATTGTATCTTGCATGTATCAATTTTATACGGTCCTTAAATTTTGCGGAGAATACGCTCTTTGGTCACGAATCTGTATATCCAAATCGTGTAGGTAATCGAACATTATTAACAGCCAGATGAACATTTTATTATTATAAAGCAATAAACGATAAAAACGGAAATATTTTTAACTTTATCAAACTAGTTAGAGCACAAATTTTTGTATGACACAGCTTCACTTTTTGTATACCAGCGCTTTACAATAGGCTAGCTCGAATCAAATATCTGAACAGTTCGATAGCGAGTTCAAGCGAAATACCCTATTGTTATGCGGTAACTGCATTTCCCGGTTTGGTATGCACAACCATGGAACATGGTTTAGATACGCGGTACATGTAATTGTCGTCGAATGTAGAACGTGGACGTGTCGAGTGGGTTTCAAACTGTTGCGCTTTGCCGTCCGTCGCCGTTCGTCTAACGGTCTCGAAATTCTCCGAGCGACGGTCAAGCTGCCATGCCTTCTATACGCACAAAAAGTGATCGATAAACCTCACTTTCTTTCTCAAGTGCTACCTAGTTACCGTTTGAACTTGAATCTCTTTTTGATGTATGTTTTGGCGGCCTACATAATTTTTATTTGATTGATGGTAGAACATGTTTATATGGACAGGTTTGAGATCACACTCGTCTGGTTCAACGTGCGTATTTGTATTACTTTATTATGTTAGTCCTATACAGTCCCTAAAATGGTAGGTATTCATATTTTTCCTTCTGAAACTACTCCGACATTTTTAATGATTTGTTAAATAAGACATTATATTCAATTTTCATTATAAGTTGAATCAAATAGAATCTATTATATTTACATTGAATGTCACAACAAAATAGCTGTTCTCGTTAGCCAAAAGGGAAATGCTCTTTATATTGAATTATCACCTACTCATACTGGACTAAAAAAAAATAAAAAAATCTTCAAAAATGCCTAATAGTTTCACATAAATCTTGAAGAACTCCTAGAGCTATTAATATATTCCTCCGTGATAAACAGCAAATCTCGTTGAGAAGCTTTACTTGTATTTGCTCTATTTCAGCTTCATTTTTAGCACGCTTGTATTAGCTTCATTTGTAACTATGTACGTTAGAAAATCTAGGAATCTTAATTTGACCCACTTCCCGGTCTTCGATTAGGATGAAATTTTGCACAGGCTCGGAGTTTTGATGACAATACATGATAAGCGAGCGAATTGTTTAGTATTTTAAATTATTGATGTTTATTCGAAGGTATATGTACTTAAAGTTTCTAAGCTATTCTTGAACTTCATTTTCAGATGCTGGACCCGGTGGCAACGCAAACGCGAACGCGCGCGCTGATGCGGGCGGATGGGGAGGCAACGGTGACAGCTGGGGCCAGCGGGGCAACAACGGTGGCTCGTGGGGCCAGCCCGGCGGCTGGGGCCAACCAGGAGTCTACGGTGCCTCCAACCCTGCGGCCCACTCAAAGTAATAATCATTTTATATTTTTTTTAATAGGCCTTTTTATGCTAGGTACTTAAGGCAATGGTAGCAAACTAGTAACATACCCTTAAAAATTGAAGTTTTATCGGCGGGGCCCCTTGACATGTCAGTTGTGGGCTCAAGGCAAGTGTAGAGTCAAAGATGCTCTGTGCATCAAAACCTGTCCAGTTATTGTTGTGTGGCTTGTTTCTTTTACTGAAGAATTAAACATATACATTTCATAGTGTTTTCCATATGCTGGGTAAAAGACTAAAGTTAGGTACCCTTCGAAAAGAGGCGGATCGCGACATGTTCGCTGTCTGAGCCTTTCTCCGCGGGGTTTTATCATAGATAAAATTAATTAAGCCTCAATATCTCGAGGCATTCATTTAACATATACATTTTATAAAGATTCATCATTCATTGTTTGACATTTAGTGTCAACTTTAAGCTTAATTAATTAATATGTTGATTTTGCAATTTTTTTTCGGTTTACATAGTATTATATAGAACCTGTAACTAACTTGTTTTTTGTGTGTTCCTAGGCATTAGTTGGTGATTACAGTGCTCACTAGACTAACTTCATGGTGTCGGCCTCCATCCTGTTCGCGTATTTTCCACCAGTTGCACGCTCGCCGCGCTCTGCGCCTGTGGACATGCTGTGCAACTGCCGGAAGATTGTTTCCTATTTATTATAATAATTTAATTAAAAAACTAATAAATATTTCAAATTACATTATGGTGTTAATATCACTTACCCTAATAACATACTTTTGGAATAAATCCTATTTGAGTAGTGTTCGCAGTAAATAATTTATTTCGTAGGTAAAAGACATCAACGCGCTACAGTTCATTTCACAGTTAAATTACTACGCCTCCTTTACTACGCGCTACGCGGGTTTAATACAATTAATATTAAAAGTTTAAGTAGTTAAGTTGTCATACAATCTTTAGTTTTCTCTTGTGATAAGAAGAATCTTTCCCTACCATTGAGTAAATTATGAACTGTCAGTAGGTACTTATTGTGCTTTATTTTTTCCTGTTTGTATGAAAATGAATTTCCTATCAGGGAATGAGGCAACTGATAACCACTACGTAAAATCTTATCTTTTATGGAAAATTCATACCTACATGATATAATGAATGACGATGTATGTTTCTCGTTATGCTTTCATAGCAAAACGGCTGAACTGCTTTAGACAATGAGCAATTCGGTGGTCCCTTTTCCTCAAAAAAACACGAAGTACTTCCCATAACATGTGGGACTTTTCTTATATCTGCATCACTGTCATCATCTGCCGAGCCTTTTTCCCAACTATGTTGGGGTCGGTTTCTAGTCTAACCGGATGTAGCCGAGTACCAGCGCTTTACAAGGAGCGACTGCCCTATCTGACCTCCTCAACCCAGTTACCCGGGCAACCCAATACCCCTTGGTTAGACTGGTGTCAGACTTACAGCCTTTTGACTACCCGTAAAGACCTCCAAGGATGTTCAATGACAGCCGGGACCTACAGTTTAACGTGCCATCCGAAACACATTCATTGGTATCCAAGATATACTTAGAGAGTACAAACTTAGAAAAGTTACATTGGTAGGTACTTGCCTGACCTGGAATCGAACCAACGCACTCATAGTTGTGAGGTTGGTCCTTTACCCACTAGGCCACCATGATCTACAACGGCTATTAAGATGCAATAGTTATCCAATTGTCACATTATGAACATAGCAGAATCAAGCCCTAGGATGCCAATTATCTCATACAATACTTCACAGTGTCTTGGCACCCGGCATGACTCGGCGCCAGTTCGGACCGGTCCAGGGGCAGTCGGTGAGCGCCAGCACCTCCGTGGGAGTTGACCCCACCGGCAACGGCTATTACGACCAGTCCGCTTCGGTTCACTAAGGGTTTGTCACGTCTTGTTCAACTTGCATACTCTGTTAGCACGATACAATTATGATTATAGATAGAGAGTCGATTGCCTTTAGACTTTAAAGAAGTATAAATACCATCCTTTAGTACCTTCCCATTTAATGCAATTGATAAATATATGTATCAAGTTTGACTCACAATTGCTTTTGAAAATATGCCATAAGTTAGAGGTACGATTATGTAGACGTGATACTTCACTCTCTTTCTCCATAATATGTAGAGGTCAAAAATGTGTTCCCGGCTCAGACTTCATCCCCCCTGGTGTCATAAAAAGCTATGATTAAAATGGACCACAACCTACACAAAGTATACAATGCACTTTAGGTGAAAATATGTCACAGTCCGTAGGCGCATCTAACGTTATACTAAGGTCACTTTCGTGATTGTTACTTAATTAATGAAGCATAGCATTAAAAGCTATAAAATTTGTTCTATTTTAAAGCTATATACTTATATAAGTTTGTATGCTTCCATGCCTGCACATTAAATCTAAGTTCTAGTTTATAGGCGCCTGATAGACTCAATGGCAATCACTGATCGGAATGCGTAAGTTCGACGATTTGAATATTATGAAACAATCCTTGAGGTCTAGCTTTTTGGAACATCGCGGTACATTGTGCTTATAGATTATGCAGTTGCTATCGATACCAAGATGTACGACGAATACTAGGTACCTACTTCATTACAGCACTTTTGTGATTTTTGAAACAGTATCTTTATATACTTAGTAATTAGTTTTTAGGAATATTTCAGCTTAATATTTCGTTCTTAGAACATAATAAATAGGAAAGTTAAGGATGGTTAAAGATTAGAATAAAAATACATGAATTAATTTTAATGACTTTTATTTAATTGTCAAATGTCTTTACATTTAAAGTGGTGTCATTTAATTACAAGAGAGCGTGAAGTTTTTGAACCCGTAATTTAAAAGCTATAAGATAGTGACAGATGCAGCTAACTAAGTATGTATTATCTATTAGGTACAAGTAGGCCTTCCAAAAGCATTGCAGTACAATTTCCAATATTGAAAGACCAAGCGTAGATATTTTTCTAATGGTACAGTGGAGTGGTTACAGGGAAAACTTAAGACGGCAATTTATGATTTTTGTCAAGTTTTGCCTTATTACACTCTAATTGCTAATACTGGCGTAACTCAGTATATCAAAAAACTATGCAGAACCGATGGAAGAGTGAATTTTTCCGACAGTTGAAATTCCTAATAAAATGTATGGATTTAATTACACATTCAAATATAGTTAATGACTGAAGGTGCAATGACTAAACTACGTTATTACATTTCTACTGTCAGTCAGTGCTTTCTTTGTATATTGTTTACTTATCTTTGGGGTAACTCCAACCTATACTGAGGTCTGTTGTATGTGTATCCTTCCTCCTGAGAGGGACCAGGGGCGGGCACGGGTGCCGGGGCAGGCGCAGGCACAGGTGCAGGTACTGGTGATGGGAAAGGCGCCGGCTGGACGGGAGGCACGAAGGGAGGAGTCACTATCACAGCATCGTCCGTTATTCCCACGTCACGACCTGAAGGAACAAATCGTTGGCCAAACTGCCGCGGGAACTGCTGAGCACCCTGCTGTGGGACTTGCTGGTAGAACTGCTGCTGTCCTTGATAATATTGAGGCTGGAAACCACCAGGAGCTCCGTACTGCGTCGACACGTCATACTGATTGGGCACTCCGTATTGAGCAGGCAACTCCATTCGACCAAACATGGATCCCAAGAATGGGAACTTGTTTGTCAACGTCGCCCATAGTCCAGTTCCGCCGACTTGGTTGCTTCCCTGATTGCCCCAGAAAAGTCGCTGAGAAGGCTCCTGGACAGGGTTCTGGTTGAAGCCCACAGAATATGGATCGTTCGGTCCGCTGTAGTAAGGCGCTTCTCTTTCCGGGTAGTACGCGACACTACTACCTATAAACAAAAGATACACTATTAGATATCGCACAAATAAAAGAACAGTACTGAGTGTAATTAATTTCACCGCACGTACCAACAAACAGGCACATTACAAAACCGATGTGAGCATACATTTTGAACGAGTTGCTGAAGATCAACTGTGTGCTATTGTAGTTCGTCTTTCCATTTATACCTCCTCTATTTGCTCCTAAACGAAGACCTTGAAGTAAAATTCTCGTAACCCAGTATTGAAAGTGTGAGGTAATGGCGGCTCACCCAGCGATGGACGCGGCGTGGACAATAGGTGGGACATCTAGGTGACTCGTGCGCCGCCGCCCGCCTCGCGCACGCACAGGTTGTAACTAAATCATTCCACATGTGTCCACGGAAAACAACAATGGACATTACGAAATTATGTTAATTAATTCTTCACTTAAAAAGTAGTGCAGATTTGAATTTTAAAGCCCCTCAAAATGGCTCAGATTATCCGCCTTTTTTCCGCATGAATTTTAACCTGCAACCAGGTCGCTGACGGTAGTTTTAGGGTTTTCAGGATTCTGCTTTATAATTTTCCATGCCTTTTATGTAATAACCTATTAGAAAATTATAATTAATGGCAAAACTGACACTCATTAGCTATCAGAGAGCTGTACGAAACTTTCCTGAAAATTGCAAATATACAACGAAATTGATCGTAAGAGTATGAAAAAAAAGAATTAAAAGATTAACCAAAATGTACACACACTGTATACGATAAAGATTCGTGAAAAATGCATTGGGTCGCTTGTGCGTGTATTTACTCAACATAATCGGCATTATTCATAAGATAACGAGGTAGGTGTTTGTCTTCGCCTTGTCATGGTATTGTCGCAGAAGCGTTTTGCGAAACGTTGCTCAACACTCCCGAAGAACAGAGTACAGAGTACGCAGTAGATAAGGATGTTTACACGGTCGCACCTCACGATTGTACGCGACGTGATGACTTAGCCGTAGTATCCGGTGTTTTGTTAGTTTAACATATTCCAATTACTGAAATTGTCACAAGGACGATGATTAATGATGATTTGACTTCCCAATTGTTAAGTTCATCATCATCAGTCTTTGTTATTTGTTCTCTGCTGGACATAGGCCTATCTCAAGATACCTGCACCTGATTATACGGTCTTCTTTCAATACCTTTTCTTTACAAAAATCATCAAACAAGTAATATGCGTGTCATGAGATCTCAGCGCCTACCGTAAATGTTAGCGATTGCTTAAGATTATTCACTTCATACGATTGTAGGTACTTCGAATATCAAATAACCGTAAGGCGCTACGATTTCTACATCTACCTAAATTAGAGTCAAATATGTGTAAAAAATATTTTATGTAAACTAAAGAAGCATGAAATATATGCAAAATTTATATGTAAGTCAAAAGATGTTAAGTTTTTAATTTATCAACATATTTATGTTCCCACAATGTGACAGCTTTATTAATCAATCTTCTTTTTTAAAGGAAAATAAACATAATTGATTAATTAGTTGTTATTAATCTTATCTGGTGATCGGCTCAGCTTAAAGTTTACCGCAGTGAAAGCGGCTGACCCGGGCCGAGTTTCGCGACACCGGCGCTACGCGTGCGGTCCTGTTTTATTGACATAGATTAAGCTACTGGCCATTACGGTCACTTCTTTGGTAATTTCTTATATTAAAAGTAAAATCAAAATATTTATCTTGTTGTTTCATCATAGTTTTGCGGTTTTTCTATGAGGGAAATTTAATAAGAAGCTTAGAATCATCAATTACTCTTGAATACCAATTTTGTGTCCTTTGGACCGCATATTTCAAACGATTTTGACGAATAGAAAGGGTAATAAGTAGGCATGGCACAAGACAGACAATGTGACCCTTGGTCGTGTACCTACTTCGAGAATTTAAAGATTCGGTTTATTTATTATCTCACATTCGTTTTTCGTTAGAGAGTTTTCTCCTATAGGGATTTTTGAGAGTTTTTGTAATGGTTTTATAGTTAAAAATAGTAGCTAA